>SKCR01042828.1:0-317953 GCA_019454045.1 Zanthoxylum bungeanum
ATTTTTGTTTAATATTAATTGATTTATGAGAAAGTAAAAAGGTGGAGAATAACTGCCACGACTTGGTCAAGTTAAAGAATGACATGTTAAGGATACATAATAATCTACATTTGAATTGTAATTTATCTTTATCTCATAGCCCATCAAAATTGTATTAACTAAGTGTATAAGCAGCTACATTAGAGTTGATTGAGATCCTTTAAAAAGAAAAAAGAAATTCTACAATACAATGATGGTATCAAATAAGGGCGAAGCCATGACGTTTCTTGAAGGGGGGATTTTATAAATTTTAATGATTTAATTTATAAATTTAGAGGATATTTCTATTAATTACTTAATATTAATAGTTTTAAAAAAAATTGAGAAGAAAATTGGAGCGAGTAGAAAATTGATTTAGTGAGGTAAAATTTGATTTTCATAAAAAAATGATAGATACTTTTCATTTTAAAGAGGACAAGTTAAAATTATCTCATTAACAAACCAGACTTTTCATTAATTTTTTTTGAAAATGTTGGAAATTCCGCCTCCAAATCACCCGACCTAGGCTTAAGTGGAATATGTAAAACCCCCCGGGTGCCTCAGACTCTTACAAGAAATGTACCACTGGACTCGAACCTAGGACCTGACAATTAAGTCTTAATAGTATCAATGCATATGTACTCTACAATAATTAAAGATATTGTTAATAGAAAATATCAATTCGTATAATCCTTTTTCAAGCAATTGGGTGTTTTGCCTCTTTACATTTTTCTTAAAATTGCATGTCTTTGCCACATATAGAAAGCACAGGGCAGCTCCAATGTTGGCTTAGGCATTTCATTATTGGATTCACAAATCAGCTACAAGACAGTGGGGAGACAATGAAGAGTTGGGTAGTATTGATATTTTATGTGATTATATATGTATTCATAATAATGAACGGTTAAATTTTTATTTAAAATAACTACCAATCTTACATCATAAAAAGTTCAACACAAAACTCAGTTCAGCATCAAATCTAAATCCCCCAAGTTAGCCCCATTACCTAATTTATCTATGCACAAGTACCCACAATGCAAATTCCCTCTTTTATAAGCCCTTCTTTGCAAACACTTAAATCAAAAGAGAGCTATAAAATTCCAAATTTTGTTCACCAATCTTCCCCATGAGAGTGGACTTGGCTTTTCTTTCAACCCACCTCTCAAACTTATATCACTGCATAAATAATATACCCATCACCATGCTTCATCATCAATCAAAAAAAGATGAACAAAAGCCACTAGTTTTTGATGCCTCAGTGTTTAAACACCAAACCCAAATACCAAAACAGTTCATTTGGCCTCATGATGAAAGGCCTTGTGCTAATAATGCACCACCAGAGCAGCTTCAAGTACCACTTATTGACTTAAGTGGGTTCCTTTCGGGTGACCCGGTTGCTGTAAATGAAGCTTCAAGACTTGTAACCGAGGCTTGCAGCAAGCACGGGTTCTTTCTTGTAATGAACCATGGAGTTGATTCAAGGCTCATAGCTGATGCTCACCGTTACATGGAACATTTCTTTGAGTTGCCACTTAATGAAAAGCAAAGGGCTGAGAGGAAACTTGGTGAGCATTGTGGTTATGCTAGTAGCTTCACTGGTAGGTTTTCCTCTAAGCTTCCATGGAAAGAAACGCTGTCGTTTCGTTATTCAGCTGAAAAGAACTTATCAAACATTGTTGAAGACTATTTAATTCAAACAATGGGAGATGAATTCAAGCCATTCGGGTACAAAACCAAACCTATGCCACTACCATTTTGATCCCATTCTATATATGTTACTTCATTTTTTTTTTTGGGTTTTTAAGTTAGAATATTAATATAGTAGGTTATTATTTTCAGAAAAATCGGTCGATATTTTTCATTTTGAATAGAATATATCAAAATTATTTTATTAATAAAATCATATTTTACATTAATTTATAAGACAAATTTAATAAATTTTTTAATTGAGCGGGACAACTATCCCATCTCATCCCTCAATAGCTCCACCTCTATTTTTAAGATCTCAAATTTATATGTTCTTTCTATGCAATTCATTAACTTATATGATAAATTTAACAAATTTTCAAACTGAATGACACAATTATCCAAACTCATCTTTTAGTGGCTTTCACTCACTTTTAAGGACTCAAATTTATATGTTCTTTTTATATAATTCATTATGATATATTTAATTAATTTTCAAATTGAATGGGATATGTTGGTTTATACAGGAGGGTTTATCAGGATTACTGTGAGGCAATGAGCAATCTTTCATTAGGGATCATGGAGCTTTTAGCCATAAGTCTTGGTGTAGACAGGACATATTTTAAGGAATTTTTTGAAGAAAATGATTCGATAATGAGGCTGAATTACTATCCTCCATGCCAAAAACCAGACCTTACTTTAGGAACAGGACCTCATTGCGATCCAACTTCTTTAACAATCCTCCACCAAGACCAAGTGGGTGGCCTTCAAGTGTTTGTTGACAATGAATGGCACTCAGTTTGCCCAAATTTCGAAGCATTTGTCGTTAACATTGGCGACACCTTCATGGTAAGAAACTCTACATTATTATCCAGGATCATGCTAACCAGTGCCATAAAGATATTCATTAAGAATTTATTTTGGGTAAATTTTCACATTATTTTATGAAAAATATAAAAAAATTATCAAAATATTAATTATTTTTTTCTTTTTTCCATCAAAATTTTCCTAAAATAATTTCTTAATGAATGCTCTTAGGACACTCGTTAGCATTTCCATACTATGAAAGATGAAAATGAATCGTGGGTCCCTAATATATATATATTTCTATATTATAAAAAATGAAAATGAATCATGGGTCCCTAATATATCTATTATAATTACTCATCAAGTTTTTAATTTTTCTTAAATATTATCAGATACTATTATTCTAATGGTAAGGGAATGTTTTTGTATTTTGTATTATTATTGTTAAAATAATATTAGGGTGACAATCGAAACGTTTTGTCCAGTCCCCACCTCATCCCAATATAATTCTTGATGAAATTAATTATCCTGAATCTCAATCGATATTTTCTGAATTGAATCGAAAAATTATCCCAAATTACAATTGGATTTTTCATTCAGGTTGATTTTTCGTCATGAATCTAATACTATTCGGTACGAGAACGTTGATTGAGTTTCAAAATTTCTACCGACCCTATATAGCGGAGACCTAATAGATAATTATAAAAAAATGGACTAATTTTCCACTAGAGGACATTCTCTCTTATCAAGATAATCAAAGCTTGTAACCGTGTACAAAACTCCAACTATAAATAGGGTTTTTAGAAAAAAATATGGTCATAAAACTTAGTTAGGGTTTTGATTGTTGAATTTTTATAGGCCCTTTCAAATGGGAGATACAAGAGTTGCTTGCACCGGGCAGTTGTGAACAGCCGGACTACAAGAAAATCACTGACATTCTTTTTGTGTCCAAAGAATGATAAAGTGATAACCCCTCCAATGGAATTAGTGGACAGAGACAGCCCAAGAAAACACCCAGATTTTACATGGCCTATGCTTCTTGAATTCACACAGAAGCATTACAGAGCTGACATGAAGACTCTTGAAGTATTCACAAACTGGCTTCAACAGAAAAACACCTGAAAAATTTGGGACTGAGAGGAAGACGGAGAGCTAGCCAAGTTAAAAAAGAGGGCAAATATATAGGACATGTACTCGATGCTGAAGTTTTTTTTAAAAAAAAATTATGATCGATAATTATTAGATATTATGAATAATTGAATCTTGATCGTCCATTTCTGTAACTGCATGGGAAAAAAAGATGGGATCCAAACTCCAAAAAAAAGGGGGGCACGTTTTATGTTCATGGGTCTCTTTGGCTTTTTCACTGATGAAATCAAAAAGGAGGGAGAAGAGAGATATAAGAAACCAATAAATTGCTGGCTCAGCTAATTTTTCTATCTCTATTATGTCTGATAATATAGAAAGGTTATCAATAGCATCTAGGGGTGGCAATTTGGGTCAGGATTCGTTTATTTGTTCGATTCGATTCGCTTTAAAGCGAATACGGGTTTGAAAAAATGGATTCGTTTAATAAATGAGTCAATTCGATTCGATTCGTTTATTAAACGAATCGAATACGAATTTAAGTTCAATGATTCGTTTATTCGTTTACGATTCGTTTTATTATTTTTATTTACTAGTTCTTGTTAATTTTCAATTAAGATTCGAGAAATTATAGCTAATTATCATAGAAAAAGTAATGTTTTCGATATTTGGTGATGTATTTTTAGTAAATATATTAATTACATATTTCATATGTATATATTTATGAAGAATTAATGTAAATCAAGTGTGGTAAATTATTTTATTAAGTAATATCATTGACTAAACGAATCATTGAGCTTAAATTATAACTATCAACTTCAAGGAGTTGTCTCAATGGCAAAAGCTTGGGCTTCAGTGATTTACTCTCTTCCAGATTCAAGGTTCGAATCTCATTAGATGCATTTCTTTGGGGTCATGCCCTTTGTGTTGGGAAATTTCTGAGACACAGAACATAAATCCAAGAGATTAATCGAGATTAATCCACATGGCTCCCTTATTTTTAATATAAAAAAGGGTACTTCAGAAACATGCAGTGACATTAATGCAGCTAAAATAAGGCATGTATAAAGTTTAATTTCTTTTAAATTACAAGTACTTGTAATTCTTCAGAATATATTACAAATCATTATTGTTGACCATTAAAATAATTATAAACCTACCCCAAAGAAAAATAAAAAGAAAGAACATAATGAACATTAATTAGCAATGATAGTTTATAAAATTATAAGCTGGTATGATATCATCATATGATCCCTCTAAGCAACCACCAAGAAACAAACAAAGAGGCACATGGTTAAAAATACTCATCAAATGTTATTCTATAGAATTAATTATGCACATGTATAGCCAAAATAATGAATTGAAGATCTATATCCGATTTGGTGGTGTAGGGTTCAGAATCTCACATTGAGATCTTGTGTTCGAATCCGGATGATGTGTTTCTTATAAGAGTCTCAGACAGTCGGTGATTTTACCTACTCCACTTGCGGAGTTTCCAACGATTTTTTTTTAAAAAAAAAAGGCCTCTAGGTCTTGTTGACAGATGTTGAATATATCAGATCTTATTCAATAATACATTAATGTAGATTCATATCTTCATGAGCTGGCATAATATCTCAATAGATGCAGAATCAATGTGTGAGTAGACATCTTATTTTGACAGCACATAAACCCTTGGGCACATTTGATTCAGCAGGTTTTTGGTAGCTCAATAAATTTACAGTATATAAGAGTCCCATTATAAGTAAAGTCTGTGAAAGTCTTGATTTACTTAATTTTTATTCCTTAGTATTTTCACAAAGAGACTCTTTCCATGATTCGAACTATGACCAAACAGATTATAAGATAACATTTGACCATTACGTTAGGCATAATCTTTATATACAAACCTTAATATTAATACGAAATAAATATGGAAATAAATTTTAAATAGTAGTAATGATTAAAACACTATCTAGATAAGAAGAGAATGTAACATCCCAGTTGAATTAATATCATATAGCCAACAACAAACTTTATAGATTAGTAATTCACCATAACTATATACTAAAATAAATCAATTACAAGACACTATTGCTCATGTAAATTAAACCTTTCAACGAATTTTTTTGAGGCATATTAATTTATTGAGAAAAATAATTGCAATTAGATTCAACAGTAATGCCAGTATAAATGTATTAAGGCTATAATTGTAATACATGAAGATGTGATGAATTTGTTAAGTAAACAGTACTTGCAGTTAGTAGCATAATTGATTAATTTTTATAAATCATAACTGTCGAATACAAGAGCAGCCCTCCATGAGTTTCGGGACTTTAACGAGTTTTTAAAATATGAGTCATACGAAAAAATAATAAAAACTATATCACAATTGATATATGCATATAATTGTGCACCTAAACACTAAAAACAAAAAAATAATTTTGCCATGTAGTGAAATATTTTTTTTTTATCTAAAGTGAATTATTGTTTCATATTATATACACTTAAAGTTTTGAAACTTCTTTACATTTAGATCTTAATTTTATGTCAAATTTTGAGGTCTCAATCAATCACACCGATAAGGAAACGACTCTGGTTAAATAGACATCTTTCATAATTATAACTTCCATTTCACAAGAACTGAACCATAATACTAAATAGAGTCTAAGAGTTATAAAGATAAATATGATCACTTTATATATGCCTACTTCTAATATCAAAATAGCAATCTTCAAATTTGTTTCATATCCAAATTGTAGTTTCATTTTTGCATCAGTATCTAATTTTGAACTGAACAGCAGGAACATAGTGATATCATATGCAAATGAGATGCACAAAAAAGAAAAATTGAAACACAAAATGCTCAAAGAGAAAAATATGAACATTAAGATGGGAATGGATCATTTCAAATTCCATAAAAGTTTCTCATAATCAAAAGTGATCAAAACCTGAAAAGTATATAAGTTAGAAGTCAGATTTCAACAATGCAATAGTACTGGAAACTGAAAACAGTAACACATACAATATTATTGTTACTTCACTTGGTTTAGTTTCACTTTCAGCTCCCATAGGTTGAAACTCGAGGGATCCTTAACCTGTGAAGTACATATAAAAGTGAAGCTAGCTTATTATCCCAGCAGTAACATAAATATAGCAATTAGGGGTGCCCTAGGATAGATCACATAGACAGCCGGTCGAAATTAAGAGACTCAAATCTAAAAAAAATTAGTATCCATTGAAAAAAAAGAAAAAAAAAATTAAAAAAATCTCTCTTTTATCAATAAATTACACATATTTTAGAAAGTCGTATAGGACCGCATAAAACTGAGGACCACCCCTGATATCAATCAAAACGATAATGAATGAGGGTACACATACTTTACGTGAATAATTTTGTGAGTATATTATTGTTCCATATTGTATACATTTAAATTTTTGAAACTTCTTTATATTTGGATATTCATTTTATGTCAAATTTTGAGGTCTCAATCAATCGCCGGTAAGGAGACGACTCTAGTTAAATATACAACTTTCATAATTATAATTTCCATTTCACAAGAAACTGAACC
The DNA here is from genome assembly GCA_019454045.1 of Zanthoxylum bungeanum. Classification (NCBI taxonomy): domain Eukaryota; kingdom Viridiplantae; phylum Streptophyta; class Magnoliopsida; order Sapindales; family Rutaceae; genus Zanthoxylum; species Zanthoxylum bungeanum. The sequence continues at coordinate 7,149 of SKCR01042828.1, forward strand.
ATAATACTAAATAGAGTCTAAGAATGATAAAAGATAAATATGATCACTTTATATGTGCCTACTTCTAATATTATCAAGAAAGCAATCTTCAAATTTGTTTCATACCAAATTGAAATAATAAAGCAAAAGAAAAATCTCTCTTTTATCAGTAAATTACACATATTTTAGAAACTCGTATAGGACCGCACAAAACTGAGGACCACCCCTGATATCAATCAAAACGATAATGAACAGTACCTCAGTCTGAATGGTGTGAAGTAACCTTTCATCTACTCTGGTGGAAACACAATTAACAACACAAAGCCCTTCATCAAGTAGCAGTTCAAGTACTTTTGATAGAGGCAGCCATTCTTGCTCTAAGTAACCACAGCTATATGCAATCTCAATGCCAACCAGAGATGGGCGGACGATGAAGCAATTACTTGAGGAAGTCTTCTGATCTGAGCTTTCAATTTGTGAAGCGGCAGGAGTGCTCAATTTGGACATTATGTTAGTCTCTGTTTGGAAGTATTTAAAATCATATTAAAAATATTTTCTCAAGCTTAAAATTATTTGAAATACCCTAATAATAGATTTAAAAACACTAGTTAAGAAAAAAAATAATAAAGCGACTAAAATCAGACTAAATCTCTCACAAAATAACCGTATTATGTGTTTAAAAATAATTTTAATGACAAAGTATCAGTATTTTGTGATCGATTTAGACTCTTATATAGTCATCTTTTAATCTCTATATCACTTCTCCTAATTAAGTAACACTCCCAAATTAACTTACCCTTGAGCTCATCTCTCTTGACGCCAAGTTCTTTTATCTTCTTCTCCAAGTACTTTATATAATTCCCAGCCTCGTTCATCTGATCCGATATCGACCGCTTTCCCTGAAACCCCATAAACATAAAATAACCCTAAAGTCACAATAAATAATGCTAGCGAAATATATTCTCTATTAACCAACATCAAAATTATAAGCAAAATTCTGAAAGAAATTAAAGTTTTGCTCAAAAAGGGGTGTCTTGTTTTGACTCATATGCACCACATATAATTGCTGTTCACCAATGAAACATACATAATTCTATCTAGAATAAAAGAATAGCTCAATGCACGAGATTTCTACATTATCGGTTCAGTGTACATAGTTTTACTTTTATTTTTTTATAAAGAGATTATTTCCGAGATTTGAACATATAATATCTTAGTCATTATGGAATAATTTTGCCATTACAACAAATTTTAATTTTATCTAAATCGGAACTTAAAATACCTAAACACCACTTATAATTACGTAAGTGGCCATTGAAAAAAACCCTTTTTTTCTCCCAAACATTACTTAGGAGGAGCCTATAATAGCATAATAAAAATATAAGGTTTTGGGGTTACCTTGATGAATTCAAGAGGCATCAAATTTCGGAGAGAGGCATAAAGGGTGGTCATTTCTTGCCTCCTTTGCCTTTCAATATCCCTATGCATCAATTTCCTGTTATTATTATTATCACAAGGGATCTTGTCAGTGTCCTTGGAGAATGATTTTGGCCTGCGGCTTTTGCCCATATCGTTTGTTATATTACTGCCGTCCACTGATGCATGATCCGAAACAAGATCTTGTTGGATCTTGAAGAACAGCTCATCGCCTGATTGTAAAGGGAACATTATGATTATAAAAAATGTTTGGATTCCGAGGCTTAATCTTTCTCTTAAGGTTGATTATGGGAGAAGAGATACGTTTGTTAGAGTATGTGATCTTGTACGGGCCCCAATAAAGATGCCAAGCTTCCCTGAAATTTTCTTCAAATAAAATATGAGAAGTGACCTAAACTGGCCATGTAATGTAAAAGTTGCCTTCTGTGGAGTGGTGGGTACTGTTCCACTGTACAAACGCCACCCACTTATTTGCATTCACACTTGTGGACCAACACATTTTTTAAGTATGTGTGTGTGTTTCTGTGACGAATATATCTCACAACATGATATTAAAGCCGATCTCATTTATAAAAAAAGAAACGCTAGCATGAATATATCACATTCACTAAAATAAATGGATGAATTCAAAATGTAAGCGTTAAACAACCCTCAACGTCAAAGTTATTTTTTGGGTGAGTTAATTTCAATATGATTTTAGAGGCAATCTCATGTACGGTGCACATATACTACTTACCCACATAATACATACCAGTAAAAAGACCAGCCGGCATGATTTATACTAATAAAATATATGGAATTAAAATTAAGATTTTTTATATTTGAAGGCTTAAATAATTAATCGCATGTGTCAGACTCTCCATATCGTCCTCTCAACTATCAAAATTTTGAATTTATGATAATTACCATTTATTTTCTTGGAGATTTCATAATATTTCGTTATGTTTAGTAATCTAGATGGATTTTCCATTGAAAACAAATTTTGACATGGGGATATTATAGGAACTGTAATCTAAAAACTGAAAATTATAAACAAAAAAGTGGCATTATTCATTAAATTAAAATAAATTATAACGTCATCATTTAGAATCTACCAGATCCATACAATTGTAGCATAGCTTGATATTTATCGAATTAAGAAAGCTCAAAATTATTAATCCAACATAACTCAAATTTTGTGCCAAATAAAGAGGCGATCTACCCCTCAATTAAAAGTGGATATATACAAGGATGAGTCTTATGTAGAATTGGAATTCATCCCCTCTGTAAAGGAAGGATAGAACTCTTTATTAGAGATGAGGGATGACAATAGGACGAGATTTGTTAATTATAGTTCCGTCTAGTTTATAGAATCGGGATAAATTCTATTGTTATTTTAAGATTTAAAAAAATATATATCATCCTTTTGTCTTTCTTATTTTATTCGGTTTATCTTGTTAAAAATTTCATGATATTTTTTTTATCTCTTCCTCTAATTCTATCTCTCAAATAAGATAACATCCTATTAAAACGAGATGAGACAGGAAAAAATATCAACTCTACACTTGATCACGTGAACCTGAACCCGTATACTAACACAATTTATTAAATCCTCAATTCCCATTACTCTATTAATTCTTGATATGATTGTCCCCTTCAATCTTTGACTGTCCAATTAACTAATGATGTGAATCGTGATGATGGTCGAATGCTTATTATTATTATATTATTATTATTATTATTATTATTATTATTATTATAAATCATTGAGATTTCAGCTGACTATAATGTAAACACCACAGTGATTCCCGTATTTATAACAGTCCTAAGTTAGCGAAATTTCTTATCGGGTAAGTTTTGACCCGCACGAAAGGAGGGTCGACACAGACAAACGATTTGAACTCTTAAATTTTGACACAAATTAGGAATTCGAATCCAGAAAATTTTATTTTTATTGTAAAATGAGATTTGTATATTTATTATTCTTTATCAGGACCTCATTTAAAGAATTCACTTAAATTCTACCATCATGAGAAACTTTAATTAATGGATTATTTTAACCTGTCAATTACATGGATATGTGTAAGCCGTTTCAGCACAGAATTTCCCACATGCTATTATTTGTTGAGGATAAAAGGATCACTATAATTAATTAATTATAATATGTATGTTAAAGGAAAAACAAAGAAGATGTGTGGGTCAAAAGAAAAAGAAGTAAAGCAAATATTGTATGCTTGAGATTAGAGCGTTATATGATTATATTTGGATCCATCACTGATTTGAGTATGTTGTAAGTTTTTTTTTTTTTTTTTATAAAATTATGATGAATAATTATTTTAATATATATATGAAATTAATGAAGACATATGGCATAATATTGTAAAAAAACTCAGCAACATTTAAAAAAGCATTACATCTATGGGAAAAATAACAAAACACTCTAATATTTGGTGAAATTAAACGAAACCGCCTACATGAGATTTTTCTATAAATATTTTAATCTTAATGTAAAACATGAAATAGGGATGACAATCATGACATCCTATCCCGAATCGGTCACATCTCGCTCCATCTTAATTGTATTTCGAGATTAAAAAATTATCTCGAATAACGATCAATTTTTTGAATCAATATGAAAAATCGTCACAAATTCCAAACCGAAAGATTAAGGATCCTAAATCCCGATCGAAATTATGAATTTCTCATGCTAAAATTCGGGATTTTTAAACATGATGGGGTTTCACATCAAGAAGGAAAATTGTCAAAAATTCCAAACCGAAAGGTCAGGAATCATAAATCCCGATTGAAACTATGAATTTCTACATGATGAGATTTCATTTAATATTAAAATATAAGAGAGTTTCGTTTATTCTTACCAAACAAAGAGTTTCACTCATTTCTCAAATTAACTCAAAAAATATACTTTTACCACTTATATGGGTAGGTGTTTTAAATCTTTCGTGTGATTTTTTTTTTTTTTTTTTTTTTTGTACAATTATTTGAAGATAGACATGGCTCCTTTTGGATTTATACATTCAAGATTCGTTTTAAAAATAATTCAGCATAATTATGTCCGCGGGTTTTTTGTTTTCTCATTTTTTGTCAATACATGTAAATTATTTTTTTTTTTTGAACTTAAGCGGAACAGGTAAAACCTCCGGTTGTCCCAGATTCTTACAAGAAACACATTCCATGAATTCGAACCCAAAATCTGAAAGTCAGATCATAAACCTTACAACCACCAAGACACGTCTTGGAGACCATGTAATTATGTCAACAAACTAATTATATTAAATAGCCTAATAATCAGTATAAGTTTGAATGTAGCGCAAGGGATGTACATAAAGACTATTTTTCTTTTATTTTTGCATGTAATACTTTGACTTTATTTTATTAATAATATTAAACTCACGTTAGGAGAATTTTGGATTAAAATTTTTGATATCAATCTAATTGAAATGTAAAAATTTTATTCTCGAATTTAAAGAAACATTTTAATCTTTTAATTAGCTTCATTTTCGTTTCGAATTTTGGAGAACATTAATTTGTTTTGTCTAAGATAAAAGTTTTACACCACTGAAAGTTGTGATAAAGAATTGTTAATTAATTTCTAAGTAATCCTCTTCATTTTAATATATTTCATTAAACCATTGCATGAGTTGCAATGAATTTTTAAATATGTGTTCTAAATCAAATATTATATATAAGTGTATCCAATAATTAATGCACAAGCTGCTTCTATTTTTTTTTTTTTTTTTTTAATGGGTTTGAAAAATCCGTATGTTAATAGAACCAAATCCGAAAATTAATATATAATTATATGATTTTTTTAATTCATTTATACCAGTGTATTAACTAAGTGATTTAGCACTTCTTTACTATTCTTATATTTTTCCTTGACAAGTAAATATATGTTAAGTCGGTGGTGGGTGTATGATTGTGATGCTGTGATTAATATTTTGGTACAAAGCACTCGGATCATGAAGTTATATATAATGGCACATTAGATATTGGAATCTATATTTTAATCTCTATTATTTGCTTCTTAAACACTTGAAACAATGACAAATTATTATTGGTAATCATTAATCTTAGCCGGTTAATTAAGGCTGTGATCATTACGCATGTTAATTTCTTTAAACGTAACAATTTGAAGAAGTATCCTGTTTTGGTGGTGTAGGATTCATGATCTCATCTTGAGGTTCTGGGTTTAAATTCAGGAAGTGTGTTTTTTGTAAGAGCATGGGGTAGCCGGGGGTTTTGGCTGCTCCGCTTAAACCCCGAAAGGATGGTTTGACGGTGGGGTTTCTAACGATTTAAAAAAAAAAATTGAAGGTAAATAAAATGGACCTGAATTCGTGAAGAACTGCTACTTATACTGAGTTTATGTGTGTATATATATTGTGATTAGTAATTTTTAAATTAGAATTTATAAATAATTAAATTTTAACCAATCATTATACACGTAGTAAAAAATTATAAAAAAAAAAACTGAGCACAAAAAAAAATCTAAATTCAAATAAAATGTATTGCATGGCTTTTTTTATTAGGGTTTTTAAGTATTTGTGTTATTATTTTTAACAAAATGACATAATATGTCATTTTTTTTTAATGGAGGTCACTATCCCCATTTGGTGCCAAGAGAAAATTAATGGAATCCCTTAAATCGATTAACTATTATACAGATGCAATATGTGCCTACAACAGAAACACAATATGTGGGACTTGTAGAGAGTAAGCATAGAACTATCCTGTATCATTTCGTAGCATTTGAACTATCCTGTATCATTTTTTGAGGGAGATTGATTCGTTCTGACTGTTTCTATTTTGGTTGTTGCTGTTATGGTGGTTGTGGTTTTGGTTATTCCTAGGTTGATTTTTTTCTTCATATTTTTTCCTTTAGGTTTGAGAACTTTAGAGGCAGAATTCCTATTGTTTGAAACAACTGGAATTTCATTTTTCTGATCATTAAGAAATTCTTTTTTAGTTTTTTTTGCACAAGTATACCCTTAAAATCTTTACAAGATTGTGGTAACTTATCTATTATAACAGCAACTTGAAACTGTTCATCTAAAGACCAGGGCCGGCCCTGGGCAGGAGCCACAAGGGCGACTGTCCAGGGCCCAAAAATTAAGGGAGCACTAAATTATCGGGGTTTAGGTATTATGTCCCCCCTTTATATGGCCCCCAGCTTCGCTTGGGTTTCAGCACTCGTTAAATATTATTTTTTTTAAACATATGTTTTCGTAATAAAAAAAGGCATATTTTGAGCTTTCGCACCGGGCACCCAAAAATTCAGGACCGGCCCTGTAAAGACATACCCTCAGACACAATTTTGTGGGCTATTTTTTATAATTGAGATGATTGTGTTTCTACTGACCTATCATCCGTCAGTATCATATTTTTTCTGAAGAACATCCTTGACATCTTTAGCAGTTTTGCATGAATTATAGTAATCATAAAGATCGTCAGACAACGAATAAAATTTTTGCAAAGAAATTCATTTTCTACCCAACTATCATGCTCCCTAATTTTAACAACAGTTGGGTCATTAGGTAAAACTGGTTTTTCAAATGAACAAATAGTGTCGAACCTTTTTTATTGTTAAGAAAAATAACATTTTTTGCCTCCATATTTTAAAGTGTAGACCCTTAAAAAGGAAAGGTTCGTTAAGTTCATATATGTTGTGATTCTCTGATCATTGTATAATGTTTTGCGAGGAGGAAAATAAATACTCTATATTACTACTTGAATAGAATTTACAAATATTATAAAATTTGCACAAAAAGACCTCACACACTAACTACACCATTTAAGCTCTCTTACTTAGAGCTTACACTCTAAACTCTCTTACTTGAAGTTTCTTGTTGATGATGGTTTGAGCTCTCAAATGAGCTCTTATTTATAAGAGAATACATGACTCAAAAGTCAACAAAATACCAAAATCACCTAAAGGTAATTTGGAAGCTTGCACCACAATTTCAAAGAAGAAAATCATCCACCTAAATTTATATTGGAGGGAGGTGCAATGCAGCTGGATTCAACGATTCTCCCCCTTCAGCTGCATCTGAAATGATTGTCATCTGACAGCTATCCCGGCTATATCTCTGCACAGCTCTGGCTTGTCATGATTGACCACCTTTGTTGACATGTCGGTTGTGTCTCTGCACAGCACAATTCCGCTGCTATGTTTCTTCACCCATTTGATCCTCAGTGTCTTCTTGTCATGTGCAAAACTCTCTGGCTCCCCTTTATCATTAAGCAGAATATATTCAGATCCCGAATAACTGGTTGATGGAATCTTATCTCGCTCGAATCTTTTTATCTTGGGACCATTGGTTTCATGAGGTTTATCATCATCTAAATCTGTGGATGATCATGTAGCTTCTAGTGTAGCGGGTTACTGCTACCCCACTCAGCACTCTCTTTTGTAGTTTCAGATGGAGTGGGATGTATCTCTCTCTGCTCGACATCTTCATCTACCTCATCTAGTTCTACTTCTGAAATTTCATCGTGCACTATATCTGTGGTCAATTGTGCTGGTGTTGGGCCTAGATTTCTGTTGGCAATGGAATTGGAATGCATTTTGGGCTTTTCAATGTCTTCAATTGTCTGATCTTCAAGAAACTCTACATCTGGGCTTCTGATTATTGGAGTTGGTTTGTGGAGCGTCAATTCAAATAATATATTATACATTATATTTTATTATTTATTAATAAAATAACTACTTTTTCATTTCAACCTTATTAATGGTAATTTCATTATGCATATTAGATTGATAGATATATAGATATGCTAAGAATGACATCGACCTTAGAATAGTCTTGCAGTAATACTGGACACTAGGTGGTCCGACATTGAGATAATAGTACTATTATAAACTATTCTTAAAGTAAATACTCATAGTTGTTGTTTTTGGAATACGATCGAATTCCTATAACTTAGAAGACTAGCACATGTCGTATATTGGAACTAGAGTTCCAATGGCTTAACTCAATGTACCATGAGTAATGAAAGCTCGTATACACATGTGGGTATTCATTAGAGCAAATACTAATAGATGAAAGTACATATCACCGTCAATAGGAATCTCTTCGAGTCGAGTAGCATATGTGATAATTTGACTATAGGATAACATTGATTTTGTGTGTGATCTTCCACACTTTGATGCCATATATGTCAGGGACCTTTCATGGTCTGACTGCTAGATGTTCGTTAGGTGTGGACTGATGCACTAGTTAATCAAGTGCGTATCAAGATAGGATCTGTCGGCACATATGTGTACCATAAGAGGTTTAGGTATCCATGTGAGTAAGTCATGATTCTATGACTTTGGCCAAAGTCGATCACCTATGGTGGATCACATATATCAGAAATGACTTCTGATTAGTTGTAAAAAATTATGGACATGTCAACATGAGATGTGCACCTCGAAAACTTGACGGTGTAATCTATGTTTCCTGAACACAACTCAGATAGCATACGATTGAGAGATTGTTAAACATATATGATGACCTCAACTTATATAGTTAAGAAAGATCATTCGTGTTTTTCGCGAATTCGGAGGTGGCCGAATTACGTATATATAAGTTAGGCTTCTATGGTGAACGTGTATGGACTTAGAGAGTCACATAATATGAAGTGTACTCATTGAGCACTTGGGTAACCGATAATATTTGATATTATCAACTGAAATAATTAAGTGTTATTGGATAACATTAATTATTTACTTTGACCTAATTGGATTAATCCAAATTACACAATGGCTTTGTTGTAAATTCATAAATATCTCTACCATTGGAGGATATTTTAATAATTACAAATATATAATTATAAGTGAATTTGTCTTGATTAATTAGATTAAATCAAAGTGGTAGACAATGAACTAATCCATTAATTATATTTTATCTTGATTTAATTGGATTAAATCAAAGTGGTAGACAAATGTGATTAGTCACACCTAATTATATATATTTGGACAAATTGGATTAAGCCCGCATAAAAATTGATTAGAACTTTTATTAATTAAAAATTTTCTAAGTTTTGCTATAAATAACAAGATTGAGTAAGTTTTTAATCAAGCTTGAGAAAGTTAAACAAGCGAGATAAAGAAATTAGCCTAAGTAGATGTTTTGTGAGAGAAGCTTTGGAGGTTCTCTACGACATTTCAACAAGAAGAAATCAAGATTGGATATTGGAATCAAGCTTGCAAGCATTAGAATCAAGATTGGATCTTGGAGTTAAGCTTGCTAACCTTGGAAGTTCTCCACAATATTTCAACAAAGAGAAGAAAATTGGATCTTGTAATCAAGCTTGCTAAGTAAGTTTGATCTTCTCCAAAATTATGTTTTTCATTGACATACAGTACTAAATATATATTAGATACATAATAACATAGCTTGATTTTGAAATTAGGCTAATTAATTATGTACGGATACTTTGGAAGTATAAACACAATATGCTTGTGATTGGGTCAAATATGTTCATGTTAGGCATTGAACATGATATTAGAGTTTGGAACTCTAGATAAAATCTTAGAGCTATGACTACAATTCTAGAATTATTTGACCACATTTAAGTGACCTAGATTTGTTCATGAGTCATTTCATTATGGATTCTATTTTAGTTTGTATTTTGATTGAAAGAAATATATTTATGTATTTATGATACATGTATACTTGTTATATAACATGTGTTGATGTTTGATTTTGATGTTAAAAATAGTTTTAGGTGTATTTAAGTGTTTGGAGAAAATTGAAAGTGTTTAGAATTGATTTGAAGGTTAAAATGCTCTCTGCCAATATTTTACACAGGGCAGCGTCGCGACTCTGATTTCCAGCGCGTGTGTGGGAACACAGGAATTCTGGGGCGACGCATGTTGTCCCGGGCTCGCGGCCCGGTCGGGAGTACGGAGTAGCCACGGGGGACTAAACCGGAGAATAATGGAGTCGCCACCCGGTGTGAACCGGGAAAATGAGATTTAAGGCGGCACTCACCCCTCGCAAGGGAAGACCTCAAACCGTTGGGTTCGGAATGGTCTCTTACTTATGCCATTTGTAATGAAATGATTTACATAATAATTTAATCAGGCTTAAGTAACACTTATTCCTAAGAATATCATGCTTCTATATTCACGGGTACAAAATAACACTTATGCATACATTTCACATATATCTCATATCTAAGAACACATGCCTGAAAATACCTCAAAGTAACAACGAACATACAACTTCATTCAGCATATCATATTCATGAAAAACACAAGCATACATAATAACCGCACAAGCATACATGTGAGTACTTTTCCAAGTGATACGTGGAATTGTATCCCAAGTACAGACCGCATTACCGTCCATTCGGAATCGGCTACGGAATTTATGTCTGGGTTTCCATCCGATATATCACAAGAAATAATACTTCAAAGTCATCATGGCATAGGTATATGAATCGTAATGCGTTAAATCAAGACTAAGGCAAATGACGCAACTAATGGGATAAACATGCTTTTCATTATTATGTGCACAAAGATAAGAACGACTATGTGTGGTTCTATAAAAAAATCACCTAAGAAACAATTATACATGGCATGTGATGAATATGTCTCATTTCAGTGTGTTCTCGTTCGTGTAGCGTTCGTAAACGCGTTCGAACGGAAATGAAACAGAATGCTCACGTTCGTATGGCGTTTGTTAACGCGTTCGAACGGAAATGAAACAGAATGCTCACGTTCGTATGGCGTTTGTTAACGCGTTCGAACGGAAATGAAACAGAATGCTCACGTTTGTATGGCGTTTGTTAACGCGTTCAAACGGAAATGAAACAGAATGCTCACGTTCGTATGGCGTTCGTGAACGCGTTCGAACGGAAATGAGACCTGGTGCATGGTAAGGCAAAATGTATGCGCGTTCGAGTTGCGTTCGTAAACGCGTTCGAACGGGAACAGACCTGATGCATGAAATGTGACGCAATACATAAACAACAAAATAAAGGGGCGCGGCGAAGTACTGCCGTAAAGGTGGCCTTTTGGGGCTCTTGATCTCTCAAAGAGAGGACCTTTAGACCAACATACTAAGCCCATGCGCGTCACATCACACATACAAAAATAGAGCCAATCATATCAAAATCAAGTATGCCCGATTGAACACATCTTACATCCAATCTGAACACACATCAACCGACGCGGCGAAGCATCATGGTAAAGGGTTTTAACCCCTCCCCATAAGGGATCTTTCATTCCACTTACTAAGCCCATGCGCTTGATTGAACCATGCATAAAAAGATAAAGACACTAATATCAAATTAAGTATGCCCGATTGAACGTATCTTGCATCCAACCGAACATATATCAACCGGCGCGGCAAAGCATCGTGGTAAAGGGCTTTAGCCCCTCCCCATAGGGGATCTTTCATTCCACTTACTAAGCCCATGCGCTCGATTGAATCATGCATAAATAAACAACATACAGAATTCAAGTGACGAAAAAAATAACTAAACAAAAGCAACACAAAACAAAAGAGGGTGCCGTTTACTCAAGCGGTACGTGGAGTTGTGTCCCTAGTACAGATCATATTACCGTCCATTCGGAATCGGCTATGAATTTATGTCTGGGTTTCCATCCGATATACCGCGAGAGTTGACACATCTCTCATTCATTCAATACCCACAACACACATCATACACAAGTGAGATTTAACAAACAAGTAAAATACAATCCAAATAAATAACGAAGGTCAAATAAAGATGAGTGTGAAAAGTACCCTCAGGTCTAACCTTTTAGCCAACTTTCAGGCTTGCGTTTCACGGATGTCGGAAGGGTACAACTCCTCAACTTCTCCGGTTCACTGGTTCAGCGTCCTAGCTCACTGCTTTGCTGTTTTGCTTGCGGTTCGAACTCCGTTCTGCTCCTGTTCGGCCTCTGTCTTGCTGCTCACTGCTCAGGCCACCTGTTTTAACGTTTTCAATGAACTGTTCCAAGTTTGCGTGGGTTCTTAGTGCAGTTGTGTGTGATTATTTTTAAGATTATCTATGCAGTTTTTATGTTACGTTTTTAAGGTTTTTAGGGACTGTTTTAAGAGGATTTGGGCTGCTGTTTAAGGTGATTCAGAGGCTGTTTAGGCGTGTTTTAGGGGGCTGGTTTTGAGTGTTTATTAGGGGGTGTTTCAGTGGTTGTAAGGGCTGTACGGGGGGATGTGTTCTCGGTGAAGGATGGAGTGTTTTGATTCGGCTAAGGAGGGTTATTGCTTGTGGTGGTCTCGGTTATGGTGGAGGATTGAGGCTCTTGTTGTCTCGGCTATGAAGGAGATGGTTAGGGCTCTTTGTTCTCTTTTTTGTGTATATGTGAAGTGTCTTGGGCGTGTCTTCGAGAGAGTGGAGAGATGGTGTGGCTAGGCTAATGCATGTTTATATAGAAGAGAGCTAGGGTTTGCCCTTGTCTCACAAGGAAGAGATCTAGTTTCCAAATTAGGAGTCCTAAGGATGGTATTCACAAGATTGAGGGGGGACAAAATATTTTAAATTAGGAAGTCAACTATTTTAAATTGGTAGATGTCTTATTAGATTAGGAAGTCAAATATTTGATTGGTTTTAATTGGTTAAGATTGATTTTAATTAGGCATATCTTCTTTTTAATTTTAGTTTAAGTTTGGTAAATGTTTTATTTAATTGGTAAATGGTTTAAATATTTATTTAATGTTTAATGATTAAATTAATATTTATTTATTTATTTTGGATGTGTTTTATGGGCTTTGGGGAGCTAAATGGGCTGGGGTGTGAGGCTAGCAGCAAAACAGAATTACCGACCACCGTTCGAACGCTTCCTCGAACGCGACAAGAACGCCCGCAATCTGTTTGACGTTCGAACGAAGTAACGAACGCAGCACTAACGAAGACAGTGAGCTTGTTTATTCTGAATTTCCCCTTCCGATATCCGTTTCCCCGCGGCTTCCGTGACTCAAAAGTAGTGCCTCCAAATGAGACTCATCATCAGGTTTCACATGCAAAAATACAATGCCTACAGTGTGACACTGAGCTTTCAGACCTTATGGCGTTGCGACGCTTATCCTTTCGCGTCGTGACACTGAGACATTGAGCTCTCACATATTGGGTGTTGTGACGCCCAAGCCTCAGTGTGGCGACGCGTCGAGGGCTGATTGTCTATGAACGCTGAAACTTCATTTTCCCCGTTCAGGAGTTTTCGGAGTGCGATTTGATCCCCGATTTTTTCTACGGACTCGTAACAGAATGTAGTTTTCATTAAATATTTTAAAAATATATTTATCCCTAATATCCATAGGTTATATCTAATTTCACTGCGTGGGATATTAATCTGACCATAAAGGTCCCACAACCGGCCCAACACTAATGACCATCTTTTCCTTCGGACCCTATAGTATGTATCCAAATTCTTCATCTTCGTAGCCTATGAATATATATGAAGTAATCCTACATCAAGTTTCTGTTTGAACTCTTTGGATACATGTGCAACGGCTAAACAACCGAATACTCTAAGGTGAGAGTATGATGAATTCTTACCAGACCAAGTTTTCTCCGGAATCTCAAAATTCAATGGTACGGATAGTGATCTGTTGATCAGGTAACATGTGGTACGAACAGCTTCTCATAAGAATGGCTTTGGAAGCTTAGCCATACTGATCATGCTTCTAACTTTCTTTATAATTGTGCGGTTTAATTTTTCAGCTACACCATTATGTTATGGGCTGCATGGAGCAGTTCTCTCATATCGAATATCGTGTCTCCTGAAGTAGGCATCGAACTCCCTGGAAATGTATTTACATCCATCGTCTGTGCGAAAGCACATCAGCTTCTTCCATATTTCACATTCTACCATGGCGTGGAACAAGTTGAACTGATCTAGAACCTGATCCTTTGTCTTCAGGAAATACACCTAGACTTTCCGAAAAGCATCATCAATAAAAGTTAGAAAATACTTGTTATTGCCTAGTGAATCAACCTCCAACGGACCACAAACATCATAGTGCACCAGATTGAGCAACTCTGATCTTTTCTTTAAAGAGAAATTAAAAAAGAAATTAATCGAGACTTTATGTTGCTTACCAAAAAAATAATGGCTGCAATGACCTAGTACAACATCCTTGGTAAGCTCATTCTTGAACAGGATAGACAACCATCTCTCACTCATATGATCGAGTCTATGATTCCACAGATTTTGATAAGCCTCTTTTCAGCTACATTGAGGCTGTCTGCATAAATCTTCAATGAGTCTTATATAGTGTGTCGCAAATATGTCCTCGGGTGATAACTGTGGTATCTTTTGTCATTCTCTATGTGTCATTTCTAAAGTGACTGCCATAACACGTTTTTCAATTCAGCCAAAAATTTTGGAACATGTAAGACATCCTTTAAAGTTAATGTACACCCGAAATTTATCACAACTGAATATCATTGATTTATACTATCCGAGATGAACTGATATTTTCCATCTTCACTGAACCAAAGTCTCATGGTTTATATGTTGTGAAGAAATCTCTGTGATGAGTGACATGATAAGATGTTGCAGTATGTACCACCCACTCAACATCTTGGACTGTAGTGTGAAGGCATGTCTCTTCCTGCATGGAGCATATGGCTACATCTCCTTGGACAACTACTAGTGTCTCTCTTTCGTTATTCTTCGGCTGGTGATTTCCTTGACCCTGCTGTCATTGTAGTTTTCAGTAATTCTTCTTTAAGTGGCCTTCTATGCCACAATTGTAGCACTTATAGGTAGGCATCCTCTCATCTAAGGATCTACCTCTGGTTGTACTTATGTCTCTCCATCTTTCTCTTCCTCGATGTTTTCCTCGAGTGTCTATGACAAAGGCTTCTATCTGTATGAGCCAAAATATTTTCTCTTGGACTCTTTATTCGAAAGGACATCTTTTACCATAGACACGATAAGTTTACCTCCTGAAGCGGAATTGCTGAGAGTAACCACCAATATCTCATAGCTATCAGGAAGAGAACTAAGTAGTAGGAAGGCTTGTACTTCATCTTGTATTACAATTATTATAATTATTTCACGGTAATTGGGAAATCCAAATATTAAAAATATTACAATTATCCTCGAGCAGACCCTGAAAGGCCGAATCAGACCCGCGGAGCAGACCCACGCACGAATCAGACCCTGAAGGCCAAATTAGACCATGACGGTAGAGGCTGCGAGCGGAGGCTGAGAGCAGAGGCAGAGGCTGGCGAGCGGAGGCAGAGGCTGGCGAGCAGAGGCAGAGGCTGATGAGCGGAGGTAGAGGCTGATGAGCAGAGGCAGAGGCTGATGAGCGGAGGCAGAGGCTGGCGAGCAAAGGCAGAGGCTAATGAGTAGAGGCAGAGGCTGATGAAAAAGTTAGACCATGAAATTGATGAAGTTCTTCACTTTCCTGAGGCTTGTTGATGTCAACAATATCCTTAAAACAAATTCGTCCCCTACCATAGGTGCAGTAGAACGTGAGACGATTATTTCCTAGGATACAACGGAAAATGTACGAGTAAGGGCACCACCGAACTCGTATCCAACGAACCACAAAAGTGTTTGAACTCTCCCTTAACAAACTAAGAAAAACGAGTTGTTGTGTGTGAAGTTTTATTCTCTGTGTTGTAAACAAAATCTGAGTATTGTTTATATAGGAAAACGAAAAACACAACTCATTTAAAGGAATTAACATGCCAATTATTCTCATAAATGAGAGGCATTTCACTTGTTATAACCACCAAGCTAATTAATTAGATGTTATGGAATTCAACTTTTGTAACCACCAAGCTAATTAAATTAGCTATTATGGAAATTCAAAAAGCTTGGAAAATTGAAGAGATTAGTAAAAATTCGGCTGGGCCGGGCCCGCACTGTTGGCGACTTGATCGCATAAAAGGATTTTGATGACGTCAACGTGAATGAAGACTTCGACGTACAAACACGAAGCATTACAAAAAGTGTCGAAGCATATGGGGTGAAGAGCGAGAATATGAAGACTAGCGGCAATCGAAGATAATGATTAAGAGCTAAATTTTATTGTAAGTGAGTTTACTCAAGTGATCTAAAGCTCTTAGGAATCATACATTTTGCATCACTTGCATTTAAAATGGATTAGAATGCTAAAGAATCATTTGCACTTTATTTGCACAAAAATGAATTTCTATGCACAAGTGCATCGGTAAATGATCTTCCAAAAACTATTAAACGGTTGAATTAAACTTCAAATGATATACCGTTAGATAGATATGTGTCTCTAGTTTGCTACGGTTCAAACGGAACATAATTCCGATGCATAGAACTTTTGCTAGAGCCTTTTTAGTACAACATGTTCAGATGTACGTTTTCTCTGCGTACACGTCACATTAGAAAATTCCATAAAATTCATCTTAATGTTTTTGGAGCTGAAGTTTTTTACAGAAGCTAGATCTATGTGTCTAGTTTATGTAGAAATTTACAAATCATGATTTGGAATTTGCTAGAGGAAGTTATGGCCAAAATACCAAGTGTCGTCAGTCTTGACTGGTCATGCACATACTGAAACCAGGGAGCTCCATGCCGGTCCCCATGCCGGTTTGCTCGCCGGTCTCCATGCCGGTTTTAGCTGAGAAAATCATGCTCTCTGGAACCAGGGAGCTCCTCGCCGGTCTCCTCGCCGGTCTCCTCGCCGGTTTGCTCGCCGGTCCAACGGCTAGTTTTTTGAACGTTATGTTACCGTTGAGCCCTAGACCGGCATGCCGGTTTCCTCTCGCCGGTTTCCTCGCCGGTCTCGCTGTGAGTTGGCTAAAAGCTTTGCATTTTATTATAAATAGAACCCCAACTCCTTTGCCTCAAGTTAGAGACTTAGAAAACCTTCATATACATTCTCTCTAAGGCAAGAATAGAGTGTTCAAAACCTTCATATTCATAAACACTCATCCAAGCTCACACACACACCTTCCATACATTTAGTGAGCTTAGAAACACTTGGGTTTGCTCTCACACAATCTTCTTATTATTTGTGAGTGCCCAAGTGTGATTTAATTCTTTCATATCAAAACACTTGTGATTTGTGAAATCCCATTGTTTGGGTAAGTTGTAAAGGTTTGTGAGTGAGCCTACGTATAAAACTCAAACTTGTAAAAGTTCGGAGTGCGTGCGCCTTGGCGGAAAACTCTTGGTTACGAGTGAACCACGGAAAACTCGATTCTAGTGGAAATCTTCAAGCGAGGCTTGAGGGAGTGGACGTAGGCACGTTTGGCCGAACCACTATAAATCTGGTGTTGTATTTCTCTTTCCCTTAACCTTCACTTATTTGCAAGTTTATTAACATTTATATTATTGATTAGAAAACTTGCATATAGGTTGTTATTTACAATAGAGAAAATTGCCTAAAACTCCCACTTGGCAATAAGAGCTTAAAATCGGCAAAGATTTTATAATTTCGCATTTATAGCGATAACCCAATTCACCCCCCCTCTTGGGTATAGAGAGAGTTTGTCGCTATTGCTTGTAGGTACTTTCAGTTGGTATCAGAGCGAGGTATTCTCAAGAAAGACTTAAACCGTCCGAGAATAGACTATGGGTTCTACAAGCCACTCTTCAAATTTTGCCGAGGGATACTCCACACTAGACCTCCGTTTTACACCGGAACCGACTACAACTATTGGAAGTCAAGAATGTTGACTTATCTCCTAGCCAATGATCCGCCATCCTATTTGGTTATCACACGAGGTGCAAAAGGGCCAACAAAGAAGGATAGCAACGGAGTTGATATTCCAAAACCGAGTTTAGAATGGGATAGTGAGGATGTGAAACTAGCCTCACAAAATGCTAAGGCACTCACCAACTTTTATGTGCCATTGATCGGGATCAAATAAACAAACTTCCGGAGTGTGGAAATGCTTATGATTTATGGAAGTCATTAGAGATGATCAACGAGGGCACAAGCCAAGTAAAGGAATCGAAGATCAACCGGTTCATGTGCGAATTGGACAATTTCAAGATGGAATCCGGGGAAGAAATTGATCACATGATTTCTAGGTTTTACGGTCATCATCAATCATTTGGGAGCATTGGGAAAAGTCATCGGGACATCGGATCAAGTGAAGAAAATTTTGAGATCTCTCCCGAAAGAGTTTAGAAGCTATACCTCCTCCATTAAAGAAGCAAACGACATCAACACATTGAAGATGGATGATTTGGTCGGCAAATTGCTTGAGTACGAAATGGAAATCAAAATGGACAAAAAGGAGGAAGATGAGAAAAGGACAAGAAAGTCCTTGGCCTTAAAAGCAAGAAGAAAAGATGAGTCAAGCTCAAGTGAAGAAGAAGATAGTGATGATGAGTTGGCTCAAATAAACAAGAACTTGAAGAAGCTTCTTAAGTCCGTAAATAAAAAGGGAAAATCAAAGACGGATGAAAAGAATGAAGAGAAGTGGCCTCGGAAGAACAAGAAAATTATGTGTTATGAATGCAACAAACCGGGTCACATAGCTACCGATTGCCCATTGAGGAAAATGAAAGGAAAATCAAAGAAAAATGCAATGAAAGCAACTTCAACTTGGAGCGATAGCGATTCAAGCTCATCCGAGGAGGAAGAAGTTGAAGATAAATCAATAGCATTTATGGCTATCACGGATGAAGACATCCGATTTGAATTGAAGAAGAAAGCGAAGAAGAAGAGGTACACAATTCTGAATTACTTGATGCTTTTAATGGTTTAAAAGAATTATGTGATGTGCTTAAAAAGAAATTGAAACTAGTTAAAAATGAGCATGCTACACTTAAAATTGAACATGCAACTAGTATGGATAAAAATCATGTTTTAGATAATGATGTGATAAACTTAAAGGCTAACATGAAAAAGAAATTGCATGCTTGAATGATGAAAATGCATTTTAAAATTGAAAAAGCTAGAACTTGAAAATGACATATCAAATATGCCATCTAGCTCTAAGACATGCACCTGTGAATCTATATTGAATGAAAATGTTTTATTGAACACTAAGGTTATAGATTTGCAAAACTTACTTAGCAAATTCACATTGGGACATAAAAATTTTAATATGCTTATTAGTTCCCAAAAATGTGCTTTTAAAAGAGAAGGATTAGGATATAGGCCTTACATTAAAAGAAAATTTTTGAAGAATTATTTTGTTAAGGCATCCGATTCTCATGCTAAGAATGTTGTAAATGAACATGTCACATGTCATGCTTGCAATGAAAAAGGACATAAAATTTTTGAATGCATGTTTAAGATGTGATTAAGAATGCATGGATTCCTCAAGGAATCAAAACTAACCCCAATGGACCCAAGAAAGTTTGGGTACCAAAGTGTAATGATAAATTTGTAGGGGGAGCTTTGGGAATGGATCTTTAAAGAGAATTGCAAAATTGATCCCAAAGGCTCAAGAAATGAGGAATCGCAACGGTAAAGGTAAAATCCGTACTCACGGAAACATTGGTACCGTTTCCTCTAAATTGCCAAAATGTGCATATTTTTTAAATTTTGGTATCTTTATAGCACATATGTAATTGGTATCTCATTTTGATTTTGATTTTAATATTTACTTCTCCACTTTTTGATAATGTCAAAGGGGGAGAAATCATTAGAAATGAGATTAAAACTTGTTTAACCCTCACCCTTGGTTTAAGGGGGAGTAAATGTACTAATGTGTTTGTCAAGTTGTTATAGAGCTATATTCAAAACAATCACACATTGAGGGGGAGCTTATGTTGAGGGGGAGCAAAATTGTCAAATTTGGACTCCAAGAAGCTCACAAGTATCAACAAGTTTTAAGGGGTTGCCATCATCAAAAAGGGGGAGATTGTTGGCGACTTGATCGCATAAAAGGATTTTGATGACGTCAACGTGAATGAAGACTTCGACGTACAAACACGAAGCATTACAAAAAGTGTCGAAGCATATGGGGTGAAGAGCGAGAATATGAAGACTAGCGGCAAATCGAAGATAATGATTAAGAGCTAAATTTTATTGTAAGTGAGTTTACTCAGTGATCTAAAGTTCTTAGGATCATACATTTTGCATCACTTGCATTTAAAATGGATTAGAATGCTTAAAGAATCATTTGCACTTTATTTGCACAAAAATGAATTTCTATGCACAAGTGCATCGGTAAATGATCTTCCAAAAACTATAAACGGTTGAATTAAACTTCAAATGATATACCGTTAGATAGATATGTGTCTCTAGTTTGCTACGGTTCAAACGGAACATAATTCCGATGCATAGAACTTTTGCTAGAGCCTTTTTAGTACAACATGTTCAGATGTACGTTTTCTGCGTACACGTCACATTATAAAAATTCCATAAAATTCATCTTAATGTTTTTGGAGCTGAAGTTTTTACAGAAGCTAGATCTATGTGTCTAGTTTATGTAGAAATTTACAAATCATGATTTGGAATTTGCTAGAGGAAGTTATGGCCCAAATACCAAGTGTCGTCAGTCTTGACTGGTCATGCACATACTGAACCAGGGAGCTCCATGCCGGTCCCCATGCCGGTTTGCTCGCCGGTCTCCATGCCGGTTTTAGCTGAGAAAAATATGCTCTCTGGAACCAGGGAGCTCCTCGCCGGTCTCCTCGCCGGTCTCCTCGCCGGTTTGCTCGCCGGTCCAACGGCTAGTTTTTTGAACGTTATGTTACCGTTGGAGCCCTAGACCGGCATGCCGGTTTCCTCGCCGGTTTCCTCGCCGTCTCGCTGTGAGTTGGCTAAAAGCTTTGCATTTTATTATAAATAGAACCCCAACTCCTTTGCCTCAAGTTAGAGACTTAGAAAACCTTCATATACATTCTCTAAGGCAAGAATAGAGTGTTCAAAACCTTCATATTCATAAACACTCATCCAAGCTCACACACACACCTTCCATACATTTAGTGAGCTTAGAAACACTTGGGTTTGCTCTCACACAATCTTCTTATTATTTGTGAGTGCCCAAGTGTGATTTAATTCTTTCATATCAAAACACTTGTGATTTGTGAAATCCCATTGTTTGGGTAAGTTGTAAAGGTTTGTGAGTGAGCCTACGTATAAAACTCAAACTTGTAAAAGGTTCGGAGTGCGCCTTGGCGGAAAACTCTTGGTTACGAGTGAACCACGGAAAACTCGATTCTAGTGGAAATCTTCAAGCGAGGCTTGAGGAGTGGACGTAGGCACGTTTGGCCGAACCACTATAAATCTTGGTGTTTATTTCTCTTTCCCTTAACCTTCACTTATTTGCAAGTTTATTAACATTTATATTATTGATTAGAAAACTTGCATATAGTTGTTATTTACAATAGAGAAAATTGCCTAAAACTCCCACTTGCAATAAGAGCTTAAAATCGGCAAAGATTTTATAATTCCGCATTTATAGCGATAACCCAATTCACCCCCCCTCTTGGGTATAGAGAGAGTTTGTCGCTATTGCTTGTAGGTACTTTCAGTACAATTGGGTCCGGCATTCGTGTACGCAGGACACGCGGGTGCCACGAGCCAAGCCTGTTTGGATTTTGATTTGCACCCCCCCTGCGCGCACGTAGAGAAAGCCTTTATCCTTATAACTCTTACCCATCTACTTATGAGCAATCATATATAAGCATAATTTTCCCTCATAGCTTTCCCATATGGGACAAGCTAACTTCTCTTTATTTTCCAACACCAATGGTGAACTTTGAGCAACAATTTCTTTTCACCCAAACACCATTTTAAGCATATGAATATACCATTTCGAAGTACTCACGGAGGAGTATCTGAATCATTCAATAACAACCATTAACACGAAGTAGACCATGCTTAAAATTGAGCCTCAAAATGATTACTCATAAGCATTTTTCTAACAATCCCCCACATGAATGAAATTGGCGAAAAACGTCAAATAAATTATTTTATAAAACATTTTATTTTGACCTAGAAGAGTTCAACGGTTCAACACCTACATAGGATAGGTAGACCTCAGCCTTTGAACCTTCCCTTGTGAAAATATATCTCATTTACTTGCTGACAGTGGACGCGATGTCATTGAACTGTACTACCGTTCATGTAAATGAAGAACATATATCACACAGATATTTTACCTAACACATCTGAGTTCTCATTGTTATGTTCATTTTGGCCATTAACATTAACCTGGTTCTGCAAGAGTTTCTAAGAATTGTGCCCCGTACAATTCCCTTTGAAGCAGCCCCACTTCTCTCTCACATAGGTGATATCTTATTTAAGAGTATCTCGTAATACTCTGCTCGGATTCCCGACGCATAAGAATCATTAAAAGCTTTTGCTTAACCTCCATCCATACGAGCATCACTGTTTCATTTCACCATAGGAGAGACTAGAGGGTACCCCCACAGTGAACCAATTATGTCATTTACGAGTAGGTTGTCCCATTGAACCTAGATCTTGGGATCTTCAGTCAACAAGGTTGGGTTTTCCTTCGTAATAAATATTTATCTAATGGGCTTTAGTCTCATTCCCCTCGATGATTTCACAACCAACTCTCTATTTAACCCTTTGGTTAGCGGATCCGCAATGTTATTCTTTGACTTTATATAGTCAATCGAAATAACTCCAGTAGAGAGTAATTGTCTAACAGTATTGTGTCTACGACGAATATGTCTAGACTTACCATTATACAGATTGTTATGTGCCCTTCCAATTACAGATTGACTATCGCAATGAATGCAAATTGCTGGCACTGGCTTAGGCCAACTTGGAATATCCTCTAGAAAATTTCGAAGCCATTCTGCTTCTTCAGCACACTTGTCTAATGCAATGAATTCTGATTCCATTGTAGATCTGGCTGTCACAGTCTGTTTGGAGGATTTCCATGATATAGCTGCACCTGCTAGTGTAAACACATAGCCACTGGTAGACTTTGAGTCTTTCATGTCAGATATCCAATTAGCATCATTGTATCCTTCGACTACAGCTGGATATCTATGATAGTGCAACCAATAATTACGAGTAAAACGTAAGTACCTAAGTACTCTCACTATTGCTTTCCAGTGATCAACCCCTGGATTACTCGTATATCAGCTGAGATTGTTTACTGTACATGCTATATCAGGCCTTGTACAACTCGATAGATACATCAAACTCCCGATCACTCTAGAGTATTCTATTTGAGATATATCATCTCCCATATTCTTTGATAGGTGTAGACTCACATCTAAAGGAGTTCTTGCCACAACAGAATCATCATTGTTGAATTTATCAAGAATCTTGTCCACATAGTGCGACTGATCAAGAATAAGTTCATCTGGACTTCTCGAGATCTTTATTCCCAGAATGACATCTGCTAGACCCATGTCTTTCATGTCAAACTTAGATTTCAGCATATTCTTGGTAGATTATTCCATTTTAACATTACTCCCGACAATCAGTATGTCATCAACGTAGAGACATAAAATGACATAGCCAACTTCTGTCTCTCTGACATAAATACACTTATCACATTCATTGATTTTGAAACCATTTGCCAACATGGTGTCATCAAACTTTTTATGCCACTGTTTCGGGGCTTGTTTCAATCCATACAATGATTTAACTAACTTACAGACTTTCTTTTCTTGTCTTGGAGCTATAAAGCCTTCAAGTTGTTCTATGTAAATTTCTTCATCTAAATCTCCATTCAGAAAGGCTGTTTTCACATCCATCTGATGTACCTCAAGATTGCGCAAAGCTGCAATCGCTAGTATCATCCTTATGGAATTTATTATCGTTACAGAAGAATAAGTATCAAAGTAATCAAGACCTTCACGTTGTCTGTAACCTTTAATTACAAGTCTTGCTTTGTACTTGTCAATTGATCCATCTGTCTTTATTTTCTTTTTGAAAATCCACTTGGACCCTAAAGGTTTCATCCTGGAGGAAGATCCACTAACTCCCAGGTGTGATTTTGTAAGATGGATTCAATTTCACTATTGATGGCATCTTTCCACAAAGCACCATTAGCTGACCTTACAGCTTCGTTATAGCTTTGATGATCATTCTCTAGAAAAAAAATCAGAAAATCTGGACCAAATGATTTTCCTGTTCTAGCTCTTTTGCTACGTCTTGGATCAAGTTCAACAATTTGTTGATCCTCTGGAATATTTATGTGTTCTTGGTCCTGACTATCTTCAATGATAGTCTCATGTGCCCGTTTGTGCACATTTGAATTCGAATTAGTTTTACAGGGAAAAACGTATTCGAAAAATGATGCATTCCTCGACTCCATTATCGTATTCTTGAGAATATCTGGTACATTAGACTCATACACAAGAAATCGATAAGCATTACTGTTATGTGCATATCCTATGAAAACACAATCAACAGTTTTTGGTCCTATCTTCACCTTCTTAGGTGGAGGAATGACTACCTTGGCAAGACACCCCCACACTCGTAGGAATTTATAGGAAGGTACTCTTCCTTTCCACATTTCATAAGGAGTTTTCCCTACTTCTTTCCCTGGTACCTTATTTAAAAGGTAATTAGCTGATAAGACAGCTTCTCCCCACATATTCTGAGGTAAGCCAGAGCTGATTAACATAACGTTCATCATCTCTTTCAAGGTGCGATTCTTCCATTCCGCAATCTCATTGGATTGAGGTGAATAAGGAGCTGTGGTTTGATGTATGATTCCATTTTGTTCACAAAGTGATTCAAAAGGAAAAACATACTCACCACCACGATCACTTCTTAACTCCTTAATTTTTTTTATTCAGTTGGTTCTCAACTTCATTCTTATAGAGAACAAATTTCTCTATAGCTTCGTCCTTGCTTTTCATCAAATACACATAGCAAAATCTTGTGCAATCATCAATAAAGGTAATAAAATATTTATTACCGCCTCTCGATTGTATTGAATTAAAATCACATACATCGGTATGAATTAGATCAAGTGGTTCAGAGTTTCTTTCAATACTATGAAAAGATGATCTAGTTAGTTTTGCCTCAACACAAGTATCACACTTATGTATGTTATCAATTTTAAAATTGGGAATGTGATTCATGTTAATTAATTTTCGCAATGAATTAAAATAAACATGTCCTAATCTACCATGCCATATATTAGAGTAGTCAACAATATAAGCAGAAGAACTAGCTTTATTGATATTTTTGGGTTTAACAACTATTACATTGAGCTTAAATAGCCCATCAGTTACATACCATTTTCCCACATACATCCCATTTTTAGTCAAAAATACTTTATCAGACTCGAATACCATCCGGAATCCATGCTTGTTCAGAAGCGATCCAGACACAAGATTCTTCCGTATTTCAGGTACATACAGAACATTGTTCAAAGTCAACTCTTTCCCCGAGGTCATCTTCAGAATCACATTTCCTTGACCTTCAATCTCAGATGTTGCTGAATTTCCCATGTATATCTTTTCCCCATTACCAGCAGGCTCAAATGAAGAAAACATGCTCTTGTCCGAGCACACATGTCGAGTGGCACCAGTGTCAATCCACCACTCTCTTGGGTTAGAACCCACCAGATTCACCTCAGAAATCACAGCAGAAAGGTTAATGTCT
Organism: Zanthoxylum bungeanum; assembly: GCA_019454045.1. Classification (NCBI taxonomy): domain Eukaryota; kingdom Viridiplantae; phylum Streptophyta; class Magnoliopsida; order Sapindales; family Rutaceae; genus Zanthoxylum; species Zanthoxylum bungeanum. The sequence goes on from SKCR01042828.1 coordinate 33,026, forward strand.
GAAACATCTTGAGTCATGTTTTCCAGCACATTAGCCTCTTGTTTCTTTTTCTTCTTCGGCAGTCTGCACTCAGAAGACTTGTGAAACATTTTGTCACAGTTGAAGCATCTTCCTTGAAATTTGGATTTCTTGGAAACTCCTCCTTTATGGCCCATTTTTGACCTTTTGTTCTTGAGGTTCTTGTTCTTATGGCCATGTTCGACAACATTTGCTTTGGCCTCATGAGTCTTTCCTCTCTTGTCAGAACTCGGTTATCTTCCTCAATTCTCAGCTTAAGAACCAAGTCTTCAATGCTCATTTCTTTTCGCTTATGCTTTAGATAATTCTTGAAATCTTTCCAACCAGGTGGTAGTTTCTCAATTATCGAGGCTACTTGGAAGGTTTCACTTAAACTCATCCCCTCAGCATGGATTTCTGCTATAATAATCTGCAGTTCTTGTACTTGGCTTAACACAGTTTTGGAATCAATCATCTTAAAATCTAGGAAACGGCATACGATAAATTTCTTAGTACCGGCATCCTCAGTTTTATATTTTCGATCTAAATATTCCCAGAGCCCTTTAGCTGTTTTCATTCCGGCGTACACCATGTACAATGAATCACTTAGCCCATTCAGCACATAATTCCGACATAGGAATTCAGAATGTTTCCAAGCATCGATTGCACTGATGACTTGGATATCAATCTCACCCTCTTTGGGTACAGGAGCATCTTCCTTTAGAAACCTCGCAAGGTTCAACGTGGTCAAGTAGAAAAACATTTTCTGTTGCCACATTTTGAAATTCTGACCACTGAATTTTTCAGGTTTTTCCGCAGCAGGATTGACATGGCTCACATGTCCAACAGGTTGTCTAGCCATAGAGGCAGCAACACCTTGGCCAGCCACAGCGGCTGCCATAACATTCTGGCCAGCCGAAGAGGCTGCCATATTCGGATCTACTGTGTTTGGACTGATTTCCATATCCACATAGTCAAATTTATTTTAAGACTGTATTATAATTATTACAATTATTTCACGGTAATTGGGAAATCCAAATATTACAAATATTACAATTATCCTCGAGCAGACCCTGAAAGGCCGAATCAGACCCACGGAGCAGACCCATACACGAATCAGACCCTGAAGGCCGAATCAGACCCTGACGGTAGAAGTTGCGAGCGGAGGCTGAGAGTAGAGGCATAGGCTGGCGAACGGAGGCATAGGCTGGCGAACGGAGGCAGAGGCTGATGAGCAGAGGCAGAGGCTGGCGAACAGAGGCAGAGGCTGATGAGCGGAGGCAGAGGCTGATGAGCAGAGGCAGAGGCTGATGAAAAAGTTAGACCCTGAAATTGATGAAGTTCTTCACTTTCCCGAGGCTTGTTGATGTCAACAATATACTTAAAACAAATTTGTCCCCTACCGTAGGTGCAGTAGAACGTGAGACGATTGTTTCCCAGAATACAACAGAAAAAATGTACGAGGAAGGGCACCACCGAACTCGTATCCAACGAACCACAAAAGTGTTTGAACTCTCCCTTAACAAAACTAAGAAAAACGAGATGTTGTGTGTGATGTTTTATTCTCTGTGTTGTAAACAAAATCTGAGTATTGTTTATATAGGAAAACGAAAAACACAGCTCATTTAAAGGAAATTAACATGCCAATTATATCTCATAAATGGGAGGCCTTTCACTTGTTGTAACCACCAAGCTAATTAAATTAGCTGTTATCGAAATTCAAAAAGCTTGGAAAATTGAAGAGATTAGTAAAAATTTGGCTGGGCCGGGCCCGCACAATTTGGTATGGCATTCGTGTACGCAGGACACGCGGTGCATACGAGCCAAGCCTGTTTGGATTTTGATTTGCACCCCCCTGCGCGCATGTAGAGAGATCATATATCCTTATAACTCTTACCCATCTACTTATGAGCAATCATATATAAGCACAATTTTCCCTCTATAGCTTTCCCATATGGGACAAGCTAACTTCTCTTTATTTTCCAACACCAATGGGTGAACTTTGAGCAACAATTTCTCATTCACCCAAGCACCATTTTAAGCATATGAATATACCATTTCGAAGTACTCACGGAGGAGTATCTGAATCATTCAATAAAAACCACTAACACGAAGTGGACCATGCTTAAAATTGAGCCTCAAAATGCTTATTCATAAGCATTTTTCCAACACATCTATCAGCTGCATGTCTACTGCAAATAGCTGATTCACTAGGCTCTAGAACTCATTGGTGGTTCTGCAACAGAATTTCTACTTCATAGCTTCAAATTCACCAAACGTCTCATTAACATAACTTTATTCTGAGCTGTCTTGGCTCAGTACATGCCTTCCAAGTTCATACATATTTCGTAAATATATGTATCATGTGCTACGTGATGAAAGACATTGTGACTGATCCACTCTTAATCTGACCTAGAGTTATGTTGTTGAGTTTATTTCACTCTCTTTGACAGAATCTAGTCTCACTCTCTTCATCTCGATCATATCAAACAAATCTTTGTAGTGCAAATAATATGTCATCTGAGGCCTCCAAATGGAGTAATTGGTTGATGTCTGCTTGATTATTGCTAAAAAAAGAGGAATCTTTCATTTCCATTTTAAGTTTAAAGTTTAAAATGAAAATAGGATAAAATTAGGACTAATTTTCACAAATCGTAGGTCACTATTACATCCGGAAAGGTCGAAAATGGTGGATTTGACTCTTCATTTGTCCAAATCCGACACAGGATTCGATTTATAAATTTATAAAACTTTTGGGGTAAAATGTAAATTTCAGAGACTTCAGTGGCTCGATGAAATTTACCAGGTATGTTGACGTTTCTGACATGTGGCAAATAGTGTGGCTGCTGACTGGACCGAAATTACTAACGTGGTAGATGACTATACCGAAAAATCTGACGTGGCAGTTGACGTAGCTGCTAATTGGACCGAATATACTGATGACAGTGCCTACGTGTCAACCGACTCTGCTGGAACTGCTGATGTGGTAGATAACTGTATCGAAAATACTGACTTGGCTGATGCTATACTGAAACTGCTGACGTGGCTCACACGTGTGTCGTCTTTAACCTATGTGGCGTGTGGTGTGCGTGGCGACACATTGACAGCTCTCTAGAAGGCTCGTGTGGCGTGTGCGTCATCCATGTTACTCTGTTTGATCACCGGAAAATATCAATGTGGTCGTCTCGACTTGAACAAACTGCTGGTATGCTCAAAATTGATTTTTGAGAACTTTTTTGAAACCTAAATTTTCCTCACCAAGTTTCGTTCTTCACCTTTGAGGTCCCCAACGTATAATCAAAGCTACTGATATCACTTGTTGTGATTCTCTGATCACTGAAGAGTATTTTGTGAGCAAAAAATATTTTTTTTTATTACTATTTGAACAGAATTTACAAATATTATAAAATTTGCACAAAAAACCTCATATACTAACTACACTCTCTAAGCTCTCTTACTTGGAGCGTACACTCTAAGCTCTCTTACTTGGAGCTTCTTGTTGGGAATGATTTTAGCTCTCAAATAAGCTCCATATTTATAGGAGAATACATGACTTAAAAGTCAACAAAACACATAAATCACCTAAATGTAATTTGGAAGCTTGCACACAATTTCAAAGAAGAAAATCATCTATCTAGAGTTGTTTCGAAGGGTTCTTGGAGGGAGGTGAAATGCAGCTGGATTCAAAAAACGGTAGCAACAACCAAATCAGAAGATATTACAGAAACAATAGACATAGCATATTCAAATTATATATTATGGTAGCTTTTATGAATAATGTACTTTAGAAAATTCCCAGGTGAAATTCCTTAAATATTTTTTCAATCAAGGAACCAATATATATATTCGAAAGCATAATGTGAAAATCATCTTAAAATTGTTAATGCAGTAAGCAAAGTTAGGAATCAACCATTTATCGAATGAGATATAGTAATATTGGTTGAGTCGCGAACTAGGTCGATTTCTTTAAGATGATTCGCAATTCTACTTAAGATTGTGCTATCAGTATATCGATCTCGTCATCCATAAGATAAAACAGCCCAGAATACTCTTCTGTTGTAGCTGATTAAGCACGAAATCAACAACATGACAAAAACAAAAACAAACCGATCGGAAACCAAATAAAAATATATTGAAGAAGCTCTCAGAATTCCTCTCTAAACAGGACAAAGTGTTTTGTTCAAAAATGCATGTTTTGGAAAAAGCAACACCTCTTTATATAATTTTTCAATTTGTAACCATTTTTAAAACACTTTTATATTCAACTTAATACAAAAACGTTAACCAGTTTAATAATAAAATGGTTTTAAAAAAATAAATTTTGAATTAAATATCAAAACGTTTGTAACTGTAACCATTAATAAAATAAATTTTAAATTCAAATTTAATTCCAACATTAAAGTTTGCCAACTGTCCACGCAAAAGCTATACATATATCAAATGGGTTGCTTTATTTGCCAATCAGTAGTCTGATGGTCTCAAATCCTCAAGGCAAATTTAGTCTATATAGAAGATAGCGTAGTTATAAAATTGATCCAATGAAGATAAAATTTATGTCTTTATAAAAAGTATTCGATTTTTTTATTTTAAGGGGTATTCAAATTTATTTCAATTATGAAATAGATTTTTCATTAATTATAGAAAATATTTTTTTTAAAAAAAAAATTCTAGATTGAGTGGTGGCTCCGTCACTGCCTACAGATGTGTCAGTTTTGTTTAATCAGTTACTTTTTTTTTTTTTTTTTTTTTTTGATGACCCGGAAATCACCTGGGCCGGACCCTTCGGACCCAACCCAGCTGCGCAAACCGGGGGCCCAGCACGCAGCCCCAAACGCCTGCACCATGTTTAGTCAAAGGTGTAGCACAAGTGGGGAATCGAACCTTGGTCCCGGAGAACCACAGGCACGACCCTCACCACCCCGCTACTGCCCCTGGAGGCATTTAATCAGTTACTTTGTTTTACAACAAATCAAGTGCTTAGCTGAACTTTTACTCGGTTTTTAAAGGTCTACTTGCACGTGTAATATTTCCCATTAATCGTCACGATTATTAATTAATTAATTTTTTTTTTTGCAAAAACACATCGTTTTGCAAACCTAATCTTAAAATCTCAATCTCGACTCGGTCTAGCATCGGATTCGTATATTTTACACCCTCAATTTCTGTGTGAAATACGGGTAAATTCTTTGATATAACGGAAGTATAAATGATGTAATATCATCAAGTAATAAGTATTGATATGTGTGATTGTATTTAAATATAACTTCTATTTATTTAGTAATTTTTAATAATTTAACAAGCATAGTGACAACGATCTTGTATAATAGGCAAGTGCATGTAATATCAAAGTTTCATCACTCTAACCTTATTTATACTAACGATTATAAATGAAGAATTATTAACTAGGTGAATTAAAGTAAAAACAGGTAAATTAAGCAAGATAAAAATAATTTAGGATCACAACTTCCCCAAAATATTCTCTTAAATTTTTATCCTCTATTTATAACTGATCAACTATAATGAATTATTAACCTAAAATACATAATTATCTACAAACATCTTCCAATGGTCAAGTAAAAATGCCTAACTTAGTTCAATTACCTAGATTCGTATGATAATTATTCTCAGTTAAATTCAATATGATTAAGTTTTAATTATGGCTACACATATCTTACATATATATTTATATCCTTTAAGCAAATTGATTCTATGAAAACGATCACACGTTATCAATTTTCAGGGATAAACCAAAACTCACTTTTCCAAGCTCATTAGGGTTTATTACAACTATCTTATTGGTGATCAAGCAGTATAACTCATTAAGCAAAGAGAATGATAAACAACATACATATAGGTCACAAATCAATCATAAAAGATTCAATTTATAAAAGTTCATATTTGTTTCCTGATGAGCGGAAAATATATCATTATTTACCGCCCATTTGACCTAATATTTTGTATGGTTTCTCGAGATTTATGAATGTTTTGATGTGTTTTATGTTATTCTGCAGATAAATAAAGTTTTGGGACTCAATGGAATCAAATCAAGGCTAAAACAGTGAAAATTTCATAAAAATGGCAAAATTATAAATTTCGTGTCGCGATGCGCACACCTTCTATGTCGCGAAGCGCAATGGTTATTATGCTATCGACACTCGTTCTTGCCACATCATCGCCACATCAGCATGTGCGTCATCATTACATCATCCAATAATTCAGCTTGATGACACGTCATCACTTACGTCAGCATGACGTAAGCACAATAATTCACTCTACCGACAGGCGTCATTGCTTACGTCAACATCGCGACGCGCAGGCCTTCACGCGTCGTAATGCCGAGCCAATAATTCTACCGACAGTCACGTGTCATCATCTCGTCAAACCGTGTACACGCGTCAAGTATCAATGGCGCGTCGCGACGCGTAAAGTTCCATGCGTCGCGATGCGCAAGGTAAAATTTTACGTATAAATCGAAGCTGATTTCATTTAGAATTTTCATACTTTCCTTAAGGTTCTAATAAGGATCTAAGGATTGTATCTTGTTTGTTTACGTTTTTGTAATTTTAATTATGTATTTTTAATTCTAGTAGCAATAATAGTTTATTTACTTTATATTTCTTTTATGTTTTGTAGTTAATTTCCAATGGGGGAATGGTGAAGCTTTTATTATTATAATTTAGATTAATTTTCCATAAATTATAATATATAAATTATCTTAAAACCTGACTTAATTGGATACCGCCTTTATGGTCGGTTGGACTTAATTAAATTGATTTTAACCTGACTTAATTGGATACCACATTTATGGTCGGTTGGAATTAATTATAATATGACTAAATCATGATACCACCTATATGGTCGGTTATTAATATCATGCAAATTTATATATTATAATAAGATAGATTTCTAAATTAGAAATAGTCAAAGTGGATCCCATAACCCCAGCATTTTATTTTTAATCAAGGGAAGTGATGAATCACAATATTCATGAGTTTAATAATTGATTTTCTTAATATTATGGTAATACTTTAGGCTTGTTTATTGAATCTTACGTTTAATGTTTCTTGTTGCCTGATCACCAATAAGATTGATGTGGTAAACTTAAAATGAACTTGGAAAAGAGATTTTAGGTTTCAGCCTTAGATTCAATAGCTCACGATCTCATCTTAGGGTATATATCTCTTAGGTAGATTTCCTTCCATGATAGACATATACATGTCGGGCGGGGATAGCCACAATTGGAACTTAAACTTAATGAATTCAGGTAACTTGGTTAACATAGACATATGATTAATTGGGTTACTTTAGGTGTTTGCATCTGACCATCGGAAGAGGTTTTTGCATATTTTTGTGTTTCAGGTTAACAAACTGATTTATTACACATATATAAGAAAATCAATTCATCATTAGAATAATATTGTGTGGAATCACAACCCAAGATGTTTATTTTCTTTATTATTAATTTCTTTTGTTTTATTTTGAATTTTTATTTATTTATTTAGCAAATTCATATTCAACCAACCAATCAAGCAATCATTCCATTCTCACCCTAATTAGATACTTGTAAACATTTAGTATCAATAATTAATAACAACAGTAGAAATTAAGTCTTCATGTGATCGATATTTTTATACTACTTGAGCAATACGTGCGTTTGAGTTATGTGTGTGATTTCACCGATCAAGTTTTTGGCGTCGTTGCCGGGGATTTATTTTTCTTGTGTTATTAATTTTGAAGTTATATAATTTACTTGTATCTAATTTTCTTTTCTTTCTTTTATTTCAAGTGGTTGAAAATGGAACATTATTGGGCGATGGAAGAATTACGAGCTTTACAAAGAGAATATACATCCCAAATCAGGGAGCAGCAGTCCAGTTTTCTGAGGCCCGTTGTCTAGCCCAACAACTATCTGTGGATGTCAGAACCATTCAACACAACATTTGCTCAACCATTTCAGAACCCAATGATCAGATGTGAGATATATGATGGTAACCACTCTAGCGATCATTGCGAGTACAACTACAATTCAGGGTGGCAGATCTATCAGAATCCTTCATGGTATGATGAACCATCATATTTCACTGAATCATATTTTCCATCTTATCCACCGTCAACCTACGATCTTCATCAAGAACCAGAACCATCAGAGGAAGATCGGGTAATTGACATGCTCAAAGATTGGATCAGGAAACAAGACGAAAAGTGGGTTGCAATGGATGAAATGTTTCAGAGTCAAGCGGCATCCATACAAAGAATGATAGATCAAACGAGACAATTAATAGAAAATCAGAACTTCGCACCTCACGAAACATTTTCAAATGACACTAACGAAGACTTCGAGTACCAAACATTTCACGATGACACCTTAACAGAGGAAGAGGCTGAACAATATCAAGAATCAGAGGTATCAGTTCAGGAGCCCGAACAAGCAGAGTTTCAATTTGATCTGGACAATTCTCTGGTCGTTGATTACATCTCTGAGGAGGAAAAGCAGAAGAGCTACCCGAATCGTTCATACCAACCACAGAGGATAAAGGCCTACAATCAAACATATATTTACATCCTCAGGTTGACACTAATGGAGCTTGCATTTCACAGATGACAGATGAAGAGCTGAACAAAGAAATTCTGAAATACATCTGTGAAAAAAATATGGAGCAAGAAGCAAAACAAATGGAGGAGCAAGTGTCTGACCATATTGAAGATCTCATGAATTCAGGAGAAACACCAATGTATTAGGGAGTATAAATAAAAGACACTGCCTGGATGCTTGACAGAATGGAACTCTCATTCAAAGTCAAGCACCATATGAGACCTTCTGATTTTCTTTCTTTCTTTTCAGGAACCACTGGAGCGACAAAGTTTAAGAAGGTGGTACAAGCATTGAATGAGTCAAAAAAAATTTGGCCACCTCATCGTTGGAAGAGACCCTTCAAAAGCAACGTTCATAGGATTGTCTTTAATCAGACGTCCAAAACCACGCTGAAACTTCATTGACATATGGACTTCAGTCACGTCTGGCTAAAGACGATAAATTTAGCGCTAGAAGGGAGGCAACCCATGCAAAAAATTTATTTTCATTTAAATTTTTATTTTTGTATTTTGTGTACACATGTTGTAGAGTTTGTAATTTTGTGTGTTATTTTTGCAGGGAAAAATATATATGGAGCACTTAAAGCAGAGCAAGCCAGTGAAAATAGGGTTATCACGGAATTAAGTTTGACAAAATCGCGAAGTTAGAAAGTCAATTCAGTAGAGACGGCAGAGTAAGGATTCAACTCTTGATACGCGTCCTTATGGATATATTCGTCAAATGACTCGATTTTACCACCCAAAAAAAAAAAATCACGTCGCGACTCGTAAAACCCCATGTGTCGCGACGCATTAACCTAAACACGTGAGTTCCCCTATTTTAGGGCTTGGCGTCGTGACGCGAACGCGATTCCAGATCTGAAAACAGTAGCCGCCAGTCATCCTTTTCACAGCCCATCTCCATTTTCTTCATTTTTTCTCAACTTCCTCCACAAATTCGTCCTTTAACTCACCAAAATCCTTCAACCAAACTCATTAAAAGACAAGAAATCACTTCCCAAACGAAATCCAATCCTCATTTACACGTGTAAAGTTCAAATTTGGGACTTAAACTTCCTCCATTTGCGCGTGAGCTGCTCAGATTCGGGACGCAACTTGCTAAAAAATTCAGGCTCCCTTGCTCCATTTCTCTTTTCATTTTAATTTTATCACTGTGTTTGTGCAAAATTTTTGAATATTTGTAGTAGAATTTGAGTTTTGCAGTTTGTGGGTGTGTTGTTTGTAGTTGATGATAAAGGTTCTGAGTGGTATTTGTGAATATTTGGTGTGGTTAATTTGATTGTGGCGGATTGAAAATTTTGGTTGTTGAAATCGTAGATTTGGGGGCGAAAGTGATTTGTGAGTTTGTGAAATGTTAGTTTAGGGTGGTAAAATTGGGAAATCTTGCTTGCTTAAAAAAATCATAAATCATAAATCATAAATAAAATAAAATGGCCCATAAAAGAAACCACAGTAACATTGTTCCCTTATCTTTCTTTTGTTTTGTAACGCATTGGGGACAATGCTAGGTTTAGGTTTGAAGGTGAGGTTGTTTATTTTTATTTATCTTCTCCGTCATTTTTTTCTTTCCTACATGTTTTTATTCCATGCATGTTGTGTGTTTTGCATGTTTGCGTGTTTTAATTTTTGCATGTTTTATTAAAAAAATATATATATAAATAAATAAATAAAAATATAAAGTCTAATGATGAGATTGTTTGTCGTAGTAAAAAGTTATTGGAAAAGATAAATGCTAATTTTACTTTTATCCTATACTTTGAACCTAATATCTAGGTCAGACTCATATGCACTTAAAAAAAGTATGTAGCAGTTAGATAATAAGGAATTGACAAAGTGACTAGTTGATATAATCGGTGGTTGATGAATGACCGTTTACCTGAATATTTGTTTCTGTCTATAGTTATTTATTATATGAGGAATGATGATAAACAAATTGTGTATATTAATAAAAAGTTTCTACTTAGTAATCGGGCGCCTTGCCTCAGTAAGCAGAGATTGTTCGCATCAAACGGTAGAACCTTTAAACATCCGAGATCCGAGTATTAAGTCTGTAGGGGTGTCTTAACACCTAGTGCCCTAAAGCTAACTGGTTTGGGTGTCACTGGCCCAAAGCTCGCTACATGGATTAAAGATGTTATAAAAAAAATCGCATACCTCACTTTGCGCATATTGTAGCAGACAGAACAATTTTAGATAGTCAGGTTGGTTTGACCAATCAACTACTGAGAATTGAGACAAACTCACTTAGTTAATAACTTAGAATCGAAGCTGTTTGCAGAGCTATTCACATACACACTCAGAGTCTGATTTAGATACTTTGTTCAAATGAAATGATTTTAGTTGTAGTTTGCATTTTGAAGGTTCCTTTAACCTTGTTGCTAGACATTCTCTGAGGACATTGTTCATATAGCTATTATTTTATTTTATTTTATTTCTTTTTCATTTGTTCTTTTATCTTTTACTTTTGTGTGCATTTCATTGATGTTTGTGGGTATCGTCACTGTAAGCCCTCACGAGACCATAACTCGTTCACTAGGGACACCTAGGGGTTTAAAGGCTTGTTACATACGTTAAATGCAACTGTGATCCCAACGAAAGAGGCTTAGTTTAATTTAGTTTCAGTTATTTATTTTATTTTATTTTGTTATTTTGCTCGAGGACTAGCAAAATGTTAGGTTTGGGGATATGATGAGCGGAAAATATATCACTATTTACCGCCCCTTTGAACTAATATTTTGTATGGTTTCTCGAGTTTTATGAATATTTTAATTGTTTTATGTTATTTTGCAGATAAATAAAATTTTGGGACTCAATGAAATCAAATCAGGGATAAAACAGCGAAAAACAGACAAAAATGGAAAAATTGGAATTTCATGACACGACGCGCACACCGTCTGCGTCGCGATGCGCAATGGTTACTATACTGCCGACACTCATTATTGCCACATCATCGCCACATCAGCACATGCGTCATCATCTCGTCATCATGACATAAGCCAATAATTCAACCTGATGACACATCATCACTTACGTCAGCATGATGTCAGCATAATAATTCACTATGCCGACACGCGTCATTGCTACGTCAGCATGATGTCAGCATCACGACGCACAGGCCTTCACGCGTCGCGATGCCGAGCCAATAATTCTGCCGACAGCAACGCGTCATCATCTTGTCAAACCGCGTACACGCGTCAAGAATCAATGGCGCGTCGCGACGCGCAAGGCAGAATTTGCCTATAAATTGAAGCTGATTTCATTTAGAATTTTCATACTTTTCTTAAGGTTCTAATAAGGATCTAAGGATTGTATCTTATTTGTTTACGTTTTTGTAATTTAAATTATGTATTTTTATTTCTAGTAGCAATAGTAGTTTATTTACTTTATATTTCTTTTATGTTTTGTAGTTAATTTTCGATGGGGGAAGGGTGAAGCTTTTATTATTATAATTTAGATTAATCTCCCTTAAATTATAATATATAAATTATCTTAAAACCTGACTTAATTGGATACCGCATTTATGATCGGTTGGACTTAATTAAATTGATTTTAGCTTGACTTAATTGGATATCGCTTTTATGGTCGGTTGGAATTAATTATAATATGACTAAATCATGATACCGCCTATATGGTCGGTTGGTAATATCATGCAAATTTATATATTATAATAAGGGAGATTTCTAAATTAGAAATAATAAAAGTGGATCCTCTAACCTTCAGCATTTTATTTTTAATCTAGGGAATTCTTGAGTTTAATAATTGATTTTCTTAATATTATGGGTAATATTTTAGGCTTGTTTATTGAATCTTAAGCTTAATACTTCTTGTTGTCTGATCACCAATAAGATTGATGTGGTAAACTTAAAATTAGGACTGGGCATCGGATCGGATCTAGCTCTCGAATCCGATCAAATCGTGTTTGGTTCGTTTGTCAAATTTCGGATCGAATCGGATAAGTTTGATAACTATCGGATCGAATCAGATTTTATCCGATTTGATAACAAATCTGAAATCCGATAGAGAATCTGATTTGATAACAGATTCGAATCCGATTTGATAATAAATCCGATAGTAGATTCGATTTGATAACAAATCTGATTCGACAACAGATCTGATTCGAAAAATTGACCCAAAAATTCATAAATTCATAACAATTTTATCGAATTAGATTGGATAACTTAAAATTCAAATCAATTTTGTCAAATCGGATCCGTTATCAAATCGAATCCACTATCGGATTCATTATCAAATCAGATGCCCTATCGGATTCAGATCTGTTATCAAATCGAATTTATCTGATTCGTTAAGATATCAAATCAGATCGAATAAATCTGATTCGATTCGATAGTTATCGGATCAAATCCGATCTGATCCGATAAGGACTTAAAATCCGATCGAACCAAACAAATCAACTCTTATCGAATCAGATTGGATTCGGATTCGGTCCGATCTGATCTGAATCCGATAATGCCCACCCCTACTTAAAATGAACTTGAAAAAGAGATTTTAGGTTTCAGCCTTAGAATCAATAACTCACGATCTCACCTTAGGTTAGATATCTCTTAGGTAGATTTCCTTCCAGGATAGACATATACATGTCGGACGGGGGTAGCCACAATTGGAACTTGATCTTAATGAATTTAGGTAACTTGGTTAACATAGACATATGATTAATTGGGTTAGTTTGGGTATTTGCATCTGACCATTGGAAGATGCTTTTGCATATTTTCGTGTTCCAAGTTAACAAACTGATTTATTACACATATATAAGAAAATAAATTCATCTTTAAAATAATATTGTGTGGAATCACAACTCTAGATGTTTATTTTCTTTATTATTAATTTCTTTTGTTTTATTTTGTATTTTAATTTATTTATTAAGCAAATCCACATTCAACCAATCAATCAAGCAATCATTCCCTTCTCACCCTAATTAGATACTTGTAAACATTTAGCATCAATAATTAATAACAACAGTGTAAATTAAGTCCTCGTGGGATCGATATTTTTATACTACTTGAGCGATACGTGCACTTGCGTTACGTGTGTGATTTCACCGATCAGTTCCATCATAATTTTAAAACAATACCTAATATAATAAACAACATTTTCATGGTATTCAACATAATAAACAACAAAGAATTAATAAGGAATGGATTATAAAAAAAAAATCAGGAAGGTTTTCAATCTTCAATCTCTAAGTTCTTCAATCTTCTCTTCTTAATTCTTGTTTAATTTTCTTATTTTTGGTTGTTCTTGAATAATTATTGTATTTAGATAGTGTTTTAGCCTTATAAGAGGCTTATTTTCCTCCTCAAAACATATGTGAAGTAACAATAAACGTTCCCCTTATATATGTATCATAAAAATCAAGTTTCCTATTTCATTTTAGAGTTATCGCATTGCTGGCATGCCATAGACTTTTTCTAACTCTTTGAAAAGATTCTGAACTATGTAGTGGCGCGCCACAAATTTATTTGTGTCGTGACACTATTGACTGTGTAAAATCATTAATTTCAAGTTCGATTTTAGCCCCCAAAAAAATTATTTAGTATTTAAAGTAAACTATAAAATTGTAGATAATTGAGTTTTCTTTCCAACGCGGCATGAATCACCTCAAATGGACAGTGTATGCAAAAATTATGGTCAAATTATTGAAGGCTGTATAAATTAGGAAGTCACTAGTGTAAGTCGGGAATTTCGGATTTTCACTTTTTTTTTTTATCAATTCTCCATATAATACATCATAAACAATAAAACAATGAATATTAGTGTATTTAACTCTTAAAAAATGGTCCCCAATGGGTGTGGCTAGGTGGTGTAGGGTTCATGATCTCACATTGAGGTCATGGGTCTAGGGAGTACGTTTCTTGTAAGAGTCTGGGATAGGTGGGGTTTTATCTGCTCTACTTAAACCTGAAGGGGTGGTTTGGCGATGGGTTTCCAACGATTTCAACAACCAAAAAAATCTTAAAAAATATATATTATAAACACTAATCACATACAAAAATAATATTGAATTATTATATAAATAAAGTGCCATTCTATTTTATAATTTTTCTTGAAAAACACGCATCTCAAATGGTGGGATTCACACCAATTTCACAGCATCGTAACAAAATTTGTGTTAGTTCCATTTTTATTGGCATGTGTCCGTGACAAAACAAGTTCAATTGAGTTGTAATCTTTCTTGAAGATCTTTGTGCAATTGGACTGGTTTCTGGCTGCTATGCATCAGACATACGTTCGTGGTGCGTTCGTTGCAGTGTTCGAACAGTTGGCGTTAGTGTCACGTTCTCTATTGGGTTCGAACGGGCGCATTCCAGAGGGCAAACGTTCGAGGCACGTTCTTGTGGGGTTCGAACGGGAGCATTCCAGAGAGCTCACGTTCGTTGTGCGTTCGATTATGTTCGAACGAGTCTTCACAGAAAGGGCGCGTTCGTGTAGCGTTCTAGTAAGCGTTCGAACGCGACTGCGATCTGAACGCGTTTTTGGCCTGCAAAACCCTAGGTTTTCACCCTACCTATAAATATAACATTTAGCCGCCATTCCCCATAGTTGAAGCAATTATTTCTTGAGCCTAAATCTCTCAAAGCTTTCAACCTTATTTGAATCCACCACTGAAGACTTCTTCTTCTTATTGTCTTCTTCATTAATGGTGTGATTCCATCTTTGTTAAACCTTCAACACAACTTAACCCAAATTCCCTAATCCTTTAGAGTTCTTTAGGAGGAAGTTTGGTAGTCGGAGTTCCGGCGTCATTGGTGATATAATCTACTCAGAGACTTCAGAGGTTCTGAAGAAAACCGTGGGTCGCGGGCTTGAGGAGTTGCCTTGAGTTCTTGCAGTATAGAGGTACTTGAGTCGGTGGAGTTGCCACCATAGGTCTTGACCATCGCTGTAAGTTTTTCTCGATATAGTGGATTCGGGTGGTAGCCTATACCCGGAGTGGTTTTTTACTCGGAAGAGTTTTCCACTTCGTCACCAAAATCATTGTGTTGAATTTTGTGTGGTTTGATTATTTTTGCTGCTTTAATTATTGTTATTGTTTTTACATTTGCAGCTTATTATTTTAGTTGGTTGATTTGTTAAATTGCCTGTTGCAATTCCATAGTAGCAGTAACAGGACTTGTCCTGCTTATTGTCTGTAATTCCGCATAGGGTCAGAACTTTGTGTAAAATCGAACTTTCAATTGGTATCAGAGCCTGAACTCGTTCCTTGACCCATTTGCTATGGAGCATAGTCAACCCTTAAATTGTGATACCCTCACGGATCGTGATTTGGCATTGTTTACAAAGAAGTTTGAGAAATTTCTTAAACTTAAGAAGAATGGCCATAACCGTGATAGGGATATAGAGAATAAGCCTAGAGAGAGTAGGCATAGCAGGAGAGAGTCGAGAGAGGATAGGGATAATAAATCCCGAGTTGTCCAGTGCCATGAATGTGATGGATATGGGCACGTTAGATCTGTGTGTCCCACATATCTTAGGGCTAAAGGTAAGAAAGCCATGGTAGCCTCTCTTAGTGATTCTGAAAGTGATGACTCTCTTAAAGGCAATTATATAGCCTTTACTGCTAGTGTGACTGATGAGAGAGAGATTGTAGTTAATGATGCTGATTCAGAAGTCTCTCTTGATGAGTCTGTTGATGAGGATAGTCTTCAGATAGCTTATGCTGAACTGTTTAATGAGAGTTTAGCTATTAAAAAGACTAATTTAGAGGTCAATAAAAGGCTGAAAGCTGTTGAGCTAGAAAAGAATGAAGCTCAAGCCAAATTTGAGCAAAGCCTTTTGATGGTAGATGACCTGGAGGAGAGAAATAGAGGTCTAATTAATAGGGTCCAAATATTAGAAACTGAACTTGAAGATACTAGAACCCAATTGTCTGTATTTTCTAGTGAGAATAAAAATGTGTACCGTATGTTAGGAATTATTTCTGAGCCTAACTGTGAGAAGGCTTCTACTTCCAAAACTGTGCCTGTAGCAGCTAAACATGACTTAGGCAAGAAACATGTTGAGTGTAGTCATGTTATTCCTCCATTTATTCCTCGTTCTGTGACCCAACCTCGATCTAGAGGTGCTGTGGGTAAACCTCGCTCTCGTCTGAGGTTTGTGCCTGTGTGCCACCACTGTGGCAAGGCGGGACACATTAGGCCTAAGTGCTTCATGCTTCACAAGCAAAAGAAGAGGCCTAAGAAGGTGTCACCTAGATTTGACTCTTCAAATCTAGCTTCTCAAGTTTCTGCACTAACTAAACAGACACAATTTCTTAGTGAGAAACTTTCTTTGTTGACTAGGAATTCTCAAGTGGATGAGGTTCCTAGAAAGGTTTGGGTGAGGAAGCAAGATGAATACCCATCTTCCTCTACATGTCCTGATGAACATTATGAGAGTGCACTTCGGTGTAACTCTGCTTAAATGATGCACTTTTATCTTCCCATTGCATGTGTGTGTGCGTGTGTTTTATGCTTTTACACGTTTGTTTTGTTTTCACAGCATATGGGTGTGTGTGTGTCTTGTTTTTGTTATATATCCCTTGGTATATAGGATGGAAACCCGGACATAAATTTCATAGCCGATTCCGAATGGACGGTAGTATGATCTGCACTCGGGGATACAACTCCACGTATCATTGGATGTTTTGCAAGCTGTTTTGTGTCTTTATTTTTTTTGTGCTTTAAAACTGAAAAATCAAAAAAAAAATTATATATATTTTGAAAAGACCAAAAATATTTTTATGGCTTGTTAGAGCATGAATATCATGTGCATGTGATCCTTGTATGTAGGATATATGATTATGCATGTATGATATGCTGTTATTTTTCTTGATGCTCTATATACATGAGTGTGTGTGATAAAAACCTTTGGTATATCCTGTGCTTGCACCTACACATACACGTTTTTATTTTATCAAGGCTTGGTCGCATGTATGAGTTTTTGGAATGGCAATCTAATCTCTTCCATGCTTTGTTTGCTTAATAGTGTGACCTTTGACTAGATGACCTTGCTATCCCCTTGTAAAAGTAAAAAGAAATATATTTAAAAAGAAAAATGAGACTCAAGTGCAAAAGAGCCAAAATGGCCAAATTCAAAAGATAAGGGCAAAAACCCTTCACTCGAAAGAGTTGTTAAATATGAGCTCATGATATTCTTGGGGTAAATAATATAGCATGCAACCAATGTTGCTTATTTTCAGGTCCTAGTGGTGCTGGGTTTGAACACTTATTTTGTGGACTTGGTTTGTTTAGAGATGGATTTCTTTGGCTGTGTCCAGCTCATAAAATAAGGTCTTAAGCCTTGATTCGTTATGCACTTTATTTTCCACGCAAGTGCTTTATATGCTTTGGTGTTTATGTCATATGCATAAGTGTTGTATTTAGCCACTTTTAAAATGATGCATATTGTTTCATGTCATAAACAGCTGAATACTGACTGGGTATCATTGTGTCAGCTTTACATGCTGTTTCAGTCAGCTTTTGACAGGATTTGTATTTATCTCAGTATGTGCCTGTGTGTGCTTCATGTTATTGCATACTAATTTTTTTCTTGTGCACTTTTCTGAGTTTTGGTTTGCTTCCCGTGTCTTATTTTGCTAGCTGTATGTGTCTGTTAGTAAGGGGGAGTAATTCCTGTTTGTTTATGCTCTTACATGTGTTTTCTCCTGTTCTCCTGTTATTTTTCCTGTTTCTTTTTATCCTTTGTCATTTCGTGACAAAAAGGGGGAGAGTAATATATTAAGGGGGAGAGCTTTAATACATAGGAGGGATTAGTAGAATATCCTTTAGATATCTCCGTTTTAAGGGGAGTTAAGATTAAGAGGGAGAAGGATTTCTACTTGTACATGTATGAGACTTTTACCTGCTTTATGTTCTATTTGATTATCCCATGCTTTTCACGGTATATTGTTGTCTGTGGATGTTTCAGGTAGCAGGTATGTTGCTGCGGTGGCATTAATTTCAAGACTAATTTGTTAGGTGTTAGATCGAGTCCATATGTAATTAGTCACTGTTTTGATGGTTGACAGTTGACTATTTTTCTTTTTGGATCTATTACCGTAGTCTTTGTATTATGTAGTGTTTTGTCACGGAATGCCAAAGGGGGAGATTGTTAGTTCCATTTTTATTGGCATGTGTCCGTGACAAAACAAGTTCAATTGAGTTGTAATCTTTCTTGAAGATCTTTGTGCAATTGGACTGGTTTCTGGCTGCTATGCATCAGACATACGTTCGTGGTGCGTTCGTTGCAGTGTTCGAACGGTTGGGGTTAGTGTCACGTTCTCTATTGGGTTCGAACGGGCGCATTCCAGAGGGCAAACGTTCGAGGCACGTTCTTGTGGGGTTCGAACGGGAGCATTCCAGAGAGCTCACGTTCGTTGTGCGTTCGATTTATGTTCGAACGAGTCTTCACAGAAAGGGCGCGTTCGTGTAGCGTTCTAGTAAGCGTTCGAACGCGACTGCGATCTGAACGCGTTTTTGGCCTGCAAAACCCTAGGTTTTCACCCTACCTATAAATATAACATTTAGCCGCCATTCCCCATAGTTGAAGCAATTATTTCTTGAGCCTAAATCTCTCAAAGCTTTCAACCTTATTTGAATCCACCACTGAAGACTTCTTCTTCTTATTGTCTTCTTCATTAATGGTGTGATTCCATCTTTGTTAAACCTTCAACACAACTTAACCCAAATTCCCTAATCCTTTAGAGTTCTTTAGGAGGAAGTTTGGTAGTCGGAGTTCCGGCGTCATTGGTGATATAATCTACTCAGAGACTTCAGAGGTTCTGAAGAAAACCGTGGGTCGCGGGCTTGAGGAGTTGCCTTGAGTTCTTGCAGTATAGAGGTACTTGAGTCGGTGGAGTTGCCACCATAGGTCTTGACCGTCGCTGTAAGTTTTTCTCGATATAGTGGATTCGGGTGGTAGCCTATACCCGGAGTGGTTTTTTACTCGGAAGAGTTTTCCACTTCGTCACCAAAATCATTGTGTTGAATTTTGTGTGGTTTGATTATTTTTGCTGCTTTAATTATTGTTATTGTTTTTACATTTGCAGCTTATTATTTTAGTTGGTTGATTTGTTAAATTGCCTGTTGCAATTCCATAGTAGCAGTAACATGACTTGTCCTGCTTATTGTCTGTAATTCCGCATAGGGTCAGAACTTTGTGTAAAATCGAACTTTCAATTTGATTATACAACTCCACTTCAAATAAACACCTTAAAAGAAGAAAGTAAATAAGAGAAAAAAAAATATAACTTTTATTTAAATTTCGATAACTTAAATTTAAATATCAAAATCTTAGCAATTAAAATAATATTTTGACTTTAAATATATATTATAAGATTGGTTTAAATCAATTACTAGAATAAGATGTCTTGATTTAAATTAAAAATTTAAGTTGAAAAACTTCATCTTTCAAGAAATTTAGATCTTGTGATGATTTTTTTATACTCATTTTTTATAATTTTCTATCAAACATGCATCTATAGTATGGACGGTTATAATTTCTTATCTAATAACTATCGATTACAATTTATAAAAACTCAATATAAAATTCAGCCTAACACCGAATCTAAATCTCTTACAAATTATATTTTTCTCTACACTAATATCATGTTTTAATAAAACAACACAAAGCTTCTTGATGCATTGAGTACTTATTTAGATAAATTGAATTGAATATTATTTGATGACATTGTTGATATTGTGGACGGAATTGATATTATTAAATTGAAATTATTTAGATCTTAAAATTTTTAATTTCGAATTCACCCCTCCTCTTGGATTATTTAAGTCTTACCCTTGGAGGAATTTCAACGTAGTGCCACCCCTACATTGTAAAATTTTTCTTCAAGTAATAACACATGTACATAAAATAACACACCACTTATACATAAATATCAAAAAATAAAAATAAAAATAAAAATAAAATTTCACAACAAGATAAAATCATTTTTTATTTATAGTATTTATATGATATTTTATATGCAAACACAATTTTTCTTTTTCCTCAAGTGGTGGGATCCACACCAATTTCACATTATCATTGACAAAATGGACTATTCAAATAAACATTTTTTTTAGAATCGTTAGAAATCCCTTAAAATAAACACCTTAAAGAAAGAAGCGTCTAATGGGCGTGATTTGATGGTAAATAACTTAAGATTTGATTGTCGAGTCTTTAGTTCGAATCCAGATGATATATTTCTTGTAAGAATATAGGGCAATTGAGATTTTTATCTGCTCCGTTTAAATCCGAATCAGATAATTTGACGATAAAATTTCTAACGATTCCAACTTAAATTTTATTTGAAATAATCACACTTTTTTAACAAAACAATAGAAACCAGCTTTGATACATCAAGCCATGGGGAGAGAATGGTTATCATCCTTTCACTCTATCTCATTTATCTCCTTTTAAGGATTATGATTTAGCCAAGATAAATCTAATGGTCATTATTTTGACAACACAAAAGTCATTTTGTGTTGTCAAAATAATGACCATTAGATTTATCTTGGTTAAATCACAATCCTTAAAATGAGATAAAGGAGATTAGAGTGAAAGGATATTAGCCCAACCCGGGGAGAGGATACTCATCAATACAATCAAGCCATGGCCCCTTATTAGATTCCCCAAGAATGGATCTCAAACACTCCAAAACGACGCTGTTGCACTTGCTTCCAGTCCCAATCCCAATCAACCAAACTCTATCACCTTTCTTCACTCTCTCTTTAGCCTCCACGTAAGCCAACTCATACCACAATGAACAAGATGACTGGTTTCCAAATCTATGCCACGTCATCAAAGCTGCCTCAATATCCCTCTCTCCCAGCTTCAATTTCTTTGCTATCTCTCTTATCACCTGCCTCCCAGAAACCGGCAAGCAAAAATGTTGCACCACTGTCTTAAAATTTGGCACATAATGAATGTCGAAACAATTTTTAATGAACCAAAATAACTCTATATAGGGCAAAAGCTTTGAACCCAAAATTGTTACATTTGCTCTAAGTGCTTCTCCTGCGACTTGAATCGAATCTTTTATATTGAGTGTCACCCCAAGTTTCCCATTAGAATCTTCTTCACGTATTGCTGCGTTATAAGCCTTATCGTCAAAGCCTCTATGGGTTCTGACAGTGCAAATAATTTTGTATTTTGATGATGATGATGATGATGATGAGCCTTTTGATTGTTTTTTGTTTGTTAACAAAATTGCGGCGCTGCCCATTCTGAAGAGGCAGTTGAGGATCAACTTAGGCTTCTCGTGACCCGAGTACCAACCAGTGGATAAAATTTCAGTGCTGACGACAAGTGCGTTGGAGTTTTTGTGAATCTTGAGAAGTTGGTGAGCCATGTCAATGGCGAGAGCACTTGCACTGCAGCCCATGCCGGAGAGGTTAAAGCTTTTGATGTCATTGTTCATTGAGAATTTATTGATGATAATGGATGAAAGAGATGGTGAAGGGCAAAAGCCACTACAGTTTATGATGAGAATGTCAATGTCATTAGGTGAGAGGTTAGTTTTTGAGAGGAGATTTTCAATGACGGGGAAGAGGATCATTTGAGCTTCATTAATGGATTCTTGTTGATGGGTTTTTGGTGGTATGTAGTGTAATGCTGGAGGGAGATAGGTCTCTTCACTTTGACCTGAGGAACTGAGGATTTTCGACATGAAAGCTAAGCTTTCGGGGTTAAAAATCTCAATTTTAGATGCATTTTCAAGAAATAAAGAGAAAGGGACTCTGCAGAAGCATGGTGGCTTGTAACATGAGAAGTCCACTAAGTATGTTGTTGATGAAGGGTTTGAGAAGTAGGATTTGAGAAGTAATAAAAGAAGGACAAGAGAAGAAGAGAAGAACAAGAAATGGAAAATGGGTTTGTGGTTTTGAAGGATAAAGATTGCTTCAATGGTAGTTACAAGGATGAGGATTATGAATTTTAGGGTTTCAGGCAGCATATTGTAAGGGGAGAAAGCTAGAGAGAGAAGGAGAGATGCTGACATGAAGTGGTGATTCAAGTCTGAGAAGGGTTTAAATAGAGGAACGAATGAGGGTAATTGGGGAAAAAACATTTGAATCCCTATTTTTTTAACGTTTTTCACATAAAGAAATAATTTTACCTTTTGTTAGTATGATAAAAAAAATTCCCGAATATCGATTTTCGGGATTATTTTTTATTTCGAATAAAAAATCGGATAAAAATTCGACATGTTCAAATTGATTCGGAATTAGTGAATATATTTTTTGTAAACTCAAAATGATCAGAGCACTCAATCCATTTTGAGGCTCTAAGAGAATAGTGGTTCAAATCCACTCATATATATCTCTAGCTTGTTGTTGAGAATCTATTTATATAATTTGTTTATATTATGTTTAGGTTGAAATTTCTGAATCGTTTGGGTCGGAATTTAGGAAGATTTTTTAAATTATGAAGATATAATTAAGAGATGATTAGGGTTGTTAAATTTCTGTCTTAATTGATCGTCACCTCTGCTTTTTTAAGGGGTTGATATTCCCCCAAAGCTCGAATCTTGGTGACAAATTTTATTAAAATACTTGAAAACCAACTCGACTACGCTCTTGAGTCGATTAACATCTTCATTAACGATGACAATGATTGGATATCTCATTACTTTTTGCATATCTGAAACTGAAACTGAAACCGAAATTAAATTCAATATCCGACACCTAACCATAATCGGAAAAAATTACGCGGCCGGTCTCCATATTTGAAATTGACTGAAAATTCGAATATCCAAAACCGACCGAAATAATCAAAATTAATATATATATATATATATATATATATATATATATATATATATATAATATATATATATATAATATATATATATATAAGTTTATATATGATAAAATTCGAAAAAATTAATTAATTAATTAATTATCTAAAAACATAATTTTAGTTTTATAATTAATATTATTATATTTTTTATTTATTTTTCCTCGGATACTGGATATCCAATATCTAAATACTAAACTTCATAACCGATAAATATCCATTTTAGATACCTAATTTCATATTTAAAACCTATGCACTATCCAAATTGTCATCCCTAATCTCTACTTAACAGCTAATTCTATCTAATTAAATGATTAGGGACTTATTTGATACAAATGAATAAACCATGTTTTTGTTTTGAGAAAATTAACAATTTGAGAGACCCAAAAGCTATTTACGACTTCAAGAGTTGGTCAGATGGTACTGAGTAAATACATAAGCAGAAGATCATAAATAGTAGTAATTAAAAATTTAGTTGTGTCAGTCAAATGAAATTTCATCGATATGCAAAAAAATTAATTGCAACAAAATATGGATTTTAAAATGCAGATCATAAATAAATTTAGTTGGTCAAACGTGGAAATGTGTGTTGACTGCTGAGTTTCAACCCTAGCAAAGAAATTACTGCACATCAGTTGGTGTTCTGTAATTTGACAACACTTGCCGAAACTTCAATTTTGAAAATAAAAAATTTCAACATAAATGATCTTTTAATAAAAAAATTTGGGTACTTCCGGTCTATTTTCTTATTCGAAAAAATAAATTTTAATTTTAATTCAAAAAAATTAAGAACTAGCCGGTCCGATTCACTATTTTTACCTGCTTTAACTTATTTTTATTGATTTTGACTTTCTTTAGTATCCGATTTTTAGAATTCAACCGAATCAGATTCACGGGAGATTCCCAATTCGAGCGACCAATCTGATTTTTAAAAACATGCATATAATTGATTAAGAGGTAAATGTGATAAGAATCTTAACAAAATAGTGTGTACACAGAGATTTTATGTTACAAGTTCTATGTTTGAGTAGAGATAGGAAAAAAAGCCCGAACTCTCCCTCGTCCAACAGGCTTTAACTCTGAGCTGAGCCAAAAAAAGCACGGGCTCAAGTCGAGCTCGGTAAAAAAATCTCGAGCTTGGGCCTAACCCGGTAATAATTAATAAAAATAATTTTTTTACTTTAAATATATTCATTTTAAACTTTAAACACATGCATTTATAGTTAAAATTTTAAATCCCACTCCAAAAAAATCATTAAAAACATTTAAATTCTTAATTTTTAAATATTAAAAAGTTTTAAGAAATTATTTTTCAAAAAATCCGGCCCGATACCAAAAAATTAGCCTGGGCTCAAACCAAGCTTGGGCCTAACCAGTTAATAGTTAATTTTAAAAAACAATTTTTTACTTTGAATATATTCATTTTTAATTCCAAATACATTCTTTCATAACTAAAATTTTAAGACTCAATCCAAAAAAATCGCTAAAAACATTTATATTCTTAATTTTTTAAATATTAAAATATTCTAAAACTTGATTTTTTTCTTTAAAAAAAAAAAAGAGAGCCCAGGCTGTACATGACAAAACCCAGACCCGATCCGGTATTTTGCCATCCCCTATGACCCCACCCCAAAAAAAAAAACATAAAATGGGTAGGAGATGTTCTTGCTTTCATAGATTGCGTTTCCAGGAATAATCTTAGTGGGTTGAAGAAATTTTGGCGGGAGAATTCAATAACGAATAACTTCCGAATAAATGAATACATATTTACCAAAAAAGAAGACGCAAAATCCAAGCCGTACCATTTGCAGCCTCACAAATCAATTTCTGCTTATTACATATGGTTGAAACCTCTTTATACGACACTTTTTTTTTTTGGTGAACCCAAAAACTAGCAAATTTCAAGTAATAAGCACAGATTCAGTTCATGGAAAAAGGAAAAAAACAAATATATGACTGATAGTGGCTGGCTATAGATAGCGCGGATTCAAAAGTACCTGTGGTTTGTGATGCCCTACAGAAAGCCTTCTATACCGTATCCTGCTCTTATTTCCCTGTATATGGTGAGTGCTTCTTCCATGACTTTGGCTTGAGCCAGCAACTGAGCTCTCTTTTTTCCAGATGGATGGGTAGAAAGATAATCTCTTAACTTCGAATCACCTGAAATTTGCCCCAACTTCTCGTAAACTTTAGGTGCCACGCGAGGATCATAGCCAGCAGACGCGACCAAAAGCAACCCTATGTAATCTGCTTCCATTTCCATCCTATCAAAAAGCACAGTAGTTCATACCAATATAAAGTCAGCACTTGCAAGAAAAGGTTTTCGATTAGTTTAATGCATCTCGGAGTGTAGAATGGAAACCAGTCTGTTTGAAAGAAAATGATGGTGACAGTGAAACTAGAATCTAAATCACCATTAACGCCCACAAACTAACTTAACAGGACGTGTAGTGATGGATATAAATGTTCAATAAAAAGACTACGCAACCATGTCAAAAGCATTTTCACAAGTAAAAAAGAATTAATAAATTACCACTAAAAGATTTGTTCGAACAAAGATGCTCCTTGTCCAGAAACCAATTAGACCTACTGGACTGCACTGAACATAAATACATAATGTAGAACCACTGTAGGTATATCTCCAGTAAGGTTCAATAAATGAGTGCTCAAAGCAGATCAAGTGAATCAATGACTCAAACAAGATACTGAATTTAAAGAAAACTATATTTCACCGACAGAATCAAAACCAAAGATTAGGCAAAGTTCTTGAGAACTGAAAGATTGCACTTTTCACTCTAACTCTCCCTACTCAATGTTGGTCTTTTAGAAGAAGTTTCTTAAGGAAATGGATTTACTATTAATGGATTGATCAACCAAAAAAAAAAAAAATTGGGATGGAAACAAAACAAGCTCTTACAGAACTATTAGATTACGAGCTTGCAAAAAATTCAAATTTTATCAATTCATTTCATAAGAACCTAGCTTCAACTCAAACGTTTAGCACTTTTACATTTTTGGGCACATTACATAGTTATATATAACCCACTACAATTTATATGACCTAGTATTTATAGTTTAAACGTAATCCTGACTAAGATTTATGTTGACCATGCAACATTTTAATTACTTCTTCATTTTCCACTCACGGTCACCACAGAATCAGAGGTCGATTATCAAAAACTCTTGCAGTCTGCAGCGTTTAATGCCTGCCAAGCTTTCTGAACAAACTGAGAATAAGTAAAAGAATCACATTCCAAGAATCCAAAACTCAGAAATGGACTATAGATAGATGACTGCTACAGTACAGACCACTATGACAGAGTTCACAAGAATCTCCAGCAAAATCACAGGAGCAGAAATTCCAGTATGAGACTAACATCATGGTTTACATTCTAACTACATTTCATCTTTGTATTTGCGATATTAAAAATAGACTACAGTCTACAGCTAGAATTTAAGAGTCAAAATTAATGGATATCTAAGCATCTTTGCATATTTTTACAGCGTACCTCTTATGAAATCCTTGTTCTATAAACTGTAGAATTCTAAGCACCAAAAAGCTACCAGAGAACAAATTCTTCCCACAGCAATCTAAAGACACTTCTTCAAAAAGCTTTTATTTCTTACTATTGACATTAACATAAGACGCCTAAGCAAAGAATAAGAAAGATAGACCATAGGAGAACCCTTTGTCAGATGTGAATCATCTATAAGCTAATTAGGACAGAAGGCTCTCCACAGATCATGTACGATACTATGCCAAACGGCACTTGATATGTAAGAAATTCAGTTCATAATGTTTATAGCCCTATTGAAAAAAATATTTTTTCACTTTTTGGATTTCTGGTAGGCTAAAGCACCGGATCAAGTGCTAACACTTGAGAAATTCATTGCCACGATGAGACATGACTCATGAGTGAAACAACAGAGCATCAAGAATACCAAGTGAACAACTGTGTGCCTCATCTACTAGGTGCCTATACAGCCATTTTCTACACAAGATTGACAGATTGCAAGCCCTAATTGTAATTTTTAAACAACATCATATCACCAAACAAGCAAACTTGCCCACAAATTCCCAACGGCTGTTCAAGACAAAAAACAAAAGAAACATACTTGCGGGAGAAAGGAAGCCTCAAGAAAAGAGTTGACATTGTGTTGACAACATCAGGCATAATGAACTGATACAGAATCAGTTGTAGGATGGCAAACCACAGATTCTTTGTAATCCCTTCTGCTGCATGTCGAGCAACGGCATGTGCAACCTAATAAGAAAATCAAACATAAACCATCAATATATCCCCATCAATCCAATGTGAAAGCATTAATATAATTCAGACCTCATGCCCGATAATAGTTGCTATCTCTGCGTCAGTCCTAAAATTCTCTAGCAACCCTGTGAAAACCACAATCTTTCCGCCAGGTAAGCAAAAAGCATTAACAACAGGCTCATTCACCACCAAAACCTCCCAATTCAATCCATCCAAATGAGAAGTCGCTGGTTGCAACCCTTTCTCTTGACCCTTCTTCCTACTCTGCTGAACCCACTTATCATCAAGAATCTCATCTTCATGGCGCCATGTCCCCTCAATCTTTCCCCCTTCACTATTCTCGCTCATCGCCCTCAACGTATCATGAGCTCTTCCCTCATGCACCACATCACTCTCCGTAGACGCATACCCCAAATCACTCCAAACCGTCTCATGCTTCAACCCTCTTTGCAAAGCCTCAATTATATCCTTCGCAATCAATCTAACCCTTACACTATCCGGGTGTATCGCAGGTAATATTTTGCCCTTGAAAGCAGCTTTCATTTGCTCAAACTGCGACTCACCAAGCTTTTTCTCCACATCTTTGGACAAAAGCACGAAATGGGTTCGTTTAGTATACGGTACCGTCTCTAGATTCCCATAATACAAAGTGATCAAAACCCCAGAACCTACCGACACAATAATCAACACACTCCTTGGATTCTGTAGCCATTTTCTTGGCCCCCGTGGCCTAAAATGTTGTACATGGTAACGATCGACATAATAATATCTCTTAGTAGTGCTAAAATTCAGATTACAGTAACCATTTCTTCTTAATCTTTGAGAAATACAAGAATATGAATACAACCCAGAAGAAAACTTAGCTGAATTTGCAGACCCATTTGAGTAAATCCTTGAACAAGATTCTTGGACCGGAGATTCAGGTACAATTTTTGAAGATAGATTACGAAAGGCATCGAGTGCTGCTTTTGCTCTTCTGTAATATGCCATTAGAGTGAGTTAAGGTTTTGGGAATCATTTAAGGGCAAGAGTTGTAGGAGAGTGGAGACATATCTGGAAGGAGGAGACGGGGGGGGATTTGATTGCTGTGACAGGTGGGTGGGGTCGGATCTTCTATTGGGTCGGGTATTAAATCGGATCTCTCCATGTGAATTGGGCGTTATGCACGTGGTATGTGGATGAATTGGTAGGTATGCAAGAATTAGAAAATGTCACAAGTGATGCATAAATTTAAAAAATTATTTATTTTAGGGAAAATTGTTGATTTTATACCATGTATGAAAATATACGAAATTTTACACCAATTTAATTTTATATTCAAAATTTGGTCATAATTTATATTTTTAAGAGTAAATTAATACGTTAATTGAAATTTTTGGTATAAAATTGAACTTAAAATGTAAATTATAACAATGATTAAAATTTTGGATGTAAAATTAAATTTATTTAAAATTTTCAGATAATTCCATATGTAATCAGATAGAAAAATGATAATATACCTTCATTTTAAAAATGGAAGGTTACTGTTGTTTAAAGTAACGATAATATCCCTTCATTTTACCCTATTTCTATTTTAAACAGTCATATTTTAGAGAAAGATTAGAATGTACAATTATTTAAAATGAAAATGTCACTAGAATATCACAAAAATAATACCCCTTAGAATTATTAGTTGTAAAAATATAGGAGATGCTGGAGATAATTTCATATGAATATGGCATCATGTGAGAATTAAATAATTATGAACTCTGAAGCAGCGAATTATGGTTCATTCTTATTTTTGTAACTACCACTTCAAAAGTTTAAAAACAATCGAAATATGAAGGGCAAAATTTCCGAATTCGGAAAAATTTTCGAGTCCCATACTCCCATTGGGTACAAAGGGAACAACTTCATTATCAAAAACAAAAAATAAATAAATAATTTAATACCATTCTCTTAGCAAAAATCATTATCAAAAACCTACTAATAAATCAAATACTTCCAATGTTCCTCTCCTGGACACAAAATAGTATTTTATCAATTGAATACATCCCAATAAATAATAAAGGGAAAAATGAAAAATATTTTCTTCATTATCAGAAAATTAATTTTGCGTATATTTTAAGTTGTTCACTCACTGGCCAAAACCAGATTGGTGGTGGTTTGTAGTCCTGTTTTACCATCTCTTTCCACCACCACGACCCCTACCACCTCTAGAGCCACCACCGGAAAACCTATCATTTCTCCTATCGGAAAATCCGCCACCTCTGCCACCTGAAAACCTATTACCACCTCGTCCGCCAAAGCGACCACCCCCACCACCAAATCTTCCTCTTGACTGTTCCTTTTCTTGCAAGGGTGGCAATTGTTTCAACACTTCTAAGCTGACACTGGCAGCATTGTTGGCACCTGCAATTAAAAAAAAAAAAAATAAAACATAAAAAATAAAACTTAAGCAATTATGAGTGCATGTATATTGCAATAAAACAGTGCCAGACAAATTCTACAGGTTTGAGAGCAAAAGAGGAGAATCATGTATAGGAAACACACTGTAATTCTCATGAAGAAATTATAAAACATTCAAGTACCAGAAACAAACAAGTCCAAATCGGCTGCTGGCACATCAAACACTGCACCATTTCCATCAAACGTGAGAGCCATACCCTTGACCGCCTCTACCTTCTCCTCCGGCAAGAATCTCCTCAAGACAGCAAAGGCAAAACTGCAATATGATTCATGATATTAGAAAATGTCACAACGTTCAAAACAAATCGATGTCTCAACTGAGAAGTAAAGCAGTACAAAGATCAATAGACAGCTAAGTCCGCGAAAAATTCCATTCCCACTAATAAAGTGCAGTACAATTATTATTCAACAAGTATGCAGATGACCAATTCCTTCAAATCAATCAGCAACCAAAGACCAACAAAGAGGAGAAATCCAACATATCTAAAAAAAACAAGTCCTTGTTTACCAAATTGTGATAATAGAAGCAAGAAATGTCTAAGAACATGATGTGCATAGGGGGAAAAATATCATTTTTGTCAACTTCAAACCTAGGTGGGTAAACACTTTTATTTCTTTAATTTTCACTGTTACAGCCATCAAGACACGAGAAAATAATAACCAAAACACTGATTCCAGACATTAAAAAGCAACAAGCAGTTGAGGCAGGTTGAGCCGCAGAAATGTATAATCCTTGTTTCTCACTTCATATTCTTACCATAAAAGATCCAGATAAATCAAGTGATATGGTTTCCTAATTTTCAGTATGTGGACATCAAAGATCTAAATAAAAAAGTAAAAAATTTAGGAGCTCACGATGGTGTGTAGATGGGTTTTCCTGCTTCAAGAAGCACTGAAACATGATCCTCCAATGAACTGAGAAGTGATCTACTCTTTATCTCTGTGTAACCCTGTGAATCATGCAATACATGTGTTCAGAATACACAAAATCCAAGGTCAGCGGGAAAAAAACACATAGTGCATGATGTCAATGGTGATGAATGACAGAATGAGACGGGAGAAGAACAAAGAAAAACACTTACTGTAGCCTTGGCAAGTGCTTTTGCAAGCAGTTCTGTTGCTGATAGACCAGAATTGTTCAGCAACTCCTCAGCAACAGACTTGAAAGCAGGAATTACACTGCAATCAATTCATATGCATTAATGACCCATGGAACCAACTGCACTTTAAGCAACCTTACAGAACCGGGATAGCAAGTATACCTATCGGAAACTTGGGATATTGTTTCAGCAGCTTCCACACCAGCAGCCTTGGCAATGTCAGCCGGCTGGGGAGCAGATACGTGTTCAAATTTGACACCAGATTCTCTTTCTATCTTAGATACACTTGACCTTCTAGGATCATAAAGCATTACAGCAACTCCAGTATTGCCTGAAAAAAAAAATACATTTAGCACTTCATCAAACTGTGTGCAATCAGAGAAGGAAATAAATGCAACATTTTCTTACCTGCTCTTCCAGTACGTCCAGATCGATGGATGTAGGCTTCTACATCTCGTGGAGGCTCACACTAAAAAACAAATATCTGTATAAGTATATAATAAACAAAGACATTGTATAAAGTTACCCAAAAATACATACCTGTATAATTAACTGCACGTCATTAATGTCCAAACCACGTGCTGCCACATTTGTGGCCACCAATGTCATGAACTTTCCTGACCTGAACCCAGCAAGTGTGACCTGCAAGTACAAGATCACAAATACATTAAAGTAGTCACAGTTAATTTTTAAAAATATAAAAGCAAAAACATTAAGTAATTTTGTTACTTGGCAAAAACGTTTTGTATACAAGATTCTCAAAAACAGAATATGATAAAGTTTCTTTCAATCATTTCAACTTGATAGCAAACAACTAGCTATAACAAACACTTCAGATGCCACCATGCTTCCATTCACAAATCATGATTACAGCAACTTGTCAAAAATTACAACACCAAAATTTTGAAAGATATTGGATACCTCATCAAGCATTCCTCCTTTTTTTTTAATCTGCTGCAAATTCAACTGGCTAAAGCCAGTATATATGCTCAAAAACTAACTGCTCATTTTCTTTCAATGTTACATGTTTTGGAAAAAAGAATTCTGATGAACTTCTTACCTCACGTTGAGACTGCTGTATGTCCCCATGTAAGGCTCGTGCACCAGGCAACAAGTCAGCAAGTTGAGAAGCACATTCCTTTGTCTCAGTGAAAATAATAGTTCGGCCTCCACTAAATCACAAGAATCCCACAGTAAATAAGACGAAATGAGTCAATAAACTTAGCAGCATCACCTAATCGCTCTCCTAATAAAATAGTAACTGATTGTAGAAACAACTAACCTGCTATAACAACGAATGATATCAGGAATAACTTGAGCTCTCGCTGAACTAGAACAAGGAAGAACAATATGCCGGACATTGGTACTTGCCTTCATTTTCTCATTGCCAACAAGATCTATGGTTTTCTTGTTTGGTTTAAGAAACTTGGTGGAAATCTGACAATGGAAGACCAACAGTTTAGTTACAAAGACAAGTAGACAGCACAAACCAGGTAAGTCATCACGTCATGACATCTAATATAACAGTAGAACTTATAAAATTTGAAAAGAATATAGCATATAATCTAGAAACGACTAATCCAGAATCTCAGTTAGGAGACGCACATGCTTCACCCAGTCCGGCAAAGTGGCACTGAAGAGAAGCGTCTGAACTTTATTAGCATCCTCAACTTTTCCTGCAAATGACATTATAGACTATGAATAATACTACATGAAAACCAATATCTGTGCACCCCCAACTTTATGCAATAAATACAAACCCAGAATAAGTTCAACATCTTCAACAAAACCCATCCTAAGCATTTCATCGGCCTCGTCAAGGACCCGAAACTTCAATGAACTCAAGTCAATATTGCCCCTCTCAATGTGATCCTACACACCATACAAATTTAGTTAACCGCATGATAAATCAAAAATACCAACTTCTAAAAAGCATAAAAATTTCCATGGAACCCATAAGACAATAACCATTACTACAGCTACAGCTCATGTCAAAAAATAATATGTTTACAGCAGTGAAATTGTCTTTAAATGGCTAACCTTGACACGGCCAGGGGTTCCAATAACTACATCGATCCCTTTCTTTAATTTAAACTCCTGAGAATGATAGGGAGCACCTCCATACAAGCAACATGAAGTCAATCCCACTGCCCCGCCATAAACATCAAAGTCCTCATGAACCTAAAACAAGTCCAAACACACAGCATCACAACAGAAATCTTCTGGAAAATAAAAGTAAAAATTTCCTTAAAACTCCCATTCCATACTTGTTTGGCCAATTCCCTAGTAGGTAAGAGTACCAACACACTCGGAGCCTTCCCATATCCAGTCTTCCTCGAAGCTTTCGCTGGCCCGTTTGTTAGAGACTCCAAAATTGGCAACACAAATGCCAAAGTTTTACCCTGTACCCAATTCAAAACATACCCAGAGGTTTAAATAAACAACAAAAATAACTAGCATCAATCCAACAACAAGCATTCTATACAGCACGTACCAGATCAATATGATTCAATTTACAGCTAATATCACAAGTAAACATACACCAGCTAATCAAAATAATCAAATTTCAAAATTATACCTGACCCGTGCGTGCCCGTCCGACTAAATCAGAGCCATCAAGAATCATATCAAAAGTCATAGCTTGAATCGGAAACAAAGACTCAATCCCCTTGGATTTAAGCTTCTCCCTCAACGGCGCCGATATTCTAAACCGCGAAACTGCATTCGGATGCTCGCTTTCGCAACTCTCCTTCTCTTCCACCTCAGCCTCAGCCTCAACTTTCGCTTTCTTCTTCTTCTTCTCCTCCTTCAAATTCACCGGCTCGACTAACTCCGAGCTCGTTTCGCTCCTCTCTTCCTCATCCTCCATCTCCGACTCCTTCCGCTTCTTACTACTTTTCTTCTTCTTCTTCTCCGACCCCTTTTCTATTGTCACCGCCTCCTCCAAGTTCTCTAAAGCTATTTTCTTCTTCATCTTCTTCTCGTCTTTCGTTTCTTTTCCGTCAAATAAAGCGATCGAAGGCATGTGCGAATGCAGAGAGATAGAGCGAGAGAGAGAGGGAGCGTCTCCTGCTACAAATTTGATGTGGCAAGTGAGTTACAGGAGCAGGAGCGAATAAGTCCTAGGGTTTCTGTTTTTATAGTTTGTCTGTGGATTTATTTCAACCGTCAGATTTGAAACCCTAATTTCTTGTTATATCTACCGTTAGATTATAACACTTTTTGGCGTCATATAATAATAAATAAATATCTGAAGGAAAACAGAGCGGTTGCAGGTGATAAAAACACGTGTTTTCTACTGTTAGAAAATAGAAACCGATATTCTTTTGGATACCCCATGTTTTAACTAATATCAGAAATACCACTTAAATTTGAAATTAGTCTATGATACCCAACATTAACAATATGACAGAAAATCACGAATAGAGGATTTGAGATGATTTTTTATCTTGAATAAAACTTCATATTAAGATTATGGATGATTTTTTCGTCTCAAATCCAATTTTTAATTTAAAAAATCTCAAATTTTGAACATTTCATGATGATTTTTTTCCTACTTCAAAATTTGTATATGATTCATGATGAAAATCGTTTCGAGTCTTTGGTTCTAAAATTGATAAATATTGGTATGCCCGATCGATTGCCACCTCTAATAATTACTTACCCTAAAATATTAAATTTTTACTAATTTTTTCTTTTATTATTCCCACTTTTTATTCTTTTTCTAGTTTTATTTACTATATATTTTAAAATAGACTCAAATATTTTATTGGTATTTTATTTCTTTACCATTTTATTTAAATACTTGCAACTGAAACTATGCAAGTACTTAAAAAGATGGGATAGAGAAAATCAATACAGTAGTGAATAAATTTATTGTTGATGTTGTTATGACAAGTCAATAAATACGAGCAGTCATCTTTTCCATACCTATTTAATGGTAACACTTCTTATCTTTTATATACATTTTCAATCTAATTTAGATTGAATTGAAATTAACTAAGACTTAGTGATGTATATATTTGACAAAGATCAAATAATATACAGTAATTACACAGTTACAATGAGATTTGTAATTGACATTGATAGGTGTCATTACTTGTGATGTATTCTCAAATAAAATTCATGATCAAGATTTGCTGACACGGATCGGTTATTAAAATTCATTGAGACGGGTAAAAATCATATATCGAGATTTGATCCGATAGTTTATCCTAATAATCATGAGTCTTAGGAGACTCGTATAGATTTGTGTGTGTTTATTTGATGAGCACTTAACAACTTACCATAAGTATTCATAAAAGATGACACACCACCGTCAAAGGGAATCTTCCCAAGTTGAGTAGCATATATAGTATTTTGACTTGAGATACCACCGTGAATGTATAAATGGTCCTTCACACTTTGACAACGGTCACATCACCGGTCAATCTATACCAAATCTTCGTCTTTTTGTAGGGTGTAGACTGATGCTAATGATATCTGTTGATGTATCCAGATAGGATCTGTCAGTTCTATATGCATGATTTAGGTATCCACTTCGTGATTCTTTAAATCTTTGGCTGATATATATTACGAAAACTAGTTCCGAAAATTTATCTAGAGAATCACAAATATGTTACAACACATATGAATTGTATACTTCGGATAATTGATGTTCTCATATAACTTTCTCGTATAATTTGGATACTCATGACGGAATAACTATAAGTATACGATGTGCTTGAAATCCAACTTGTATGGTTTAACATGATTATCTCAATCTAATAGCATACCTATCGAGCGCCAATAAAAGAGAAAATTTTCGCATGGGCTCGAATCTAAAAAGTCTCATTACTAATAAAGTATACTTATAGAGCACAATGATAAATAATTACAAATAATATGAATTATTCGTAACTTTACACATGACGAGGTATTTTTATATCTAATGTGTATATGTATAAGATACATAATTTGATTAGATACATATTAGGTCCAATTGTATTTCGACACGTGTCAAATAAATAATTATTAATTATTTAATCAATTTAATAATTATTTATTCTAGAATATTCTTTAATTTATTTATTTATTAAAGCTTATTGGATAAGCTTTAAGACTTGATAAAATTATGGCCATGTATTTGGCTAAATTTTGATTATATATCGTTAGTTATCAAAATGACAAAATTACCCCTCCAATCTATACATGAAATATGACGTTTTTTTAAGGAGTTTTGGCTTGATTTTGAGAAAGCTTGCAAAGATTTCAAGAGTAAAATTAGGGCTTTTAATTTGATTGAGTTGAACATCAAATTGGAAACATGAATGGATTGCTTATGAGCTTAAACAAAGGCTTGCAATGAAATTAAGATAATTTCTATTATCATTTGTGTTGTAAATTATTTACAAATTGTTCATAATTGGGTTAATGAGATGTAGCTTAGATTGTTCCCCAGGGGGTTTGGCTTTGTGAGATAAGACTTAAGATTTGATTGCTCAAGTCTTATGTTCGAATCAAGTGGTACATTTTTTTTGTAAAAATCTAGGGAAGTCAGAGGTTTTACATGCTCCGCTAAAGCTCGGATCGGGTGGTTTGGCAGCGGGATTTCCAACATTCCAAAAAAGATATAGATTTCCAACATTCCAAAAAAGATATAGCTTATGTTCATGCTTATTTGATGTGTTTGGAATGATTAAGAACCTAATTATAACCCTAGTTGCATGCATGTATAATTAATTAGACCAATTAATGTAATTATGCCTAATTAGGGTGTAGGACACCAAATTGCCATTCTAGAGTTACTTAAGCCATTCCTTAGTGACCAAAAATTATTATAGAGTGACTTTATGGTGGTGAATCTCCTTGGGATATTTTTAGATTTGTTAATTTCATGAAATTTGAATTAATTATATATTAATGTGATTAATTATATAATTAATTAAAAAATATTGTTTCTCTGAAATTGAGGTGTTGTGGTTGAAATTAGATGTGTGATCATGCATATGAAAAATTACCGAAATTTTCGGAAACGTTTCAGAAGTGTTTTGAGAATTTTCCGGAAAAACCATATTAGGTAAAAATAATAATAATTTACTGAAATTACGACTTTTTAGCAGCTGCTACAGTACTCAAAATACATAGAAATGCATATAATTTATAGGAAAATTCTCGAACTTTTTGAATCATTCTAGAAGCGTTTTGAGAATTTTCCGCATCATAGGTAAAATTATAATTTGTTGAAATTATCCTAATCGGCCACTACTATAGTGATCGGATCATTGTAGCAGTGGGTTGGTCCGGTTTTGTGAATGATACGATTATCCGATTATTCTAATCGGTTGGTTCGGTAAACTGGTAATCAGTTAACATGTAATTGCGAAAAGTATTTTCGAAAATTGTCATAAGTTTTTAGGCGTAGTCTCACTTTAATATTTGATATTAATAAGTTATATGGGTGAAATACTGATAAATTAGAGGTATATGGTATCAATTAATTTATCCAAATTTAAAAAAATTTAAAAATCGATTTCGCCAACTGACACGCTTTCGCAGCATTTGCCCCAACATTTCTATCATTAAATTTTACATCAACTTTCAATATTTATCATTGTGTAATATAAATAGTTAAATATTCGAATAAAATAAATTAAATTAATTAAAGTTGTCAAATTAGAGTTTGGTTGGTATTTTAAAATTATTTACCCAATGAAATGAGTTTCGTTTGGTATTGTGGTTTGATTTGTAGTGAGATTACAAAACTGTGTTTTAGCTGCTAAGAAGATCATTCACAGGACCTTACTTGAAATGTCTCACACACGACGAAGCGCAGCATTTGTTGACAGAGTTGCATGAAGGGGAATGTGGGAACCACTCTTGCGGCATGAGCTTGGCTCTTCGAGCCCATTCGACAGGATATTATTGTCCGACAATGAGGTTGACTCAACTGAATTCACTAAAAAGTGTGGCAAGTGTCAAAGGTTTGCTCCGGTTCCTCATCTCCCACCAGAAAAATTAAATCTCATTATATCTTCATGGTCGTTTATGAAATGGGGAATGGACATAGTAGGAAAACTCCCAACCGCGCCAGGCCAACGTATCTATATGGTAGTGATGACAGATTATTACTCGAAGTGGATAGAAGCTGAAGCATTCGCTAGAGTACGCGACAAGGAAGCTCAAACTTTCGTTTGGAAAAATATCATATGTCGATTCGGCATACCAAAAGAAATTGTGACTGACAACGGCTCACAATTCATCAGCCATCACTTTCAAGACTTCTGCAGAAACTGGGACATAAAATTGAATTTCTCAACCCCACGCTTTCCACAAGCGAACGACCAGGCTGAGTCGTCCAACAAGACGATCCTGAACGCTTTGAAGAAAAGGTTGGAGACGGTTAAAGGCGCTTGGGCGGATGAACTCCCAGGAGTGTTGTGGTCTTACAGGACCACGATAAGATCTTCGACAGGCGAAACTCCTTTCGCTTTGGCATTTG
Source organism: Zanthoxylum bungeanum (assembly GCA_019454045.1). NCBI lineage: Eukaryota > Viridiplantae > Streptophyta > Magnoliopsida > Sapindales > Rutaceae > Zanthoxylum > Zanthoxylum bungeanum. Next base: position 71,701 of record SKCR01042828.1, read on the forward strand.
GAATGGAAGCAGTAATTCCAACTGAAGAAGTCATCTCGTCCCCACGCTACCAATGGCTCAACGAAGAAAATAATCATCGGCTGATGAATTTCAATCTCGACACGATTGATGAGATAAAGGACCGAGCTTCCATTCGACTTGCTGCTCATCAACAGAGGATGGCCAGATACTTTGACAAAAATGTCAGGAGTATGACTTTCAAGGTTGGAGATTGGGTCATACGGAGAGTGTTTCAAAACACTAAGAAAATTGGAGATGGGAAGTTGGGTCCGAATTGGGAAGGGCCATACCTTGTCACAAAAGTTGTCGGGCGAGGAGCCTACAAGCTACAGACCATGGAAGGAACTCTCGTGCGCAACAGTTGGAACGCAGTCCATCTTAAGCGTTTCATCCGGTAACACTTATGCTTTGTTGTTTGTTTGTTGGCAAGTTATCTTTTCCAATATTTAGCCGTCGTTATAAGTATGGAATAAGGAAAATTATAGAAGTCGTTCGACTAATTGCAATAAAAGTTCGTTCATTAAAATATCATTCAATATATACACAAAGCTGATTGTTCAAAAAAAAATTCGGCTTTTCGCCTTCATATCCAACTACAGAGAACTTTATACAAAATGTTCAATATTTAACATCAAACCCTTTAAATTTCAAAGACATTGGCTGGTCCTTCATCAGCAGTTGTTGGAAAAATGGCAAGAACATCTTCTTGAGTCTCGACCACCATCGTCGATTCGGTGTCGACAGCTGCCGGTCCAACATCCTCTCCATCCTCTAAACGTTTCCCGACCTATTCCATCTCAGCTACAGGAAATGCATCAGGCTCCACCTTCTCCTTCTTCGACTCAACCTCCGACCATTTTTCTTCACAATCTTCCTCCGTCGACGAAAAAATACCAGCATCACGCCTTTCATACTTTCTGATCCATTTCTCCGGCTTCCAGTCTACATGTTTCCCAGCAAGATATTCCCCCATTAAGTCGTATATATTTTTCATCATGGAATCAATGGCGATATCCTTCATTTGCTCTAACAATAATTCTTTCTCATTTTTAACACTTTCAAAACTTTCTTTATAGCTATCAATTGTTAGCTCGGCCGTTTCCTTTTCCATCTTCAAAGTAGCCTTTATTTCCTTCAACTCCTTCTCGAGCCCCTTCTCCTTCCTTTGAGAAGCGACCATCCCGGACTTCAGATCTGAAGCTTCCTTCCTCACCACCGTCAACGTTTTCTCCAGCTCTCTGATCCTCCTCTGACTGGATTATGCATTCTTCCGCATGTATAGACTACACTTCAGTGCCTGAAAAGATCGAGTGAGAACGTCATTCAAAAAAAAAGGTTCTACTCACTTGATAATTCAAAGCAATGGCTTTCTTCATAGCCTCCACCGGACCGATTTGTGCTAACCTTACTTCATCCCCCTTCAGAAGAAGCCCTTCCACGAATGAATCAATGATTGAAGGATCAAAAATTGCAGTCAACTCTCGTGGAACCTTTAAAATAAGGTTATTAGAGTCTTCTTCCACTTCGGTAAAAGACTTCCTTTTCTTCCCCGCATAAATCATTTCGGTCAACTTCGCCTTGTCTGCGACACCCTCACTTGAAACAACTTCCAATTGCTGAAGACCAGTTTTTTCTCGACTTCTGGTATTTTCTTCTTCAACTTCCTTGACTTCTTACAGCTCTTCATTTCGTCGAGCGAAGCTACTGTGAATGGACCAGTCATCATTTCCTCTGCGCATAAAAGTTCATCAGGTTTTAGGGGCTTGTGGGAACACAGAAATCTGGGGCGACGCATGCTGTCCCGGGCTCGCGGCCTAGGTGGGAGTACGGAGTAGCCCGCGGGGGACTAAACCGGAGAATAATGGAGTCGCCACCCAGTGTGAACCGGGAAAATGAGATTTAAGGCCGCACTCATCCCTCGCAAGGGAAGACCTCAAACCGTTGGGTTCGGAATGGTCCCTTACTTATGTCACTTTTAATGAAAGGATTTACATAATAATTTAATCAGGCTTAACTAACACTTATTCCTAAGAATATCATGCTTCTATATTCATGGGTACAAAATAACACTTATACATACATTTCGCATATATCTCATATCTAATAACACATTCCTAAAAATTCCTCAAAGTAACAATGAACATACAACTTCATTCAGCATATCATATTCATGAAAACACAAGCATACATAATATCTGCACAAGCATACATGTGAGCATTTTTCCAAGTGATACGTAGAATTGTACCCCAAGTACAGACCGCATTACCGTCCATTCGGAATCGGCTACGGAATTTATGTCTGGGTTTCCATCCGATATATCACAAGAAATAATACTCCAAAGTCATCATGGCATAGGCATATGAATCGTAATGCGTTAAATCAAGACTAAGGCAAACGACGCAACTAATGGAATAAACATGCTTTTCATTATTATGTGCACAAGGATAAGAATGACTATGTGTGGTTCCATAAAAAATCACCTAAGAAACAATTATACGTGGCATGTGATGAATATGTCTCAGTTCAGTGTGTTCGCGTTCGTGCAGCGTTCGTAAACGCGTTCGAACGGAAATGAAACAGAATGCTCACGTTCGTATGACGTTTGTTAACGCGTTTGAACGGAAATGAAACAGAATGCTCACGTTCGTATGGCGTTTGTTAACGCGTTCGAACGGAAATGAAACAGAATGTTCACGTTCGTATGGCGTTTGTTAACGCGTTCGAACGGAAATAAAACAGAATGCTCACGTTCGTATGGCGTTCGTGAACGCGTTCGAACGGAAATGAGACCTGATGCATGATAAGGCAAAATGTATGCGCGTTCGAGTTGCGTTCGTAAACGCGTTCGAACGGGAACAGACCTGATGCATGAAATGGGACGCAATACATAAACAACAAAATAAAGAGGCGCGGCGAAGTACTACCGTAAATGTGGCCTTTTGGGGCTCTTAGTCTCTCAAAGAGAGGACCTTTAGACCAATATACTAAGCCCATGCGCGTCACATCACACATACAAAAATAGAGTCAATCATATCAAAACCAAGTATGCCCGATTGAACACATCTTACATCCAATCCGAACACACATCAACCGGCGCGGCAAAGCATCGTGGTAAAGGGTTTTAACCCCTCCCTATAAGGGATCTTTCATTCCACTTACTAAGCCTATGCGCTTGATTGAACCATGCATAAAAAGATAAAGTCAATAATATCAAACTAAGTATGCCCGATTGAACGTATCTTGCATCCAACCGAACACACATCAACCGGCGCGGCGAAGTAGTGTCACAAAGGTGGCCTTTTCGGCTCTTCGTCTCTCAAATAGAGGACCTTTGGACTAACTCACTAAGCTCATGCGCTTGATTGAATCATGCATAAATAAACAACATACAGAATTCAAGTGACGAAAAAATAAACAAACCAAAGCAACACAAGGCAAAAGATAGTGCCGTTTACTCAAGCGGTACGTGGAGTTGTGTCCCGAGTACAGATCATATTACCGTCCATTCAGAATCGGCTATGAAATTTATGTCCGGGTTTCCATCCGATATACCGCGAGAGTTAACACGTTTCTCATTCATCCCATACCCACAACACACATCATACATAAACAGGATTCAACGAATAAGTAAAATATAATGAAAATAAATAACAAAAATCACGTAGAGATTGGTGTGAGAATTACCATCAGGTCTAACCTTTTAAGCCGTCTCTCGGACTCGCGTTTCACGAAGATCGGAAGGGGTAAAGCTCCGCAACTTTTCTGGTTCACTGGTTCAGCGTCCTAACTCACTGCTTTGTTGTTTTGCTTGCGGTTCGAACTCTGTTCTGCTCTTGTTCGGCCTCTGCCTTGCTGCTCACTGCTCGGGCCACCTGTTTTAACGTTTTCAATGAACTGTTCCAAGTTTGTGTGGGTTCTTAGTGCAGTTGTGTGTGATTATTTTTAAGATTATCTATGCAGTTTTTATGTTACTGTTTTTTAAGGATTTGGGCTGCTGTTTTAAGGATTCAGGGGCTGCTGTTTTAAGGATTCAGGGGCTGTTTTTGAGTGTTTGTTAGGGGGTGTTTTAGGGGTTGTAAGGGCTGTATGGGGGGATGTGTTCTCGGTGCAGGAGGGGAGTGTTTTGATTTGGCTAAGGAGGGTTATTGCTTGTGGTGGTCTCGGTTATGGTGGAGGATTGAGGCTCTTGTTGTCTCGGCTATGGAGGAGGTGGTTAGGGCTCTTGGTTCTCTTTTTTGTGTATATGTGAAGTGTCTTGGGCGTGTATTAGAGAGAGTTGGGCGTGAATTCTATGTGTCAATGCGAGGATGGCTTTGGTTAGGGGTTGTTTATATAGAAGAGAGCTAGGGTTTGCCCTTGTCTCACAAGGAAGAGATCTAGTTTCCAAATTAGGAGTCCTAAGGATGGTATACACAAGATTGAGGGGGGACAAAATATTTTAAATTAGGAAGTCAACTATTTTAAATTGGTAGATGTCTTGTTAGATTATGAAGTCAAATATTTGATTGTTTTAATTGGTTAGGATTGATTTTAATAAGGCATATCTTCTTTTTAGTTTTAGTATATAATATATTCAAATTATTTAAATTAGGCATGATTTTAGTTTAAGTTTGGTAAATGTTTTAAATATTTTATTTAATGTTTAATGATTAAATTAATATTTATTTATTTAATTTGGGATGTGTTTTATGGGCTTTGGGGAGCAAAATGGGCTGGGGTGTGAGGCTAGCAGCAAAACCAGAATTACCGACACCGTTCGAACGCTTCCTCGAACTCGACACGAACGCCCGCAATCTGTTTACCGTTCGAACGAAGTAACGAACGCAGCACTAACGAAGACAGTGAGCTTGTTTATTCTGAATTTCCCCTTCCGATATCCGTTTCCCGCGGCTTTCGTGACTCAAAAGGTAGTGCCTCCAAATGAGACTCATAATCGGGTTTCATATGCAAAAATGCAATGCCTACAGGACTCTCGATATCTAGACTCTCCATACAACTTTTGACGCGACCATCTACAATTTATCACGAGCAAAACGTCGTTACAAGAGGCCAGAATTTTACTTTCTCCTTCTCGTTGATAAATTTCCTTCCACAACGGAGTTGCCCTTAATCTCTTTTCCACTAAGATGGTATTGTAATATCGTTCCTCCGCCGACAAGGATAGAATTGCTTTGGTGGTTGAGATTGTACGTGCGGTCGTAACGAATGTCTTATTTCATAGAGGATCTGCAGCAACAAGCACATGGTTATTAGAATTCGTAAGCAAGATTCGAGGATTAAAATTTAAAGAAAAGAACGCTACTCACTCGACAAACACCAAAAATATGGGATTCGACCAGCCCCGGTCGATCCAAATGTACCCTCACCATTCGCAAAGAAATAATCGGACTGCCAATTTCCTCTATCATTAGTCGGCAATCCAGTAACTAAATGCGTCTTCCTCTGACGGAGGATCAAAGTATATATTCCCTTCTCCTTCAAATGCTATTTCAAATAGTACGTCGCTAAAACATCCTTAACCTCAAAAAGAACTCCCAACTCAAAAGACATACATTCAATCGACAATAGTATCATTTATGCATTCGGCATCAGCTGTGAAGGAGCAACTTCAAAATGGTCCAAAACCTCCCAAACCAGTCTCGGAATAGGGAACCTCAACCCTACAAAGAATGGGCGTACGTAGAATCTCATCCACCCCGGAACTTTGTAATCGATTCTTTCATTCGACGAAGGTACCCGTAGTTCCAGAGAATCGGGAAACCTATACACACACCTGAGTTCCCTAAACATTTTCCCAGTCATTCGACTAGCAGGATTTTTAGACAATAAGTTAGTGGGTACACTTGTAATAGGAAAGTCACTCGGCTCCCCGACAGCAAGTAAAGACCTTAGTGGTATGGCCTCGGTAGGGATCTCATGAGAAGGTTTGTCCAATGTGACTACGCCATCCTTGATCAACTCTTGGTATGACCAATCTTTGTATACATCGTCCTCCTTAGTTTCACTTGAAGAAGATCCGACATAACTATCAATCTTGGCACCTAAGCTGCCTAAGGATTCTTCACTCGACATCTTCCAAACAACAAGCATATAAACAACTAAACTCCCTAGTAACCTACTTCCTAAAGATCAAAATCCACAAACAAGATTTCAAAAATAAATCACAAACCCAAAGATCAAACAGCCAATTTTACCTAAGAACAGCTTGAAGCTACACTATGAATGTTTAAAGAAATGAAGAACAATAGGAAGTTTTCGAAGAGTACCTTGAAACACTTGAGAGCTCTTCTTACTCGGCTTCCGAATGAAGCAAAATAAAGTACCCAAAACTCTTTTATACACACTACATAAATTGGCGCCAAAAACTCCTCGTGATCCACGCTAGGGTTACGGTTAATGACCGGATAGAGACTTGGGAAAACCCAAGTGTCGAATAAGGAATGAAGTCAAAATAGAATTATAGAATTCACCCGTTACATACGACATGTCGAATGAAATTACTCTCGAACCACCACATGGTTCAGTCGACCGGAGACAACCCCCTGATGACGCATGTTGAGTCTCATGGACTTATGTCGAGTCAAGTTGTAGACATATATTACACATGTCGTATGACATATATCTTGACCTTCATCTGGTTCAGTCGACTGGGTACTTCCCCAATGGCTCTTGTAGAGTCAAGTTCATGATCCTGACCTTCATCTAGCTCATTCAACTGGACACATCCACGATGGATCATGTAGAGTCAAGTTCATAACTTGACATTCGTTTGGTTCAATCAATAGGCAGCATCGACGATCAGGTACACCTTTATCCTATAGTCTCGACACGCGCGTCAAATACCCGTAGTCTATACGACCTGTCGATCAGGATTAACTCTCAAAGCCTTCGACAGGTTCGGTCAAACCAGGGACACCCCTTAGACTCATCTCGAAGCAAAAGGAGACATAAATTATTCCTCACACAGTCCATACGACTATGTTGATTAAAGTTATCCCATGAACTACCTTAAGAACTTATCAACAAGGAATACCCATCGAAGGATTCAAGATAAAAAGAATCGAAGACAAGCTCGCCCAATCCGTACGACAGAACGTCACATGAATTAGCTTTGAACCTCTGTCAGGATCAATAAAAATAGTTATCCATGTCTTTGATTCATTCGACATGCTCAAAGGTACTCTCCAAGTCTAGGACTACCAGACTTAAAGAGTATGGGACAAACTGTACGGGCCAAAATTGGGCCCAATGATAAAATCGACATTTACACCAGGGCCGACCACCTAACCTAGAGCCCATTAGTGAGTCCAGCCCATAGTAAAAAAATATCAGACAAAGAGGCCTCATAGGCTCAAGCCCATAAACATCAAGGGAGCCAACAGACACCAATTACCAGATCAAGAGAAAGAATCAGAATTCATAAACATCATAAAGTCGACGGTTTCAGAAGATAGACAAACGAATTGTCAGTTGCCAGACATAAATAATTATAATTAAATCACAAGTTACAACTATTCCAAACGGGCATAAGAAAGACCCCACATCAGGGAACCTATAAAAGAGAGGATCAAAGGAATGAAGATGGGAGAACACACTACACCTATCATCAGATAAAGCATAATACTCCGCCCTCACGACAATCAATCAGCGGTTGAGGTATCTTAAAACCTTAATCCCTCCACCTTCGGCTTATTCATATTTGGGCTAACTTGAGCGTCGAAGTGCCTACGGCTTCCACCACACCGGTGGGCAGTAACCTCCTCTTTCGCTCTACTCTTATTTTGCAGGTTCGCTCGTGCCCCTCAACTCATTATCGATTGTGGACCTCGACCGAAATCTGCGTCCACAATATGTGTGCTCAAGGTTACTCTCCAAACGATCTGCACAACTTTTTCTCCATAATGAGCCGCACCCATGTAGAAGTGCTGGTTGGACATGTCTCACTCTCATCCATATGATCTAGAGATTTAGGAATATTAAGTGACATTTTTGCCTATAGTGTGACTTGAATTTTGGACCAAGTCAATTTATCGGTTTCAAATACAAGTATCATCAGGCCAAGGCTCAAGTAGCAACACCACTAGGTGAGACCTTTTATATGGATAAAGTCATGAGGACTGTTCGGAGAGTAACCCTAAACAGAAAAGCTCATCTTCAAGTCAAAATATAATTTTCAAATATGTAGTTGATGATAAAACATTATAATTACTAGTAGTGATTTCATTTTAAAATTAAGTTTTATAAAAACTAAATTTCTTATATTTATACACCATCATACTATTAAAAAAACATATTATAATTTTTTTTCAATAATAACTAAATTACATAATATTATTTAAAAATTATTGTTTGTTTATCGACCATACGTTTCTAATCGCGATATAAAAGAGAGCTCAAGTATATTTTAGAGTAGCCGAAATTATCACGACAGTTTACGGGTACAAGTGTCATTGTCACGTTAGCATAATCTCATGTAATTCCAAAGCGAGAGCAAGTGCAGTTGAAATCGTGTCTCAATTGAGACAACACATTTCAAATTTGTCCACATGTTTCATGTTTTCACATTAAGCGTGTAGTCGCTATCGCAAAGGCGTGACTTGACCGCAAAAAATTTAAGATTTAGTTGTTATGTTTAGGATTCTAGTCCAGTAAATATATTTTTTTATAATAATCTATGACAATTGAGAGTTTTACTTACTCCGCTTAAGCCTAAATCGGGTGATTTAACAACGAATTTCCAACATTTCCAAAAAAAATTAGTGGCTACCGCCAATGAGCAACAAAAGTGAACATTTCCAACTTTGCAAGCTCACGCATGACTCAACTGATAAGAGATGATGCATCAAGAATTAAGATCAATTATCACATAAAAATTAATTGGCCGATATTTTAAAATGAGACTCTTATTAATAACTAATAAGAATAAAAAAATATATATCTATATTATAAAGCACAATGGTGTGAGAGGAAAGAGAATGTAACAGATGGTTAAGATGAAGAGAAATAATGTATTCAAATGCTATCTTTATGTGGCTTAATTGGCGGCTCAGATAATTTCATTATAATCTAATGGCCGATGAAGAATCCTTTCATTATATAATCTCTATAAAAATGGAAAATGAAAACTACCAAATAAATTAAGAATAAAATCATTTATTAATGGGAAATGAAAACTACCAAATAAATTAAAGCATAAAATCATTTAATTAAAAAATAAAATCATTTCATTATAAACAAATTAAATAACAAAATCTCAATCTCTCTGCAAATTCTGTAATATCGTGTCGTAGGCACGGGCACACACGAGTGTGTATATATATATATATATTGTTGATGGTATTTTTTAGGCACTATGATATTTAAGCAGCACGGCATGGGTAAAAGGGTAAATTCCCTCCTTGGTCAAAATCATTAAAAAAGGACCATCATGACCGACCACATAAGTGAGGGTCGAGCACTTAATGGTAGGTGACCGACCACTTCAGATCGGATGACCGGGCATTATCAGATCGACAACAGCATTCTCAGCTCAAATGACCATTATGACCGACCTCATGAAGACCGAGCATATGGCGAGGCGTGCTCCGGAAGATGACACCCTATTCTTGCGGATAAGACGACAAGTTATCCTATTTTCATGAGGAAAACTGGTGAGTCAGAGTCCTAGTAGGATAAAAAAAGTAAATGTAGTTTTGATTAGGAATCCTTATGAGAAAAAAGAATAATTTTGACTAGGAATCCTTATGGGAAAAGGGAATTGTTTTGACTAGGAATCCTTATGGGAAAATGGAATAGTTTCAACTATGAAATTCTTGTAGGAGAAGGAATCTGATTTCTACACTATTATAAATAGAAGGGTAGAGTGTGCATAAAGGGAAAAAACATGTGGAGAGCATTAAGAATCGGGGAGAGAATCATTACCATCAGACTTGTAAAAAACAAGAAGCAGAGCTGAGAAGCGTGTTTGAGTAATAAAAGTATCATCCTTTTTGTGCCCGTGGACGTAGGTCGGACCAAGATCCGCCGAACCACGTTAAATCTCCTTGTCAATTGGCGTATTTATCTGTCTTTTGCTAAGTTTGCTTTTGGTCCCCCATAACCAAACAAATTCACTATTGAGGGAGGATTGTCTCGGGAGTAATATTCCCATATTGCCCTGAGACCAAAATCCGCCGTCAACAGTTGGCGCCGTCTGTGGGGAGCTCTAACAAAAAGCAGCTCGCGTAGTAAGACAATGGCAGAAGGTGGAAATCACCGGTCGTCAGAGAGTTCAACATCTGATTGGATGAAGAAGATGGAGGAAAATATGAGGAAAGATAGGGAGGAAAATCAAATCCTTCTAAAATCCATGATGGACAAACTGAAGAGGATGGAAGAGACGAATAATGAGGGTCTTGAAGCCGGAGCCAGTCGGAGAAGAGGCGAAAAAGCGGAAGGCAACAGATCCAAAAAATGTGAGTAAGACCTCTTCAGTTTTAGGCTGACATTTGATTATGCTTGTTTGTTATGGCCCACACAATGGTTTTGATATTTGTTTTACGGCTCGGGTCTGCTCTTGTACCGCCGAGACCGACGTTTCTTTCTGGCTCGGGTCTGCTCTTGTATCGCTGAGACCGATGTTTCTTACCGGCTCGGGTCTGCTCTTGTACCGCCGAGACTGATGTTTCTTTCCGGCTCGGGTCTGCTTTTGTACCGCCGAGACCGATGTTTCTTACCGGCTCGGGTCTGCTCTTGTACCGCCGAGACCGATGTTTCTTTCCGGCTCGGGTTTGCTCTTGTACCGCCGAGACCGATGTTTCTTACCGGCTCGGGTCTGCTCTTGTACCGCCGAGACCTGCTCTTGTACCGCCGAGACCGATGTTTCTTTCCGGCTCGGGTCTGCTCTTGTACCGCCGAGACAGATGTCTCTTTCCGACTCGGGTCTGCTCTTGTACCGCCGAGACCGATGTTTCTTTCCGGCTCGAGTCTGCTCTTGTACCGCCGAGACCGATGTTTCCTTTCAGATCGGGGCTGGATTTCGTTCCGCCAAGGCCACTTGGTTATTCAGCTCGGTGCTGGATTTCGCTCCGTCGAGGAGGCCATTATGGTTTCTCTCAGCTCGGGGTCGAGTTACGTCCCGCCGAGTCTGTCTCTTTGGACTGGGGACGTAACATTCCCCCAGAGCCAAATGTTTCTCTCAGCTCGGGGTCGGGTTACGTCCCACCGAGTCTGTCTCTTTGGATTGGGGACGTAACATTCCCACAGAGCCAAATGTTTCTCTCAGCTCGGGGTCGGGTTACGTCCCACCGAGTCTGTCTCTTTGGACTGGGGATGTAACATTCCCCCAGAGCCAAGTCTTTCTTTCAACTCGGGGTCGGGTTACGTCCCACCGAGTCGGCTTCTTTGGACTGAGGATGTAACATTCCCCAGAGCCAAGTCTTTCTTTCAGCTCGGGGTCGGGTTACGTCCCACCGAGTCAGCTTATTTGGACTGAGGATGTAACATTCCCCAGAGTCAAGTCTTCATTTTAGCTCGGGGTCGGGTTACGTCCCACTGAGTCGGCTTCTTTGGACTGGGGATGTAACATTCCCCTAGAGCCAAGTCTTTCTTTTAGCTTGGGGTCGGGTTACGTCCCACCGAGTCGGCTTCTTCAGACTGGGGATGTAACATTTCCCCAGAGCCAAGTCTTTCTTTTAGCTCGGGGTCGGGTTACGTCCCACCGAGTCGGTTTCTTTGGACTGTGGATGTAATATTCCCCCAGAGCCAAGTCTTTCTTCAGCTCGGGGTCGGGATACATCCCACCAAGAGACTTATCATCGACATGGGATTGGAGCATCTCCCACATGGTCGGCCCACTATTGGTCTGAGGAGGTGACATTCCCCCAGAGCCATATGTTCTTCTCAGCTCGGGGTCGGGTTACATCCCACCGAGTCGATCATCATCAGCATAAGGGCAGAACATTTTTTCCACAGGTAGATATCGGGATCCTCGTTAACTGAGCTCATGAAGATGGCAGGAATGACCAGATTTGCAGCCGAGGCATTTTTCTCTACAGTTCCTGAAGTGACCACCGACAGATTCATTGACACACCATCTTTTTATAGTTCCCGGCATCAACTCACAAACTCGTTGTTACCGAGAACTAGGGGATAGATGTTGATGGTATTTTTTAGGCACTATGATATTTAAGCAGCACGGCAGGGGTAAAAGGGTAAATTCTCTCCTTGGTCAAAATCATTAAAAAATGACCATCATGACCGACCACATAAGTGAGGGTCGAGCACTTAATGGTAGGTGACCGACCACTTCAGATCGGATGACCGGGCATTATCAGATCGACAACAACATTCTCAGCTCAAATGACCATTATGACCGACCTCATGAAGACCGAGTATATCGCGAGGCGTGCTCCGGAAGATGACACCCTATTCTTGCGGATAAGACGACAAGTTATCATATTTTCATGAGGAAAACTGGTGAGTCAGAGTCCTAGTAGGATAAAAAAAGTAAATGTAGTTTTGATTAGGAATTCTTATGAGAAAAAAGAATAATTTTGACTATGAATCCTTATGGGAAAAGGGAATAGTTTTGACTATGAATCCTTATGGGAAAATGGAATAGTTTCAACTAGGAAATTCTTGTAGGAGAATGAATCTGATTTCTACACTATTATAAATAGAAGGGTAGAGTGTGCATAAAGGGAAAAAACAAGTGGAGAGCATTAAGAATCGGGGAGAGAATCATTACCATCAGACTTGTAAAAAACAAGAAGCAGAGCTGAGAAGCGTGTTTGAGTAATAAAAGTATCATCCTTTTTGTGCCCGTGGAGGTAGGTCGGACCAAGATCCGCCGAACCACGTTAAATCTCATTGTCAATTGGCGTATTTATCTGTCTTTTGCTAAGTTTGCTTTTGGTCCCCCATAACCAAACAAATTCACTATTGAGGGAGGATTGTCTCGGGAGTAATATTCCCATATTGCCCTGAGACCAAAATCCGCCGTCAACAGTTGGCGCCGTCTGTGGGGACCTCCAACAAAAAGCAGCTCGTGTAGTAAGACAATGGCAGAAGGTGGAAATCACCGGTCGTCAGGGAGTTCAACAGCAAAATGGATGGAGAAAATAGAAGAAAATATGAGGAAAGAAATGGAGGAAAATCAAAACCTTCTGAAATTCATGATGGACAGACTGGAGAGGACGGAAGAGACGAATAATGAGAGACTAGAAGTCAGAGCCAGTCGGAGGAGAGGCGAAAAAGCGAAAGGAAAAAGAGTCGCAGATATGAGTGATGACGATGAACCGATGAGGAAGGGTCCCTACAGGATGAGGTCTGTAGTGGTAGAAAAAAATTTACAAACGGTGGATACGTGGGAAGAAGAAGAGGGGAGACAGTCGCCAGATTCTTCCTATGATAGCCCCCGCGACACCAGAAGGGGAGATAAGAAGCATGATGAAACTGGACGGGAAGTCTCAAGTCATGAGGAACGCCGCACCCGTGGTGACAGACGCGAAGGAGGCCGCGGGAGGCGGCATAGTGACACAGATGGTAGTATAAAGTCTTGGTTAAGAAAAGAAATGGCTAAGTGAGGAGTAAACCCCAAAATTGATACAACAGATGCTCGGGACGGTGAGGTTGAATCTCCCTTCACAGAAGAAATAAGGTCGGCAAAATTCCCAAGACATTTCAACATGCCATCCATGACGCCCTACAAAGGCCATTCAGATCCAAAGACCCATATTGAAAGTTTCGTCCTATTAATGGAGGTCCAAGGGCTAGTAGGGGATGTCATTTGTAAAGTATTCCCCCTAACCTTGGGCGGTTCTGCCATTCTGTGGTTCAGAAGTCTTGCCCGGGAAGCATCAGTAGCTTCGCTCAACTCAGAATGTCATTTGTTCGACACTTCAAATGGGCCTGCGTCCCCAAGAAAATGGTGGGATAATTGAGACTGATGAAGCAGAGGGATGATGAGCCCCTGAGGAATTTTATTGAAAGATACCACAATTTGGTGCTCGAGGTCGGAGCGTACGAGTCATCAGAAGCGCTAGAAAGTCTCAAGGGAGGTTTGAAGGTCGGGAAGTTGTGGACTCACCTGAGGATTCAAGACGTATCGGATTATGCCATTGCCCTGGAGTTGCCCAGGAAGTTTATCTTAATAGAGGAGGAGAAAAAGATTGCCCGGGGAGTAGACACCCGAAAGACTAAGATACTCAGGTCAGACAATCAGTGGGATTCGATTAGAAATTTGAGGAGACCAATCCCAGAGCAGAAGAAACTCAGACCGACACCTCCGAGTAGTCATGTTCAAAAGATAAAGTCATATGTCCAAGTCAACCGTGTCGCGGGGAGAACGGTATACACCCTCATGAACAAACCTATGGCCCAGATAGTTCGGGAAATCCAGGATAAAGGTCTGTTGGCCGAGCCTAATTTGAGGAGGTTCCAGATTAAGGAGGGAAATAGTAGGGCATACTGTATCTACCATGACGTAAGGGGACATGCCACGAATGGGTGCAGAGACTTGTGGGAGCATGTGGAAAACTTGGTGAAAGAAGGCTATCTCAGTGTGTACATAGACCATTCGATTTTTGAGGTCGACCAAGTTGATGGCGGAAGTCATCCGGTCGGATGCGTGGAATGCTGAGATGCAGAGAGGATGTATTAAGAAGAGCCTTGCTTGTAGTGACACTTGTAGAGTTGCAAGAAAGGCATCGGATCCCAAAAAGTTGAGTAAGACCTTTTCTGTCTTAGGTTGACATTTGATTATGCTTTTTTGTTATGGCTTATACAATGGTTTTGATATTTGTTTTACGGCTCGGGTATGCTCTTGTACCGCCGAGACCGATGTCTCTTTCCGGCTCGGGTCTGCTCTTGTACCGCCGAGACGGATGTTTCTTTCCGGCTCGGGTCTGCTCTTGTACCGCCGAGACCGATGTGTCTTTCCGGCTCGGGTCTGCTCTTGTACCGCCGAGACCGATGTCTCTTTCCGACTCGAGTCTGCTCTTATACCGCCGAGATCGATGTTTATTCGGCTCGGGGTTGGATTTCGTTCCGCCGAGGCCGCTTGGTTATTCGACTCGGGGCTGGACTTCGTTCCGCCGAGGCCACTTGTTTATTTAGCTCGGGGTCGGGTTACGTCCCAACGAGTCGGCTTCTTTGGACTGGGGATGTAACATTCCCCAGAGCCAAGTTTTTCTTTCAGCTCGGGGTCGGGTTACGTCCCACCGAGTCGGCTTCTTTGGACTGGGGATGTAACATTCCCCTATAGCCAAGTTTTTCTTTCAGCTCGGGGTCAGGTTACGTCCCACCGAGTCGGCTTCTTTGGACTGGGATGTAACATTCCCCCAGAGCTAAGTCTTTCTTTCATCTCGGGGTCGGGTTACGTCCCACCGAGTCGGCTTCTTTGGACTGGGCATGTAACATTCCCCTAGAGCCAAGTCTTTCTTTTAGCTCGGGGTCGGGTTACGTCCCACCGAGTCGGCTTCTTTGGACTGGGGATGTAATATTCCCCCAAAGCCAAGTCTTTCTTCAGCTCGGGGTTGGGTTACGTCCCACCGAGTCGGCTTCTTTGGACTGGGGATGTAATATTCCCCCAGAGCCAAGTCTTTCTTCAGCTCGGGGTCGGGATACGTCCCACCGAGAGACTTATCATCGACATGGGATCGGAGCATCTCCCCCATGGTCGGCCCTTTATTGCTATGGGGAGGTGACATTCCCCCATAGCCAAATGTTCTTCTCAGCTCGGGGTCGGGTTACGTCCCACCGAGTCGATCGTCATCAGCCTAAGGGCAAAACATTTTTTCCACGGGTAGATATCGAGATCCTCGTTGACTGAGCACATGAAGGTGGCAGGAAGGACCAGATTTGCAGCCAATGTATTTTTTCTCTGCGGTTCCTGGAGTGACCATAGACGGATTCATCGGCACACCATCTTTTTTTATAGTTCCCGACATCAACTCGCAAACTCGTTGTTACCAAGAACTAAGGGATAGGTGTTGATGATATTTTTTAAGCACTATGATATTTAAGCAGTACGACAGATGTAAAATTGTAATTCCCTTATTGATCGAAACCACTAATGCCGACCCGACCATTCGATGTTGCATACGCCAACGGTAAGGGGCCGAGCACTTGGTGATTAGTGACCGACCACTTAAGCTCCGGTGGACATGTATTGTCAGATCGATAGCAGCATTCTCTGTTCAGAGGACCATTGTGACCGACCTCATAAAGACCGACCAGATATCGAGATATGCTCCAGATGATAAGTTATCTTATTCTTATGGGATAAAGAGATAAGTTATCTTATTCTTATGGGGTAAGGAGATAAATTATCATATTCTTATGGGGTAAGGAGATAAGTTATCCTACTTTCACGGGGAAAGGTTAATGAGTCAGTATCCTAATAGGATATGGGAAGTGAATGTAGTTTTGATTAGGAATCCTTATGAGAAAAAAGAATAATTTTGACTATGAATCCTTATGGGAAAAAGGAATAGTTTTGACTAGGAATCCTTATGGGAAAATGGAATAGTTTCAACTAGGAAATTCTTGTAGGAGAAGGAATCTGATTTCTACACTATTATAAATAGAAGGGTAGAGTGTGCATAAAGGGAAAAAACAAGTGGAGAGCATTAAGAATCGGGGAGAGAATCATTACCATCAGACTTGTAAAAAACAAGAAGCAGAGCCGAGAAGCGTGTTTGAGTAATAAAAGTATCATCCTTTTTGTGCCCGTGGACGTAGGTCGGACCAAGATCCGCCGAACCACGTTAAATCTCTTTGTCAATTGGCGTATTTATCTGTCTTTTGCTAAGTTTGCTTTTGGTCCCCCATAACCAAACAAATTCACTATTGATGGAGGATTGTCTCGGGAGTAATATTCTCATATTGCCCTGAGACCAAAATCCGCCGTCAACATATATTATAAAGCACAATGGTGTGAGATGAAAAAGAAAACAATCAATTATTATGATTAAGAGAGATAATGTATCCAAATGTTATCTTTATGTGACTTAATTGGCGGCTCAGATCATTTCATTATAATCTAATGGTTGATAAAGAATCATTATATTATAGAATCTCTATAAAAATGGAAAATGAAAACTACCAAATAAATTAAAGAATAAAATCATTTATTAATGAAAAATGAAAACTACCAAATAAATTAAAGAATAAAATCATTTAATTAAAAGAATGATTTCATTATAAATAAATTAAATAATATAATCTCAACCTCTCTATAATTTCTGTAACAAAAAATTATATATTGAAATTAAAAAATTTCTAAATTTGGAAGCCTTAATTTTATACAATGTGTCAACTTTATTCAATACCTAAATAAGATAACAAGAGCATTGCTGCATAACAACAATATGGTCCCAACTTCTGTGGAAAGCGCTTTTTTTTTTGAAAAGTGCTTTTAACTACGCTTCTCTTTGAACCTTTTTTTTTTCTCT
Organism: Zanthoxylum bungeanum; assembly: GCA_019454045.1. Lineage (NCBI taxonomy): Eukaryota > Viridiplantae > Streptophyta > Magnoliopsida > Sapindales > Rutaceae > Zanthoxylum > Zanthoxylum bungeanum. The sequence goes on from SKCR01042828.1 coordinate 89,137, forward strand.
TAAAACTTCCTCTGTTGTATAAGATAGGATAAATGGGTCAAGGGTAATAATATATTGGGGGTTGGTGACTCATCCGGCGTAAATAATGACAAGTGTCAAATTCTGCCAAGATGTAGAATAGTAATTTTATTACCAAATTCGCACTCGCATATACAAATAAATCACCAAACACGCATTGATACCCAATGAATTTTTACGGGTTTTAAAAATATTATATATAAATAAATTAACTATTAAATTATCTACAATTTTTTCACATGTAAGTTTTAAAGTCGCAAATATTAAATAGAATAATATACCAAAAATAATTCAAAAAAATGATAAACTTGACAAAAAATTAACTACAGATTCAAAAAAATGATAAAGTTAACTTGAGTCATTTTATATAAGTGGTTTTTTTTGCCCTGGAAAATAAAAAATAAAGATATCCACATGTTTTGTTTAATTACCAAACAGAACCCCAAGGGGTTGCCTCAGTGGTAAAGGCTTTGGGTTTCAGTGGTTGCCCCCTTTCAGGTTCAAGGTTCGAATCCCACAAGATGCATTTTCTTGGGGCCATGCTCCCGGTGTGAAAAGCCAGTGACTTACCATTGGGAAACTTCTGAGGGCACGGGTCACAGGTCCCGAGGATTAGTCGAGGTGCGTGTAACTAGCCCGAACACCCCAATTATCCAAAAAAAGAAAAAATTATCAAACCGATATCAAATCCGCATCTGATTTTGTTTTAATTTACCAAACTCGCAATATACTCATTGGACGAATTTTTACGAGTTTGTGGACAAAATTACCATCTCAATTCATAAATTTAATAATTTAAATATAACTAAATCTTAATAATTCATTATTATTAAATCATGCATAATAAAAATTTATTATAAAGAAAACTTAACACAATTCAATTCAGTATTGGATTCAAATTCTTCTCCATGCTAGGCTCCACTCTCCAATCTCACTTTGCTTTTAGCCAAAGCAGCCAACAACCCAGCTAAATAAAAGTAATTAATTAATAACTAACAACATGGGATTACAAATTACAAATATTAAAATGCTTACACACATTGATTAAGTATCTGTCTAATAAACGACATCACATAATCATACGATACACAAAAACGACAGCAATATGGTAGTTTCAAGTTCCAAGCTTCAAGTCTAAAATAGAGAACTTAAAACAAATCCCAGAATCACATATGCAAACCATCAAGGAAAGCTAATTAGAAGAGAGCACTTGCGACGAATCCCAGAATCACACTCGCGAACCATCTGGGAACGCGAAGTTGATGTGAAGAAGAAGGCGAAGGAGGACGAGGAGGAGGAGGAAACTGAAATGGTAACGAGGGAGGAGAAGGAGGACCGTGGCACAAATTGACTCCGTACCAGACCTCGTTGGGAATAGAGGTGTTGAAGTAATATGAAACTGGGCTCGAATCCGGAGAATATATCTTTACACTGTCTGGTTCCCAACCATCAGGTCCGGCTCGACGCAGATACACATAACAAATGTCCTTAGTACATGGTCCATCAATTTGAAATGCATCCGAGGAACAACTTTTGAATGTGTTGGTAAATGGATCATCCAGTCTTGGTGCATAAACCTGATTTATAAATGTTTCAATAATGTTAAAAGTATATTTTTTTTTCTTTTGCAACAAACAGCTATATATAGCAAAAAAAAAAAGCCCGGACTGGACCGGGCCGAGGTGAAAAAAGCCCACTTGGTCATAAAGCAATGGGTTTGGCAAATACCTACGCAGAGTGACAACCATTTTTAATAAAATTTCAGTGGCTAATTTAATTATTTTACGAGAACAAACCAAACCTAGCCAACCTCATATATTTAGATAGTCTTCATTATTTGCCCTAGTCCTCAAAATCATTTCAAGTACTAAATAATTTGACCTAATCAAGGGATTTTATTTTCAAAAATTCCCTTGGGGACACTCATCTCAGAGCCGACTATACACCTATGCAGGGGGTGTGCAATTTTTCGAGTTCACCTGCGACTCGACTCGATTCGACCCGTGCGGATTTAAAAAAAAAATTAATGATTTTTCGAATTAACCAACCCAACCCGAAATTTATGGGTTGGATCACATATTTGATATTAAAATCCGACACGACCCGACACTAATATTTTTATTATTTTTCTATTTTTTAAGTTTTATTATTATTTCATTTATTTATTATTTTTATTATCATGAATCTTTATATATAATAATAATTTTCGGGACATAAAATAATTAATATTTATATTTCAAAATAATTATTTCATTTAAAAAAATTTATTTTTTCGGCCGACCTAATCGGATTTCATATCTCAAATTTCGGGCTCGACCCGTTCGGGTTTCCCGACCAGATCAGTTCTTACAAAAAACAAATCGACTTGATCCGACCCGTGAACACCCTACACCTCACCTATGATGATGATGATGATAATAATAATAATAATAATAATAATAATAAAAAGCAAACCTGGTTGCCATGAGCATCACCGAAAGCGATACTGATCCGATCTCTCGTGTAGTTGCTTGAGTCACAGCTTGTTTTTATAACCACCATGTACGTGCAGTTCCCTAGATTCTATTTTTGTTCCATATTAAATTTTACAAAAAAAATAAAAAAAAAAAAATCAAATTTCATCGATTAATAATTTACAAAAATAACTTTCTTCAAAAACAAGAAGGGAATATTATCACTGATTCACCTAGATATATGTCAAAAAAAAAATCTTAAATTTTTTATTATTTTTCAATTGAAATTTTAAAAATATATCATTCTTTACTTGTTAGATAGAAAATTAATATAATTTTATAATATTTAAAGTGAAAACGATACACTTTTAAAAAAATTAATTTTTTCGTACTTTCGTCTATTTTTCAACAGACCATGGATAATTTATCTGATAAATAAATTATTGTTTTTTTTTATTATTTTCTAAATAGCGTAAGTTTATATTTAACAAAATTTTGAAATCGTTTTTTATTTATTTATTCATAATTCTAATTTTATTCACTTTTCCACCTAATAAAATAAAATACATTATTATGGATAAAATAAATTGACGCTATTTAAAAAATGAAAAAATGACAATTTTATTAACAATAAAAATAATAATCGCAGTCGTACCTGAATATAATTAACAGCAAAGCTCTCGGAAGCTCGAGGCTTCAGCTGTACGGTCTTCGTTTCAGCTTCAGTTAGCATGAACGGGGAAGCCAACAACAGAAGCAGAATAGGAGTTGCGATTTTCATTTTCATTTTCATTTTCATTTTCCTTCACACTTTTTCACTTCCCATAAAAGCTTGTTAAATAAGCCAAGGGGAGTAAAGCTGGGAGTAGGTGATTGGTCTGTGAATTTTTTTTGACTTTTTTTTTTCTTGTATAAAATGAAGGGTAAAGTTGGTGTTAGGATTGTTAACGGGTCTGGTCGAATTAGATTTTTTTAAATTTCTTAAATCTGATCGGGTCGGGTCAGGTAGGTCGGAAGACCTTAAACCTAAAATTTGAAAGTATAACCCGCGCGGGTCGGGTAAGAAAATTGCATAATATATATTTTTTATGATACAATTTTGATAGGATTTGTAATTAAACTAAATTATGATAAATTATCTATAGAGGAAAATGGAAAAATCATCAAAATCGGGCCGGGTCAAATCCGATTTTTTTATATTAAATCCGCAACCCGATCCAATTTTACAAGTCGGATCGGGTCTCTGATTGACCCGACCCTATAACACCCCTAGTTGGTGTCGCTCATTTATGACAAATTGTTACGTTGTGATTTCGTTCGTTAGCGAAAGTTGGAAAAATTAGAACATCGTTATTGATTATTGACATGACATGATTTCTACTAACATAACATGGATATGAATACTAACGCGACATGATATTAAAATATGAAATGATAAAAATAATCATATCGCGTCATCACACACTAATATACTATTATCAATTTTTGTCGGCTTTTATTAATAGATAAATTCACATATGATAATTTTTTTATCAAAAAACATCACAGTCTTAATTTCGCAATCGAATGAAAACCATATTATTATTTTTTAAAAAAAAGATACTTCTCTCTAAAAAAAAATCAAAGCAAAATGGTAGTTTCTAAGGTAGGTTGGTTCAATAGTTCAAGGGGCAAATCAGTCTTTTAACGGTTGTCACTCTTCGAGGAACTTCTAGGAGAGCTTTCAATATTTTGTTTTTTTAACACGTAGAACTTGTGACTGTAAATTTATTAAAAATTATATTTAATATATTAATCTTCTTGGCTCTTATGAAAGTTGTTGGGGGATTAAAAGCAAAGGCACCAACCACTTAAGTCCGTTTGGCCAAAAGGAAAAGTTGAGTTTATCTTTTTAACTTTTCATTAAACAATGACATTAAGAAAAATATCTACATTTTTTTCCTTGAGGATTCTTCGAGATAAAATTTGAAACATATTTTTTTTTCATAATTTAAAAATTGGATGTAATTTTAATGGGGATAGATTGTGATTAAAATGGACGATATAAGATTTAACTAGATTTTTTTTTTTTTTTTGGAAACGTTGGAAACCACGCCACCAAACCACCCATTCTGGGCCGCGGTGCAGGTAAAACCACCGGCTATCTCAGGCTCTTACAAGAAGTGCACCCCCTTGATTCGAACCCGGAACCTCAAGGTGAGATCCTGAACCCTAAACCATCAAGCCACACCCCTTGGGAACTATATATATAAAGGGAGAGCATAAGTTTTTTTTTGAAATATTGACCATCTCATTGCCAATCCTAATAAAAGCTTTTATCTTTACAAATCTTCTCTTCCAATTGAGTTTCATGCTTATTTTACTTGAATGAAGACGAAAATAATGAAGAAAATACCGATTTACTCACATATCCATACTGATATAAATATCGTGGGATTTCTCCGTTATTAAAAAAAAAATACTTGATTTGATATGTGAATCTCGGCAACATCCTTCAAGGTTTGTTTTTTCCAACTCTTACCAACCTTGTGTTACTTTGTCTTCCTTTATTTCTTCAGGATAAAATACGTATGTGTTGGTCCCGCTTATTTATTTATTTTTATTTTTTTTTTTCAAAATCACAAAATTGAGAGGCACAATGATCGGATTTGATTAGAATCAGAATCGGACTTTTAGAATTAATTAATTTATTATACATAAATTAATTTTTAAAATATTCTAAAACTTATTTTTTTGAGAAAAATATTTCAATACTTAAAAATGGAGGAAATAAAAAAAAATTAATGATTTGAATCTTAAAAATTTAATTATAAAAATATGTATTTAAAATTAAAAATAAATATATTTAAATTTAATATCAATAACAGCTTAACAGAGAATAAAGTGGGGCATGTTAAAAGACTTAAAACATTTTAAAAGTGAATACTGACTCTCTCTCTCTGTTAAAATACTTGACATTTTAAAAGAGAATACTGATTCTCTCTATATATATACACATACATACGATCATGTTCAGATAAGGTTCATGTACAATTTATATGAAATCTAAGGACATATAAAGATAAAATAAAAAAAATGATATATTTTAGGTGAATGTGTACTTTATGTTGACGGTAATGTGTGGACTAATATATATATATATACACTTTATTTTAACAAAGCGGCTGTCATTAAAAGTAGAGATGGCCAACGGGTCGGCGGCCCATCAGGCCTGTGGCCCGTGGATTCGGAATGACATGGTCCGTTATTATAAGACACGATGGCACGACATTGACCCATACGTGGACCGCACTGGGTTAAAATTTTTGACCCGCGGGTCGTGCCGTGTCAAGGCAAGTCATGAGTCGTGCCTTGGCCCGACACGAAAAATCGGCCCACGAGTAGCCCACCAATAGGGGTGTTCATAGGGTCGGGTCAACCCGCGACCTGACCCGACCCGAAATTTTCGGGTTGGGCAACGAGTTTGATACAAAAACCTGACCCGACCCGATCCTATAATATTTTTTTTATTTTTCTAAAAAATTATTTTTTAAAATTTTTTACTATTATTTCATTTATTTAATATTTTTGTTATATTAAAACTTCATATATATGATAATTTTCGGGACATAAAATAACTAATATTTATATTTCAAAATAATTAAATCATTAAAAAAAAAATTATTTTTTGGCCTACTCGACGACCCGACCCGAACCCCTATGTGTGACCTGACCCGCGACCCAACTTCCACGAGACCTGACCCGATCGGGTCTCACAAAATTCAAAAAATCCGACCCGACCCGACCCTACATGTGAACACATCTACCCACCAACAATAATTTAGAATTAAATTTTAGATTTTAGATTTTAGATTTATATATATTTTAAATTCATTAACTAATTTTACAGTTGATTTTAAATCTTAAATGATAAAAGTTTTTTTTTGAAACGTTGGAAACTATAGGTGAGTAAAATCGATTTCGGCTCTGGTTCTGCGTGAAATCGAAACCTATCAGGAAAAAATAGGTTCATACTTAAGTGAAATCATAATCTACTCAATTAAATAAGGTACCTTATTAATCGATTCCAATTCAATTTTGGTCTGATTCTGATTTACCATATTTATTGATTATTGTCAAACTTTGAAAATGTAATTATTTCTCACACTTGACTATTACATAATATTATTAACAATTGTCCATACATAAATAAAAATAATAAATAAAATTACATAGTATTAGTGTAGGAATTGATTGGGTTTAAATTTGGTTTATGAAATTGATTTTAAATTAGATTTTAAAACCGGTTATGAAATTGGGTTTAAATTTGGTTTCGAAATTGGTTCTAAATTCGGTTCCCAAAATAGATTCCGGTCTGGTTAAATGGTCTGGTTCCAAACTCGAAAAACCGAATTAGGTTCCAAAACCGGAAAAATCAGTATGGTTCCAACCAATTCCAAGTATAACCGGAACATGTGCTCAGACCTATTGGAAATCCCGACGCCAAACCACTCGACTCGGGCTTAAGTGGAGCATGTAAAACCTCTGGCTGTCTCATGCTCTTATAAGAAACGCACTCCCTGAATTCGAACCTAGGACCTGGAGGTTAGATAATGAGCCATAAACCTTCAAGTCACGCTCATTATGGACTTAAATGTTAAAAGTTAAAAGTTAAAAGTAACTAGACCATTATTAACAATATAATAAATCATTAATATAAATATTTCTCAATTAAAAATAATACTCTTTGAAAGAGAAATAAAATATATTTTATTTACATGAAAGCCCAAACACGGCCCACGCGACCCAATGGGTCCTATCGTGTTGGGCCATCTATTTTATTAATGGACAAATGGGTCCTATCGTGCTGGCCTGCTAGTACGAATGTATCTTATCTTAACAGGCCGGACCAGTCTGTTGGCCATCTCTATTAAAAGATTAAAAAACGAGCTTTATTTTATTGAAAGTTATCGGGGTTTTTTTTTTTTTTTTTTTGATTTTTTGTTGTAATAAGATTCTATTGACAATGAAGTGATTTGTTGTAGTAAACCTCGGGTTGCTCTCTGCTACGTCCCTACCACCACACTAAGGGCATAAACGGCACTCCTGGCCTCGGAGCCCACACTTCGGGTGGTAGGGACGTAGCAGAGAGCAACCCGAGGTTTTGGTATCAGCGCCAGAGCATTTACTGTTCACGGAGGTGGTAAAATATGGATTAGTAGTAGTGGTTGTGGTGGAGTTCTCTTCTCTGTGCGAGTAGGAGGGAACCGTCTCAACATATATTGTCTAAACACATTGGGAGTCAGTCAAACACTTTAACTATGTCTACTGTAGAGTCTTCTTCTTCATCTTCTTCTTCAGCTAGTGAGTTAGTAAGAATATCTTCTACTCTTTCCTTACCCCGTTCTTGTTCTAAAAGAATAGCCTCTAAAATAGAAAATCTTGTGGAATATTCACATGTTCCAGAAGGTGTTCAATTATCTAAGACCCATTCACTTCTTCTAAACCCTTATAACCTGTACAAAAGACCCAGTACTGTCACTAGGAGTATTCGTACTCTTATTTCTACACATCGTCCAACTGCTAAAGAATATGTCCAGCCAACTACTGTCACACCTACAGGTCATATGGAGGAACCTAAACAACATGAAGCTGTGCTAAACTGGCATACGCAGAATGCTAGGGTTCAAAATACTGTACTTCGCAGTATTGAAACTAAGGTGGACCATGTTGTTCAACATGTTCAGAGGACAGAGACAAATGTGGATTCGTTAGCCAATACGCTACAACGGATGTATGAAGATACGGTGGCTCAAATTGCTCAGCTAGACAGAGACATGAGAACTATGGTCTCTCACAATTATTTTGGTCCAGAGTTTGACCATAAAGAAGCTGAGATGAAGAAACTGAAAGCAGAACTTGCAAAAATGGAAGCCGACAGGCGAACCCCATTTGTTCCACAGACTTTCACACCTAGCCCATTTTCACCAACCTTCTCATATCCAGCCTATCAACCTTACCCACCTTCATCATTTACCTCTTCCCAAACAGACTGGTCAAAGATTTATGGTAGTGTTCACGGTACTTGGAAACCAGTACCACCAAAACGCCAGTATCCAGAAAACCCAGTTCCACCAATATACTCACAACCTTTACCCCAACCGATATCTCAACCCGGTCCTTCACAGCCTTACACACGACCTTCCCAAACACAAACCTATGTTCCAGAAACACAATTCCTACTGTACCGTTACAGACACCTCAGCCTCAACCGACTGTTAAAATCTGCACATGGACTAAAGGAACTGGAACAGCAGGCTTGAGAGCCTGGCATGGCTGTATAGTGAACACCGGGATATAGCAGTCTGAGTTGCTGCTATCATCTGAACTGGATTCATCTGAACTGGAGAGTTCAGGATTGTTGAGTGCGAACACGGTTTCACTGTCCATTTGATCTTGTTCTGAAAACCATGATTCAGCATCTGCATCGTCAAGATCAATTCTGGAAGATTGATGGATCTGTTGGACCATCTTAGCAGCTTGCTTCGGATTCTTAGGACAATCTTTTGAGAAATGCCCTTTCTTTTTGCAAATGAAGCACCTGCTATCTTTAGGCTTACCACGTCGATCTTTCTGTTTGAAAAATCGGACTGGACGCCATTCTTTGCGCTGTTTCTCATTTTTGCTATTCTTTTTCTTAAATAGCTTATGATGAGATTTCTTCTTTGAAGGACATGCGCAATTCTTCTTGTCTTTGCACTTGATCTGCAAATGAGGCTTTTTACACGCAACTTTAAATGGCTGGTTGTCTCTGAGCATCTCCCTGATAAGTGTACGCTGATCACAAAGCTTATTGAGAGCTTTGATAGCGATCTGGTGAATTTCTCCAAGGGACATGTCTATAACTTTCTGCTGTGTAGCCTGTATCAAGCGCTGCATTTCCTCATGTAGCTCCTCTGGTAGAGAGGCAGCATACTTATGCTTAAGATTCAGATCATTGTATCCGTTGAGCTTGTAGAAATGCTTTGACATTCTCTGGAAATGAGTGTTAAGATCTTTAATTTTTAAGGAACAACACCGCATTTGAAAGTATTCCCGGCGAGCATGTTCTATCAGTGGGGCTCCTTCTCCGAGGAATTCTTTGTGTATGATTCCCATAGCTATAGCCGCTGATTCGACTTGGTAGAACTGTTGTTGTCTGAAACCTCCGAGACTCAGGAACCATTCTCTCAAGGCTCCAAGAGTACGAGAAACAAATTCTACAAGGACATTGTGCACAGTATTGCCTGGCTTTAGTAGCATAAGATCCGTCCATGCAACAAATTCTTGCATCCTGTTTGGCCATTTGGACGGTGGGACATCATCAAATGTGAACCAAGGACCTGTCACTGGCTTGGTTGATGCCGGTGGTGATTGTGTGGCTGTACCCGTAGGTATAGGCTCAGTGTCATCAGGTTCTTCGGTCATTGGCTCATTTGATCCAGTAGATGTGGCCATCAACATCTTTGTGATGTCTGCCATCTTATCTGAGTCACTGGCTACTATCTGGATAGAATCACTCTAAGGTTCCGAGGATTCTATAGACTGTTCAGAACTTTCAGGTTCAGGCTCTTGGGTTGAGAGCTGTTGGGTATAAAGTTGCTGGGTTGTAACAGTCGGTTGAGGCTGAGGTGTCTGTAACGGTACAGTAGGGAATTGTGTTTCTGGAACATAGGTTTGTGTTTGGGAAGGTCGTGTGTAAAGCTGTGAAGGACCGGGTTGAGATATCGGTTGGGGTAAAGGTTGTGAGTATATTGGTGGAACTGGGTTTTCTGGATACTGGCGTTTTGGTGGTACTGGTTTCCAAGTACCGTGAACACTACCATAAATCTTTGACCAGTCTGTTTGGGAAGAGGTAAATGATGAAGGTGGGTAAGGTTGATAGGCTGGATATGAGAAGGTTGGTGAAAATGGGCTAGGTGTGAAAGTCTGTGGAACAAATGGGGTTCGCCTGTCGGCTTCCATTTTTGCAAGTTCTGCTTTCAGTTTCTTCATCTCAGCTTCTTTATGGTCAAAATCTGGACCAAAATAATTGTGAGAGACCATAGTTCTCATGTCTCTGTCTAGCTGAGCAATTTGAGCCACCGTATCTTCATACATCCGTTGTAGCGTATTGGCTAACGAATCCACCTTTGTTTCAATACTGCGAAGTACAATATTTTGAACCCTAGCATTCTTCGTATGCCAGTTTCGCACAGCTTCATGTTGTTTAGGTTCCTCCATATGACCTGTAGGTGTGACAGTAGTTGGCTGGACATAAGGCTTTGCAAAAACCTTAGTCTGTGGGTCAACGATCTTCTCGAGCGGTGGGAACTGCTCCTGATAAGAAGACGTTGGAGGCTGATACATCATGCAAGGTTGTATCTGTGGAAGAGGCTTGTCAGTCCATTTTTTCTTTGGACGGTAGGGGTGGGCAAAAAAACCGACCGAACCGAACCAAACCGCAAACCGAACCAAACCGAACCGAATTTACGGTTTTTTTTCTAACGGTTCGGTTTGCGGTTCGGATTGGCTCACCCCAAACGGTTTACGGTTCGGTTCGGGAGCTAATCCGAACCGCACCTGTTAAACCGAACCGAACCGTTATAATTAAAAAAATTATATATTTTATAAAAAAAATTGTATTTGTATTTTTCTTTTAATTTTATTCTATGTTTTCTTTTTATTAGTATGTTAATACTTTTATTCTTAAATTTTTTGTTAATATATTTATTTGTTAATACTTTTATTCTTCAATTTATTTGTTAATACTTTTATTCTTAATTTTTTTTATTTTATGGTAGTATCATTATTCTTGAAAGTAAGATGTTGGATTTGTCTCTTAATTAGAATGATTGTAACATCATTATTCGAGCTAATTTTTAAAAAATACAATAATTAATTGTGCCTCATTTTTCAATTCTTTATGGAGTGCATGTGTTCCCTGGAGTCACAACTTACACCCTAGCTCTTCATACTATTTGTTTGATAGACTAGATTTTTTTTTTTTTTTTTGTCTTCACTTAAGTGGATGAAAATTTGTTTTAAATATAATAATCCGTAAACCGAACCGAACCAATCCGTAAACCGCTGGTTTAAAAAATTTTCAATCCGAACCAATCCGTTATTTAATGGTTTGGTTTGAGAGGTAAAAAATCCGAACCGTAAAATATGGTTTGGTTCGGTTTTTAGCAAAAACCGAACCAAACCGAACCGCGCCCACCCCTATTGGACGGCAGCTGATGAGTGGGATACGCTTTATGATCTGGCCAGTTTCATCCTTAAGCAGTATCTCATCCTTTTTATACTCTTCTATGAACCTCTTAGGTTGAGACTCTCTTTGTTCTGTAACGCCAACTGTAGGACTTTTGTCTGTGTCATCACGCCATGGTTTCTCTGGTTTGCACGGAGACTTTGGTCTTTTTGACTTCCTTCTTCTCCTCCTCCTGAGGAGAGCTTCGTCATCGTCACTATCATCGAGAAGATGACAGTCACAATCTGGGTCGCACATTCCTGACCCTGGGGCATCCCATAAGAAATGACCATCGATCTTTGAAGTATAGACCGGAAAGCCATCTGAATTGAAAGCTTCGATGGGGATGTCTTTTTCTCTCAGACCATTGGTCGGATCTGGAGAAATCATACAGGAAAATGGTATCGCACTTTCTACCGGCTCAGGCTGAGAAAATGATGTGCGAACAGTACCATCCATCTGTCTGGAAAAGACAGCTTGTGTGCTTTGGACAGGCTGAGTGCTCCGTAGAAACTTTTCATAGTTGGTCAGCCATTCCAAAGGCATGAGCTGTAATAGCTCTTCCTTCTCGATCTGTCGTGGGATCTGCACAATTGTTGGCACCTTGTCAGCAGAAGTCTGATCTGCCAAAATCATCAGAGCATCGTTGGATTCTGTGGCAGATGGAAGATCAACAGAATGATCTTGCAGACGGTACACCAACTGGTGGTGTAAGGTAGCCATCATCGAGGACTCGATCTGTGCTGCGCCTTGGATCTGAACTTGGATCTTAAAGGCAGTTGGCAGATTTGGATCCTGTAAAGACAGATTATAATTTGGGTAGAAGGTTAGCAACACACTCCAAGCATGGAGAGTGGTGAGAACAGTGCCAATTACTGCATGTTGATACTCCTTGAATCTGGAATCCAACAAAGCAAGTCTGGCAGTCACTGGTAATCATTTCCTTCCATGGAGAGTTAAGATAACCCTCACAGCACCCATATGAAAATGAGTGTACCCTTCTGATTTCCAACTGGAGACGAAATCTTTCGGAATCTCCAGATCTACATACTGCTCATCTTGTGTGGCTCGGAGAGCGCACTGATCCAGCTTGGAGGACTGGACATATTCTTTAGTAGTTGGACGATGTGTAGAAATAAGAGTACGAATACTCCTAGTGACAGTACTGGGTCTTTTGTACAGGTTATAAGGATTTAGAAGAAGTGAAGGGGTCTTAGATAATTGAACACCTTCTGGAACATGTGAATATTCCACAAGATTTTCTATTTTAGAGGCTATTCTTTTAGAACAAGAACGGGGTAAGGAAAGAGTAGAAGATATTCTTACTAACTCACTAGCTGAAGAAGAAGATGAAGAAGAAGACTCTACAGTAGACATAGTTAAAGTGTTTGACTGACTCTCAATGTGTTTAGACAATATATGTTGAGACGGTTCCCTCCTACTCACACAGAGAAGAGAACTCCACCACCACAACCACTACTACTTAATCCACTATTTTACCACTTCCGTGAACAGTAAATGCTCTGGCGCTGATACCAAAACCTCATGTTTCCAATGAGCGTGACTTGGTGGTGTATGGTTCAATATCTCATCTTAAGGTCATGAGTTTGAATCTAGTGAGTGCGTTTCTTGTAAGAGCCTAAGACAGCCGACGATTTTACATGCTCCGCTTAAATCCGGAACGGATGATTTGGCGGTGAAATTTCTATCAAATTCAAAAAAAAAAAAAAGTAATTACATTTTACCATTTAAATGACATTGGCATGTAACATTTGTTTCGATGTGCAAGAGAAATGTATCAAAAGAGAGATTCATTTAGTCTTTTTATGCCACCATTAGCTTTGTTAAAAATTAATCAAACACATTAGCTAAAAACCAAAACCTAGTTTATGGCATCTTCTTAATACTTTGCAAAATACACATCACACCTAAGCAAACCACGAGTCATCGGGCATAACTACAATATCCCCCTTTATCCATACTATAGGCATTGAAATAGAAATAAATATAATCGAACTTAAAGATGAAAGTATTTGAATTTAAATATTTAATATTAATATATAAAACATGTGTCAATTTCAAATTTATTGATAGGAATTTCAAGTTTAATGACCATTATTTTAAGTTACAACAATAAATCTAATTTCGATGGCCCATATTTTGAATATATACGAAAAATGCTCTGAATCCCGGAATGAATTATTTGAGGTCCCAAATCTCTATCATAATCCAAAAAAATTTCGAATCTTGATCAAATTTTTTATTTGGGAAGATTTTACATCTAAAAAAATCAGTATTTTTTATGAATCGTGATACCGCAAGTATGTTAGTAAAACTTCAAGTCATCTTGCTACAAGTGATTGAAAGAAAAACACAAAATTTCGTCAATTATAACTTTGTATTGTCTGTTTTTATCATAACAAAAAAGGAACCCATTTCATGGCTCGAAAATGAAATTTCATCCATAAACAAAACATCATCAAAATTTCTCAATGAAAATTTCTTTTTACATAATATAAACATCATTTGGCTGGCAAAAGTGTATTTATGAAAACTCTCAATGAAAAAAATAAATATTATGAACATCTCCCACTGAATTTGATCCAACGGTCCATAACACATCAATTATATTAACATCTACCGCTTAAATCCGGATCGTTTTTGCTCTTTCATTCTCCTTAACACCCCATCAATTGCAATATCAAATGCATCTTTAATTACCCCTAATCCTTCTTTAGGCTTCGCATAAATATACTTTGGTATATAATCAATCACTTTATTTCTCATTTTAATAATTTCCTCTTTATTGTAACTCTCAAGAACCGTTTTTATAGACCGGGTCCCATTCCTCACCTCCCTCCGGTCTATAAAAACCGAGTAACTCTTCGGCTCATCAGGTAAAAACCAAGCGTACTGATAATAAGCCGACCGTTTCCAGAAAAAAACCGGAATCGAACCGGCCACCATGCAATCAAAAATCGACCTCCGCGTGAAGCTATCACCCCTAGGCTGCAAGCAAAACGTCGAGTCCAAAAACGTTTCGAGAATAGCCGACGTTCCGTTAACGCACCGAGTCCCGCCGCAATCCACGACTCGGCAAGAACCCGACTCGTTCCTGCAGTGACTCAGTAGCATTGACCGGAAGTCGTTCTTGACCGTCCGTGTGGCCCCGGCGAAGCAGTAGAGGGACGTTCGGTTCCTGTTGCGGACGTAGTCCTGCCACTGGACGACGTCGGATTCGGTTCGGGGGTGGAATCCTGTGGGGTAAGGCACACCGATGTCGAAATGGTCCCACGGGTTTCGTTCAATGAGCAAGCGAGTTATGTTTCTCGTACCGTTCTTGAAAATACAGCTGGACCCCCAGTCCTGGTCTCTCGACCGTCGAAAATCCCACGTGATTCTCCCCATCGTCATGAAATGATCCCAGCCGTTGGATCTGTTCCAATACGGTTGACTCATCGTAACCCAATTTAACATCATATCGCAGTGCATATCACGCAGGTTGGCGCTCGAATCAGACCACAAGTATTTCCCCACCGCGAGTCCAACGTAAAACGGTATATAATACGCCGTAGCAGATTCTGGCTCCAACGTTCGACACTTGTGGTTTAAAATCCTCCTATGAAATATAATTTCCAATACGAACTGGTCCGTCCAGTACCAAGCCGGGAGTAAATTCTCCGGAACGACGCTGTTTAAGCCGTTCGCTTGTTTACCAAACCCGTCGTTTAACAACATGTCGCAGCGAGACCCCCAGGGGTTTAATTCGTGGCAGTTTTGTAATAACTCTTCGTTGAGAGCTTTAGGGAGATCGTCGTACACGTAGATTTTTCCAAGCTCGCATTGGTCCGACACGTGCGAGAGAGGCTGTTGGGGCGCCACGTGGCGAGAGGAGAATGGCGTGGGGACGGAGCGGAGCATGAGCATGATGATGAGGATTATCTGGAGCGAAAGGATGGAGAAGAGAAGCCATGAGCGTGGGCTTTGAAGCGAGAGAGAGGGATAAACTAGTGCGTTTAATTTTAACGAGCTCTTTTGATCAAACTCGGCGAATTTTATTTTTTTTGGCGGTGGGCCCGCCGTCGGAGGAGGCTTGGATAACGGAAGCATCAGTGACTGTCGTTTGGTTTAGATCACAAATCCGGCACCGTTTTACTTAAAACAAAGGGGAATCTTCGTTTTTTTGTTGGTTTCGGTGTTGAGAGAGATATTGAGGATTGCGTTTTATTGTAGGCGGAGCAAAGGAGGAAACGGAGGGGTGAGGGGTCGACACGTGTATGAGATATGAACCGTCAGATTCCACTACAGATAAAATGTGGAGCGTTTGATGGAGGATGGGTAGCCACTGGATTGTTCGACTTCCCGGCATAGTTGCCTGATTGGTCGCGCCGCCGCGGCTTCGTTCGTCAGGTAAATTTAGTAAACTAGTAGTCTTGTATAAAAGGAGCATTTTCCCCCGCTCATTACATTAATTTTTTTTTAGCTAATTATAGAAATAAATTAACGTTGATATATAAAAATAATTTCATGTTTATATGGTTCAATTTTATGGGAATATTAAAATAGTATTAAGGTTATTGTTAATTATGCGTTTGACATAATGTTTAAACGATAGCGTGGACACTAGTTTATAAACTCACCAAATTACATATCAAACCGTTCTTAATTCTCTTACTTTTTCGTTGGAGTAGAATAACTCTACATAGGGGTGTTCACGGGTCATGTCGGGTCGTTTTTTTTTTTTTTTTAATATTGTGAGACTCGATCGGGTCGGGTCACATTGAAGGGAAAATTCGGGTCGGGTCACGCGGAGGTGAAACCCAATCGGGTCTGTCATTCAACAAAAAATAATTTTTTAAATGAAATAATTATTTTAAAATATAAATAATAGTTATTTTATGTCCCGAAAATTATCATATATATAAAGTTTCAATACAACAAAAGTAATAAACATATGAAATAATAGTACAAACTTTTAAACAAATAATAAAATTTTTAAAAAATAATAAAAATAATATAGTGTCGGGTCTGGTCTGGTCGGGTCGAAATATCAAACCTGTTACCCCAATCCGTAAATTTCAGGTCGGGTCGAATTTTTAAACCCACACGGGTCGGATCGGGTCGCGAGTTGACTAGACTTTATAAACACCCATAAGTCTCTACATATAGTTATGTAGATGGTTTGAAATAGAGTCAATAGAAAAATCTTGAATTTCCACGATATTCAAGATCTCATACTATTTAATACATGATTTGATATGAAAATAAAAATTTAAATCGAAATTCGAGACGATTTTTCACCATAAATCCCAAGGTTTAGCCTAAAAATAGATTTCATTAATTGAAAGGATCAGACCGTCTAGTCCTTCGGATTGTCATCTCTAATTAGATTTCATTAATTTATATATATTGGGAATTTTTGATTTATTCTAAATATTTAAAAATAAATAATAAATATGATTGATTTTATGTTTAGATATTCAAACCATGACAATCCAAAGTTGATTATCGCTTGTCTCAGCAATTATATGATGAGCAACATCTCATAGATATGATATTTCAATAAATATCTTATTACAAGTTGAAAAAAGTTAGAGAGAGTGTAATTTTTAATTACTACAAATAGAAGGCTAATGTTATGATACTTAAGGGTATCAAATATCTTTGGGGTCAAAGTTGCATGTTCAATTCAACTTTGAGTATTGAACATGCAACTTATAGTTATACCAATAAACATGTAACTGATTTCATATTTTTAAAAATTTCATGTTTATTGATATAATTTACATGTTTAATGTTCAAAGTTGCATGTACAATGCTCAAAGTTGTATTGAATATGCAACTTTGATACTCAAGGATATGTGATACCATTGAGTATCATAGACAAGCCCCAAATAGAATAAGAACTTCAAAAGAGGTGGCCATGGCTGTTAATCGTGGAGTAATTCTTTGGTGTAACGTAGGTAGAATGACGTGATATTATCAACAAATTAGTAAATGACATATATAATTTAATATTAATCTTTTTAATAATTTTTTAATATTTTAACACGCGTGACAATAATTTATTAGATCACTCCACAAATAACATGATATTTCCATTATATTATAGATTTTTTCGTTAGGGCGTGTCAAAATTTTCAATTACTTCTAGATTATGAGTTGAATGTTTTGCAATCTCTAAACTAAAAAAGTCTGCTTCAAAAAGTTGACCAAGCGAAGTATGCAGCCACGTGTAAGCAAACCGCAGCCCCACGACACAGATCCCGAAATTGTAAAAAAAAATTAATCTCAATTTTTTTTATTTCATAATATTTAATTTCTTCCAAATTCAACTTTAAAAACTCATTCATTAAAATAATTTTATAATTTTTAATAAAAAATTTCACCCAACTACCCCAATTTTGTTGGGGATAAACATCTCAATTTCTAAAAATATATTTAAAAAAACTTTATTAGTGAAATTATATCAAACAAAGTCTAACTTAAAATTCAAAGTTGGATCTCAATGGTTTTGGAGTAATAGGTGCTGGGGGATTTACTCGAAGTCTTTAATAGCAACTCCATTGGCGTGCTAAATCTTGCGCCATAGGGGTTGTTAGAACTAGAGGTGTTTATAGGGTCGGGATAATCCGCAACCTGATTTGATATGCGCGGGTTTCAAACAAAAATAATGAGTTTTTGAGTTAACCCGATCCGATATGAAATTTTCAGGTCGGGTCACAGGTTTGACATTAAAAATCGATCCGACCCGAAAATATAATTTTTTATTACTTTTTTAAAATTTTTTATTATTTTTTAAAATTTTTTATTATTTTTTAAAATTTTTTACTATTATTTTATTTATTTATTACTTTTATTGTCTTTAAACTTTATATATATGATAATTTTCGGGATATAAAATAACTAATATTTATATTTCAAAATAATTAATTCATTTAAAAAATTATTTTTTTGACGATCCGATCCGACCCGATCCAATTTCACTTTTTAAATTTTCAGATTCGGGTCTCAAAAATTTCAAAAAAACCCGATCCAACCCGATTTTACTTCTCAGATTTCGGGTTTGGGTCTCAAAATTTTTTAAAAACCCAACCCGACTCGGCACGTGAACACCTCTAGTTAGAGCAACCATGCACTATAAGCCTGCGCACAAATGGCACAATGAACAGTAGCGCGTCAAAATTTGGCACGCTACCGTTTACTGCGTCATTTTTTTAAAAAAATTAATTTTAGTCTCTAATAGTTTGAAGTTATATCATTAATTATAGTCATATATAATTGTATTTTAACCCAATAAAATAGCTTAATTGACTGTTAAGTACAAGTTCTATCATTATTTAGTGTCGTTATTTGCTCCAAATGTATGTCCAAACATGTAAAACAACAATCACTATAATAAAATAGTGTCTTATTATTTTACATGTTCGGACATCTCTTCAGATAAAATATTATTTTTACTTAATTTATTATATAGATTTGAACAACGGTTTGCTCTGGCCGCACGGTAGGGCGATCTAAAAAAAAGGATGACAATTGTCAACGTCATAACACATAAGATTGACTACTGCACATAGGGGTGACAAAATGAATCAACGAATCGAATCAAAATGTGATGAATTCGTATTCGATTCGTTTATTAAATGAATTCTAATATCAGGATTCGTATTCAATTCGTTTATTAAACGAATCGAATACGAATATTCGTTTATTCTTTTGGTCAATGCTATTATTTAATAAAAATAATTTACCACATTTGATTTACACAAATTCTTCATAAATATATACATATGAAATATGTAATTAATATATTTACTAAAAATATCTCACCAAATATCAAAATTCTATCATAATTAGCTATAATTTCTCGAATCTTAAATGAAAATTAACAAGAACTAGTAAATAAAAATAATAAAACGAATCCTAAACGAATAAACGAATTAATGAGCTTAAATTCGTATTCGATTCGTTTAATAAACGAATCGAATCGAATTGACCCATTTATTAAACGAATCTATTTTTTCGAACCCGTATTCGTTTTAAATCGAATCGAACGAATAAACAAATACCGATCCAAATTGTCATCCCTAACTGCACACATAAAAGTCCACACTCAGGAAGCCACGTTGAAAAAAAAGGGGGCGTATTTCTTGGTTTTTTGAGGCCCAACAAGACCCATTTACTCAGTTTTATTGAGGCTGACAGAGGCCCAATAAAAGCACAAGTTAGGCCCAGCAATCTGTTTTTGGAACCGCAACAGACCAGATCTTAGAGAAATCGGGCCGCGCAAGGCCCAGTAATTTAATTTTTAGGTGATTTGCGATAGTAATGGACTGTCAGAGATGGGAATTAGGGATACGTGGGTTGCTCTCTGCTTCTGCTTCTGCTTACCATCCTTAAATAAATAAATCGTTGATCAAATATCAAAAGGAAAGACCACGTTCTGATATATAAGATCTTTTATAAGTATCTTTTATAGTTTTGGTTGATTTGGCTCGAGCTAGATGATAGAAAATTGATCATATCTTGTTCTTCGAGTGTAAGTGTCCAAAATATCGGGCCGAGCTCGGTCCGGATTATGTTAGGTAAAAAGGTCTGGTTAGGTCTAAGCCCGATAGAGTTTGTGATTTTTTTTTAAATAATAATTTTTTTATTTTTAAAATAAAATAATTATTTTTTGACTTTTTAATGTTTACAAATGAAAAAAATAAGAATATCAATGTTTTAGTGTTTTTTTTGTGTGGTGTACATTAAAAATTTAGTTATAAATCTATAAATTTTGAAATAAAAATTAATTTATATAATTAAAAATATGTATTTTTTATCTATAAAAATCGGTCCGGTTTTATTTCCTCGGTCCAATTCCGGCCCGAAAAGTAAAATTTTGCTTTAGAGGCGGGCCGAGCCGGACAGACTTCCGGCTTTTTCTGACATCTCTATTTGAGGGAGTAGATCTAGAGGAATTTGCATATCCTAATGATAAAACTACAGAAATAGAGCCGTTCCAAAAAAAAAAAAATACAAATTTCTTTTATACAATAATTAAGAAAAACGAGATTTTAGGAGGAAGAACACAACGATCGAATTGATACAAGATTGCCTAATATAAATATTAAAAAATCATCATAAACCTCATTTTTTTCTCTTTTATATTTCAAATTCTGGATTATTATGTGATATTGCCTCAAATATCTTATCATTTTCGAAGAAACTGGAGTTATATTTCTTTTCCATTTCCATTCAAGAGTTCTTATGTTTTTTCACGACTCTATAAGTCCCCCGAAAAATTGATAAAGTGATTAATTACTTCATATATGAATTTCATATTAATAGAAATACATGTCCTACAGAAAATAAAAATTTGAGCTTACTATCCTCACTCATGCCCAACAGACAAAGGTCTGCCTCCGTGAAAAAATGATTCATTCAGATTAGGATGAAAGCCCTACCGTTATTGCATACTAGATATTGCCTGTGCCGTAGGCACGATGTTACAGAATTTATCGCATGATCTACCATTGTCATTTTCATAGAGATTTTATAATGAAATGATTTTGTTTTTTTATTTGTTTGGTAATTTTCAGAAAGATTTTATAATGAAACTACAATTACCATTTTGAGAGAAATTATATAATGAAAGGATTCTATATCCGTCACTAGATTATAATGAAATGATTTGAGCAACCAATTAAGCCAAATAAACATATGTATTTGGATATATTATCTCTTTTAATCATAACTATTGGTTGTCTTCTCTTTCACCCACTAAATGACATATACTATTGTATTTTATAATATAAATTTAAAAGAGATTGTCATATTTGATTCTCTTATGGTACAATTCTCTTCCTATCGGAGTCTCATTTTTCCTCAATCCACATAGGCCGCAAAATGTGTTAAATATTTTTCATTAATTTTAAATAATTTTTTTTTTATCGAATTAGTATTAAATAACTTAAAAATCGAACAAAAATAATATAATTTGTTTTAAAATTAAATGAAACGTGATTCACTTACAAAAAAGAATTATATTTTCCCATAATATAAATAAAGTCTTCAGAACGCTAGAAAGAATGACGAATCTCCATTGCAATTGAGTCCTCGAAAAGTCTTTCGAAGCGCTTACCTTACCTCGGTTAAAAAGAATGGCAACGCAAAACGACGACGTTGTGAAACCTCTTCGATGCCAGCGAATCGGCTGCAACGCCACCTTCACCGAGGACGATAATCCCGAAGGTTCCTGCACTTTCCATGATTCGGTAGGCTAAGCTAATTTTCTTCCTTCCATTCCATTCCATTTAATTAATTATTATTTCTGACACGGATATTTTAGATCTTTAATTATTAATTTAATTATGCTTTGCTTAATGAAAATTATAGTTAGATTGTGTTTGGAATTAATCCACACTTGCTTCTGATTGAATTGTATCAACTAACTGTCAGCTGTATAAATGTGTGCCAAAGTGATTCAGTTACAAATATACCATTAACGTAAGACTAATTGTTTAATATAAGGGTGAAGGACATTTGTACCCCAAATGTTTAGGGAAAAAGACATAAAACCTCTAATGTTTCAAAAAAGATATCTAACCCCGTTCGTTAATAGATTTTAGCTCTTGGTTTGACCGGTGTGAGATGAAGTATTTGGTTAATGATAAAAAATTGTGATTACTAATCGTGATTTCTTTTAAAACTTGAGGTTTGAAATAGCTAAATTTCTTAGATTTTCACCACCATTGAAATATTAGAAACGTACACCGTAATTTTTTTAGCATAAAACAAAATTACATATTACCATTTGTGAACCATCGTTTGTTCATCATATTTTTTTTAATCACAATGCCAAACAGAGCCTTTGTAATTTTAGATGAAAAAAATGTATTATATTTGTTAAGCATTCTCACGTGTCATTCTTATGTAAATAAACAATACTAATAATTTAACTGTTAAAACAAATAAAATCGGTTAAGAAATAGGAGATTGGATGTCTATTTTAAAATATTAAGGGGTTTTATGTTCCTTTCCCTTAATGTAAGTTGCTAATCATGTGTTGTGTGTTGCTTTTATTTTTATTTGTATTATCTTTTAATAATTTTGAAGGTCTTGCTTAGAGCGATGTTCAAGTATTAACTTGTTATCCGCTTGGTCACGAGTTTGAACTCTAAAAACGGCCCCTCTGTGAAAAAACATGGTAAGTTTAGGACCCTGGAAACAACCTCTGTGTGATAAAACCGGGGTAAGGCTAGGATTTGAAACCTAAAAACAATTTTTTTGTGAAAAAATTGGGGTAAGGCTGTTTACGTAAGGATTTTCCTCAAACCGTACTTGTAGCGGGACCCTTGTGTCCTGGGTACGACATTTGTTATATTTTAATAATTTGTGAAATATTATTATATCATGTTCCTTGTACTGATTGTGTTTTTTGTTTGCATGGTTGGTCTTGGTTACGCCTTATCAACTTATGTGATCAGGGAGTAAGTCGTGCTTTACTTTATGTATTTGTCTCTTTTGAAAAAATGGTTCCGTTTTCATTCTCTTCTTTATACACTTTGCTTGTATGTTAATTGTAAATTCTAATTTCAGCCGGTATTTCATGATGGGATGAAAGAGTGGAGTTGTTGCAAGAAAAGGAGTCATGATTTCAGCTTATTTTTAGAAATTCCAGGGTAAGTGCCTCTCATATTTCCTAATGTTGGTTATCGTAGTTTTTTTCCTCACTATGCTAGCAATATGCTATACACTATAGAAGCCAATTTACTTAGCTTGTGATAATCATTGCCACTGGCAGAGTGCCTATTCTTGGCATTAAATAAATTCCAGTTGCTTGAAAACTACCTGTTAATTATGAAATTCTAGGACTTCAGTATTCAACTAAAAACTGATTTCTGAAGTAGATGACCAAAATTTTTGTGGTCGAACACATTCTCTTACCTCTCTCTGTCCAGTTTTTGCTCATCTGTGAAAGAAATATATATTTATACCATACTTGTTTAAATTTCTTTAGAATGAGTTCTAAGAAATTTAATTGGATTGATGCTTCATCCATATCATATTTGGAGGAAATCTGTGTCCTGCTTTTTTTGTTGTTCACAATGAAAATTACGATTTGTTAGTGAGATGAGATGAGCTGTATGGACGTAGTGTGTCCAGGAAATTCCTAGCAGGGATGAATCTGAAGTAGTTGTGTTGGATGTGATTGGATGATTAGATTAATATGGCATCCTTTCGGCTGAAGCTGCTTCTAATAATTCTGCTGTAAATTTAAAAGAAGTATATATTTGTACTTTCTAAATTGATTATAATACTCATAAAACAGTTTATCACCTGTTGGCCAGTACAAGGTCCGGTGAACTACGGAAAAATATGCGTGTTGTAAATTTGATTATTCTTAAATGATTGTTTCCATGTAGTCTGGATATAAGCCTACTTGGATAGATGGATTATTACCAGAAACTTCTAGTCACTGTGCAACATTTCTGTTTGTACTATTTGCTCAAAAGTTTGTTCCATCAATGAAGATGCAAGACAGGTAAACACACAACGGAGAAACCAGTGTTAACTAAGCCGGTTGCAACTCCAAAAACTCCAGCTCCTGCTCCTTCAACAACTCTTAGTTCCAGTACAACATCGAAAGAACTTTGCTCTAGATGTCGACAGGGTTTCTTTTGCTCAGATCATGGTACGCTAATTCTCGTGCTTTTACGTATATCGAGACTGTGCATTGTTCGTGTCTTACTTTCTGTATCCAATGAATGTGGAATGTTTCCAATTTGATTATCGTATTACATGGTTAAGCAAAAAGCTAAAAGGAGCCTTAACCTTGATTTTATCAGATAAAAATTGGTTTCATTTGTATGTAATGCTATAACTGAACTTAACTGTTAAGTCTGTAAAGCTTGGTAGAAAGAACCTTATTCTATTTAACTCTACCCCACCATAGTTTTTCTGGTAAATACAAAAAAAAAAAGGATTGTTTCTTTCTATCTTAATAGTGCCTGAGAAATGGGAAAGACCAGTTGTGTAGTGTACCAGTTCTTGTTTTTTCATCTAGCTTTTATGTTTCTCAGGTTTGTTCTTGTTAACAGCATTTGAAATTTTTTGCTTCGCTTTCAATTGTTTCTAGGAGATGCAGCAGCTCTGTCTTTACAGGACATTGTTTCTGTCTTTACCCTTTGTTCCTACCTTTCTGAAGCACTTTGTTTTTGGAGGAAATCCCTTTTTTCCTTATTGCTCTATATACTGAAGCGTGGCATGTTCATCGTAGGTTCACAAGCCAAAGAACAGAACAATCTAGCCCCAGCTGTACCTGCTGGGAGTAATGTAGCTGCTCCAGTGAAGAACATAGTCGATATTAACGAGCCTCAAATCTGCAAAAATAAGGGATGTGGTAAAACTTTCAAGGAAAAGGATAATCATTTGACTGCATGTAGTTACCATCCTGGGCCTGCTGTTTTTCATGATCGGATGAGAGGGGTGCGATATTTTGTCAAATCTAATGTGTTCTCCTTTCTGCCGCATTCATTTATCTTACTTATATTTATTGCTTTTATAACTAAAGCCAATCTTCGCATGTGATATATGATTTTTTTGCAGTGGAAGTGTTGCGACATTCACGTAAAGGAATTTGATGAGTTCATCAGCATTCCACCATGCAGCAAGGGATGGCATGATGCTAATCCATCATCTTGAGCGGCAGATGTGCCTGCGAAGTTTGTTTTCTCATAACTCTTCAAATTTGATGCTTTAGCTTTTGCTTCAACAGATTGCGACTCTTATGGCCTTTAAGGTATCATCGTTGTTAGTGTCGGGAAAAGTTCAATTGGTTATTTTAGCTCCCTGGTCAGTCAAAGAAAATTGTTTGAAAATGACTAGAACAAACTCCCAAGGCTTGAAAATTTGGCAGGAACACTTTAAATTATCCTTTCTCATGCATACACGAAACTTGAATTGAATCTACCTTTTGCTTAAGCTTCGGGTGAAAGAAACTTTTATAGATAAGAGTCTTGTTAATTATTTATTAAATATGAATGTATCATAGAATTACTTCTAATTAAACATTTTAGAGGTAAAAATGATAGTTCTGCGTTTGGTTGGTTAAAAGCCCCTAACAGTCGATTAAAAGACAGAAGAAGATAGGGTAAGTTACTCATGTGTTAATGATTAGACCGTTGGTGGGAAGGTTGAATAATTAATGTGCAAACTTCTTTCCCTAACACGATTAAAATACATGGATACGACGTAGACTTTTCGTATTCGTGTGGATAAAAATTGACGCGATTAATAATCGTGTCATATCAAAATATTTATTAATTGTCTTCTCTATGTTACACAATCTCAACACGTTTACCCATTTAAAACAAGATTACCAATTTATCTGTTTGTAATGCGAATAATGTTTGTGTTATCGTATTGTGATACGATTATTCGTTTATTAATCATGTAATCTTGTCAAATACAGAATTAATCCGTTTATTAATAATGTCAACGTGTCATATCATGCTGACACTTTTATTAATCGTGACGTATTTGTTTTTGATAATTTTGATAGAATGGTCATATCTGTGTTTGCTTAAATTTGACACGACATTGATACGACATGAACTTTTCGTATTCGGGTGGATAAAAATTGACATGATTAATAATCATGTTATATCAACACGTTTATTAATTGTGTTGTATTCGTGTTATACCACCTCAATATGTTTATATATTTATATCACGGTTATCAATTTATCTGTATGTGATATGAATAATATTCGTGTAATCGTGTCAATACGATACAATTACCCATTTATTAATTTGAAGGGGGTTGGCTGATCCTTGACATTCAAGAGACTTCCCCTACAAATGACAATCGGTTTAGGGCTGGGATTTATCAATAATGGTCCTATCCAAATTATGATTTTGGAATATCCAGACTAACATCAATATGACTAATGCCTCACAATTTGAATAGTAAAAAGAGAAATGTTCTAAAAAATACCTCCATGATTATGATAAATGGCAAAAAAACTTCAGGATCGGTCTTAAAATTGGAGACATTATCGATAGAACTCAGGCTTCCACGTCTAGAGTTACAAGAAACGCTTGCAACATCTTCATCTCTATATATATATATATATATATATATATATATATATTAGATATTATATGTGGTTACAACACGGTATTATAGAATTTATCGCATGATCTATCATTGTCATTTTAAGAGAGATTTTATATTGAAAGGATTCTGTTTTTTGATTTGTTTAGTAATCTACAATTATCATTTTCAGAGAGATTTTATAATGAAATGATTTTGTTCTTTGATTTGTTTGGTAATCTATAATTGTTATTTTTAGAGAGATTCTATAATGAAAAGATTATGTATCTGCAATTAGATTATAATGGAATGATCGGAGCCGCAAATTAAGCTACATAAATATAGGCCTGTGGATACATCATATCTTTTAATCCTAATCATTCGTTACATTCTCTTTCACCCACTAAATGACACACACTACTCTATAATATAAATGTATAGGTCAATAAAATTGGTTAAAAGGGTTGCTAATAGCAACATTTTTTTGTGTGTATGAATTCAACAAAATATAGTTATTTTTGATAATTTTTTAAAACACAATGACTAACTAGATAATTAACCAAATCTCTAGGTACTAAATTATCTCTCTTTAATCGGATGAAGTTCAAGAAGAAGAAGTATGGATCGCAAAAACGTAACTTATAATTCTGAAGGTTTTATAAGCTGCGGCTGGTGGTGGTGTTGATGATGATGATTCAAGTGGTTCAGGATTCAAAAGAAGATGTGAAAAATGTAACAAGAAAGTTGGATTGATAGAGTTTAAGTGCAGGTGTGGGCATTTGTATTGTGGGACTCCAGGATCTAATTTCAATTCTGACCTTCATTAATTTTCTCTGTCAAATGTCAATGGCTTTATTCTTTTTAGGTTTTAATTTTCTCTAATTTGTACATCTTTAATGAATCACATTAATTTTTTAAGCCATATTTCTTGAGTTTAGAATACGACATGAACTTTTCGACACGACATTGATACGACATGAAATTTTCTGTCTTTACCCTTTGTTCCTACCTTTCTGAAGCACTTTGGTTTTTGGAGGAAATCCCTGTTTTCCTTATTGCTTTATATACTGAAGCGTGGCATGTTCATTGTAGGTTCACAAGCCAAAGAGCAGAACAATTTAGCCCCAGCTGTACCTGCTGCGAGTAATGTAGCTGCTCCAGTGAAGAACATAGTCGATATTAACGAGCCTCAAATCTGCAAAAATAAGGGATGTGGTAAAACTTTCAAGGAAAAGGATAATCATTCGACTGCATGTAGTTACCATCCCGGGCCTGCTGTTTTTCATGATCGGATGAGAGGGGTGCAATATTTTGTCAAATCTAATGTGTTCTCCTTTCTGCCGCATTCATTTATCTTACTTATATTTATTGCTTTTATAACTAAAGCCAATTTTCGCATGTGATATATGATTTTTTTGCAGTGGAAGTGTTGCGACATTCACGTAAAGGAATTTGATGAGTTCATGAGCATTCCACCATGCAGCAAGGGATGGCATGATGCTAATCCATCATCTTGAGCGGTAGATGTGCGTGCGAAGTTTGTTTTCTCATAACTCTTCAAATTTGATGCTTTAGCTTTTGCTTCAACAGATTGCGACTCTTATGGCCTTTAAGGTATCATCGTTGTTAGTGTCGGGAAAAGTTCAATTGGTTATTTTAGCTCCCTGGTCAGTCAAAGAAAATTGTTTGAAAATGACTAGAACAAACTCCCAAGGCTTGAAAATTTGGCAGGAACACTTTAAATTATCCTTTCTCATGCATACACGAAACTTGAATTGAATCTACCTTTTGCTTAAGCTTCGGGTGAAAGAAACTTTTATAGATAAGAGTCTTGTTAATTATTTATTAAATATGAATGTATCATAGAATTACTTCTAATTAAACATTTTAGAGGTAAAAATGATAGTTCTGCGTTTGGTTGGTTAAAAGCCCCTAACAGTCAATTAAAAGACAGAAGAAGATAGGGTAAATTACTCATGAGTTAACATTACTTAGACCGTTGGTGGGAAGGTTGAATAATTAATGTGCAAACTTCTTTCCCTAACACGATTAAAATACATGGATACGACACGACGTAGACTTTTCGTATTCGTGTGGATAAAAATTGACGCGATTAATAATCGTGTCGTATCAAAATATTTATTAATTGTGTCTTCTCTATGTTACACTATCTCAACATGTTTACCCATTATAACAAGATTACCAGTTTATTTGTTTGTGATGCTAATAATGTTTGTGTTATCGTATTGCGATATGATTATTCGTTTGTTAATCATGTAATCTTGTCAAAAACGAAATTAATCCGTTTATTAATAGTGTCGACGTGTCGTATCATGCTGATACTTTTATTAATCGTGATGTATTTGTTTTTGATAATTTTGACAGAATTATTAAAAGGGTCATATCTGTGTTTGCTAAATTTGACACGACACTTATACGACATGAACTTTTCGTATTCGGGTGGATAAAAATTGACATGATTAATAATCATGTTATATCAACACGTTTATTAATTGTGTTGTATTTGTGTTATACCACCTCAATATGTTTATATATTTATATCACGGTTATCAATTTATCTGTATGTGATATGAATAATATTCGTGTAATCGTGTCAATACGATACAATTACCCATTTATTAATTTGAAGGGGGTTGGCTGACCCCTGACATTCAAGAGGCTTCCCTTACAAATGACAATCGGTTTAGGGTTGGGTTATATCAATAATGATCCTATCCAAATTATGATTTTGGAATGAAAAATCATCTAGACTAACATCAATATGACTAATGCCTCACAATTTGAACAGTAAAAAGAGAAATATTCTAAAAAATACCTCCATGATTCTGATAAATGACAAAAAATTTCAGGATCGGTCTTCAAATTGGAGACATTACCGATAGAAATCAGGCGTCCACGTCTAAAGTTACAAGAAACGCTTGAAATATCCTCATCTCTCTCTATATATATATATATATATTAGATATTATATGTGGTTACAACACGGTATTATATAATTTATCGCATGATCTATCATTGTCATTTTAAGAGAGATTTTATAATGAAAGGATTCTGTTTTTTGATTTGTTTAGTAATCTACAATTATCATTTTCAGAGAGATTTTATAATGAAATGATTTTGTTCTTTGATTTGTTTGGTAATCTATAATTGTCATTTTTAGAGAGATTCTATAATGAAAAGATTATGTATCTGCAATTAGATTATAATGGAATGATCGGAGCCGCCAATTAAGCCACATAAACATAATCTCTTTTAATCATAATCATTCGTTACATTCTCTTTCACTCACTAAATAACACACACTATTGTGCTCTATAAAATTGGTTAAAAGGGTTGCTAAATAACAACATTTTTTTTGTGTGTGTATGAATTCAACAAAATATAGTTATTTTTGATAATTTTTTAAAACACAATGACTAACTAGATAATTAACCAAATCTCTAGGTACTAAATTATCTCTCTTTAATCGGATGAAGTTCAAGAAGAAGAAGTATGGATCGCAAAAACGTAACTTATAATTCTGAAGGTTTTATAAGCTGCGGCTGGTGGTGGTGTTGATGATGATGATTCAAGTGGTTCAGGATTCAAAAGAAGATGTGAAAAATGTAACAAGAAAGTTGGATTGATAGAGTTTAAGTGCAGGTGTGGGCATTGTATTGTGGGACTCCAGGATCTAATTTCAATTCTGACCTTCATTAATTTTCTCTGTCAAATGTCAATGGCTTTATTCTTTTTAGGTTTTAATTTTCTCTAATTTGTACATCTTTAATGAATCACATTAATTTTTTAAGCCATATTTCTTGAGTTTAGAATACTGATGGTCAGTAGAATAAAAAATATTTGTAAAACCAATTGGCATATCGAATTTTCTCTGTCAAATGTCAATGACCAATTGGCATATCGAATTTTTCTATCAACTTGTACTGAATAGGGCGCGAATAGGGCATGGTTTAATTAATTTTCAGATACTATAAGATGAGAGGTCTCATCTTGTCCCTAAGGGGCGTGATTTAGTGGTATAATATTCAAGATCTGATCTTTAGGTTCTGGATTCGAATTCAGAAAATGTGTTTTTTCTAAGATTTTAGAATAGTCGAGGATTTTACCTATTCCGTTTAAACCGGAAATAAGTAATTTGATAGTTGGATTTTCAACGATTAAAAAAAAAAAAAAAGAAAAAAAAAAAAGAAGAAAGAGGTGTCATCTTTCTCCTCAATAAACATCACCAACATGGATGCATTGCAAGAGTGGGGTTTCTCCTTAATATATGTTTTTTTTTTTTTGCTTCAATTTTTTTTAAAAACCACTATCTCTTGTATGTTTCTTCTTGTAATTTCGCAAAGCCTTCGGAGAGACAACAAATCTTTTATGATCTCGAATTCGACCCCATTTATGCATACATACAAGAATATATGATAAGAGGTTAGGAAAAATTGTAAAACTATTTGGTGAAACTAAATGAAACTTTAATGTTTCTTTAAAATTAAGCTAAATTTTATTATGGGGGGCTTTGCAATAAATATTTTTATTCTTATTGTATAATGGGAGAAGGGTGAGATTCACTTAATTTTACAACATCTCAGGAATTTCACTTAGTTTCACTAAATATCATGAGAGTTGCGCTCATTTTCCCCTTAATTAATCAGAGTGTATTTAATGATTATGTGACATCTCATATCACTTGTGAGAGATATTGTTAATTAATTCATGTGTTTATAAGTAATAGATTCAAATTGATTAATAGGATGAATTTTGAGTGGGCTTGTAATTCACGTCAAAAATAAAACCATAAGAATATATATAGTCTAAACAAATAATTTCGGGCATTTATCATGAAAATAATTTCTCAAATCTAAGGATGGCAATGGGCCGGGCCGGGTCGGGCCCGAGCTTTGATAAGCCCGGCCCGAGCCCGACAAAGGAAAAAGAGCTCGGGCCCGGGAAAAGCCCGACCCGGATGTCTTCCGGGCCGGGCTCGGGCCCGGGCTTTATCCAGTCCGTTTTTTTTTTAAAAAATTAAAAAAATAAAAACATATAAATACAAAAATACATTCACACTATATGCAAAGATAATTCACAAATAAATCAAAAATTTCATCCACCTTTACCGGACTGATCCAAACCGGGCAAGACTAGACCGGATCCGGACTTTTCTGCCACCTTTACAGTCAAATCCTGGCTTTTGTAGCCATCTTATATAGCAAAGAAGTTGGCTCTATTATTTTAGTTATGATCAATGATTATATTGACACAAGATTCCTTGAGGGTAAATCACAAATAGAACTTAGGTGGTATAATTAGGACCCACTTCCAATCTCAATTCAACAGCTCCTATTATTGTTATATATTTCAAATGGCATTGTGATGGCAATCAATTGATTTGCAACTCAAACTAACCAAATAAATTATAACCAAACCTGAATCTGCAAAAAAAGAAAAGAAAAGAAAGGGTGCTAGGTGCTCAAATGAAATTTTAATAATACTAATTAAATTACAATAATTAGTATAGTCAAAGATAGAGGAGTAGTCCCCAGAGGCGTGGCTTTGTAGTATATGACTCATGATATTGCGTTTCTTGTAAGAGTGTGAGACAGTCAGATATTTTACCTACTCCGCTTAAGTCCGGAACTGATGATTTGACGGTGAGATTTTAAACGATTTCAAAAAAATAAAGATAGAGGAGTATTTTCACATGATGATGACAAGTAATAATTGAAAGACCATGCATTCAATAGTTAGAAAACTTAATTACTCAATATATTAAATCATATCATTTACATAAGTCCCCTTCTAATGAGGGAATAAAATGAAGACTAAACTAAATAATAGAAAAACACAAACTTCAATATATATTATATTGAAATATGTATTTTTCTTATTTTTTTAGTTTGCTCTTCATTTTATTAAATTGAGCAATCTCTCATTACATACATCTCTATATATTATCATATACACATTAGGGTGTGATAAACCTATAAACAAGCTTCTCTCTCTCAAAGATCTGAAACCCATTTCAATCTAATTAAAACCAACTTTATAGTTCTTCTCTCATGATGATATCTGCATGAAATTTTCGTGCGGACAAACGAGAACGTACATGTAATTTCTTACGTCAGAAAAAATATATACTTTCTTACTTATCCGCACGAAAATTTCGTGTGTTTTTTTCATGAGGACACCGCACCTAAGAAATTTTTTTTTTTTTTTATCAAACCTTAATTTCATAAACAAAATTTTAAGAAAAAAAAAATGAGAAAAAGAAATTTCAATACCACCATCTCCATCTTGGTCTCCTTATTTGGAATTTTGGAAATTCAACAACCCATTAATTGAAGTTGTGGTCACATTCAAACAAGGCCTTAGCAGTCATCTCTCTTTCAAACCTCCAAATATAATTCAACCCCACCAACAACTCTGTAATGGCAGCTTCAGTCTTCTCTTTATTAGCAAAATAAAGTGTCTGCAAAAGAAGCACATTATTATTATTATTATTATTACTATTTTTTCTATTTTTATTATTATTTTTTGCTCCCAAATTTTTCTGCTCATCAAAGCTCCTTTCACATTGCCATTTTATCATATTATGTGCCAATGGTGACAACCAATTCAAGATTCTCCCCAAAGCATCCCTCCACTCTCCGGCCAGCACCGCCGGATCACTCGCCGTCGTCAACCCAACTCCGTTCAATCTCGCCCTGAGTAATGATCGTATGCTACTCGGTAGCATTGCATACACATCATCCCTCGCATCCACACCAACCAATTGTGGTGACTTGATCATCTTCTCCATTACAATGATCAAATTCGCATAGTGTAAGGCCAATGCCGCAGCTCCTAGAGTCGTTTCCGGCGGCGGCTTCAGTATCTTTGCACTTGTTTCAAAAAACCCATTTGCCAATAAATGATCAACTTCAGTTGGATGAACCGTCGCTGAAGTTGATGAGAGGCTACGTGGCAAATTATAAGCCGGATGATAGCCAAATACATGCTTGATTCTTGCTAACACAGTGAAAATAGGCCTAGTGAGAATGGACACAACGGTATCGAAGCTTCGATTCCATAGGGATCTTTCTTTAAGATACTTCACTTCCTGTCTTTGCCACATAATATTTTGTTGAAGATTAAGAATCTTCTCTTCTTTAACAGACACTTCGTATTCGTTATACTGCAGGCAGCAAGTAATATATTAAAATATAAAATTTCTAAATTTAAAGAAACCAATAATATAAATCAAAGAATAATGATATTCATACAAAATAATCAACAAAGCAGTGATAAAATGGGCGCTCGGTTCATTTAAGGAAAGTTTTATTGAGAAAATTAAAAAAAAATCATTAATAATTTGATATTTTTTTCATTCCTCGTAAAAATAATGTCAAAACTTTCTTTAAATAGATTCTTAAAGAGTACCACAAGGGCACTCGAAAGCATAACCTAAAAATAATATACAAAATTATATAATTTTGGTTCTTTAATTGTAATTTTTTTTTTCCTTTAGTTTTAGTTGATATTTTGTCATTATTTTATAAAATATTGATTTTTTGGTTATTTATTTATCTGGGTATCCGAAAATTACCTTTGGTTCAGCCACTGATTGCATCAAAGCCTTTTTCAAGCCATTCTCTAACACTGACAGCTCCTCCATTTCTTTATACAACGTCGCCGTAACGACGACGTATCTGTCCATCTTCTTGCTCCTGGCTTCCATCTCCTTCAAGCTCAAAACCCAATTGTGAGAATCGTGTCCCGAGTTAGCAAACAGTTCGAACAAACGATCAAACGACTTCAAGTTCGAATCCTCACACCGCTTGCTTAACCTAGACACAGCTTTTGCGACGGCCCTTGTGTTATCAACAAACTCAGCACATGCAAGCCCTAGAAGAAACGACTCGTCGTTTGAGACGATTTTCCTGACGCCGACGAGTGATATTGAGTCGTTTCGTAGACGAATTATGTTCTTGTCAGAGAGAGCTTGCCATAGATGAAGCAACTTTGACATGATGCTGGCGACTTCAAAGGCCAAAACGCCGACGTTTGATGATGATTTCTTGGTATTGTTGTTTGATATTGAGAGTAGTAGTTTTGGTTTTGGGACAGAATCGAAGGTGTTTGATATTTTTGATTTAACTTTTATTAGCCAAGTTTCAAGAGCCATAATTATTGAATGTGATGTGATGATTCTAAAGAAGAAAGGAAAAAAAAAGAAATGGGTAAGTATTAGAAAATCAAGATCTAAAGAAGAAATTATAATGAATAATTGAAGAATGGAGATTGCAGAGACAAGGATAGTGGAGGCTTATGGGGTGTTGAGAGCTCACCATTTATATTATACAAATGAGAAAAAAACAACCAAAGCTCAAACAACAGAGAGAGAAAATATTGTCTATGATTTGTAAAATAACAAATAACATTTTGGTACCTATTATTTTCACTTTTATCATTTAGATCTTTAACTTTTTTTTAATACTTTGCTATGGCATATGTGGGTTAAAACTTTACATTTTTTTTTTCTTGAAATCGTTGAAAATCCTGTCGCTAAATCACCACTTTCTGACTTAAGTGGTGATTCGCTAAATCACGAATTACGCCTCCTCTGCCACGAGAAAATTTACAATACAACGGAGGTATCACGTCATTCGTGCAATAATTCATTGTCACACGTGCTAAAATATTAAAAAACAACTAAAAATATGAATATTAAATCATACATGTCATTTACTAATTAATTTGTTGGTGATACTTCTGTTGCACCAAAGAATTACTCGCTCCTCCGCCACCTATTCCTGGATTGCCTAGACAACTCCCTGTTAAGAAACAATCAAAGAAGACAATAAGTTTTATTGAAAATATTGTAAATGAAATTAAACCAGAAACTTACAAATCAAACAGAAACTTGCAATGCAAGAAACTAAAATTAATAACAAACAAGTCAGAATCGAAACTTATAATTCAAGTAACCAAAATCAATAAACACACTGACTTGTAAAGATTGAGGCTAGCGTATGAGGCTATGTCCTATATAATGAATGAAAAAGGTGGTGGTTTGCATCCAAACATTTCCCAATTTTCAGTTAAAATATAAAGGGATGTGTTGATCAGACACAACAATTAATATTAAATATATTAATTAATCTCAATCCCAAACCAACAATCCACCAAGCCCAAGCCAAAGCTTAAGCTTTATAAATTTAATTAATTTATAATTAAGAACATAAGATGTAATATTTTTAGTGTTTTTGAGTATTAAAACGATTAAGAACATAAGATGTAAAAAACGAGAAACATTTGGAGCTACATGAAATTGATATACATACACACGCGGACGCTGAAAAAGCGAGTGGAATCATCGTTTTTTGTTTTTTTGGGGGAAATTTATAATTTATAATATATATATATAAATAAAATTTTCTAGTTGTTTGTTTGGATGCCGAGAAAAGCTTTTTCTTAGATGCTGTTTCTTTCAAGTGAGGGCATGCAAGGGGCCAAGTCATTATTGCCACGTTCTTTTTGAATTTTAATGTGTAGCAATTAGCATGATGTGTTGTGATGTCCACAGGACATTAAATTATTTAAATATAATATACATTCATGTTTGATATACGCGGGTTAGACTCACTTCCGCTACACGAGACACCGATCCGACCCTAGGCGTGACTTGGTGATGTATGATTTATGATATGATATTGAGGTCTTGAGTTCGAATTCAGTGAGTGCGTTTCTTGTAAGAATATGAGACAATCGAGAATTTTACATGCTCCATTTAAACCCGAAATGAATGATTTGGGGGCGGGATTTTCATCGATTCCAAAAAAAAATTGATGTGTTGTGATTAATATGTGTATTATTGGTTAGCTTTAGAACTTTATTATGAGATATGGCAAAAAGAAAGCAACGATCTTTTTAATTTTACTGTAGATTTTGATGAATATTAGTAGAATTCATGAACTTAATGATTGAGCATAATAGTAAAAACCTTTAAAAAATAATTCTAAATAAAAATAATTAGTCATAATTTGATGTGATTAATTCTTATATTTTATATGAATCGATTAATATATTGATTTTTTAATCGCATATTTATTCCCGAATTTGAATTCACACAGATGCCTAGACAAATAAAACTTCTTGAAAATCCTCAATCAATAACTTACTTACAATTCTTTTGACATATATCATTTATTATCAGACACTATTTATTTGATTTTTCTTACTGTTTTATTTAATGTGACAAATTATTAACATGTCATTCCAAAATATACATTTTTAACTTCCTATAGATGTTTTGACATGAGCATCCAAGGTGAAAAGATGGGGATTTAGTATCTGCTTAGGAGTAGGGAAAAGAAAAAGAAAAAGAAAAACTGAGAAAGAAATAGTTTTTTTTTTTCAATAATAAAAAAGTTGATTAATTAATAATTAATGTAAATTTTAGAAGCCCAAAAAGGAAATTGATCTTTTGAGATTGGCACTTTGTGACAGCAAAAAAAAAAGAGCCTAAAAATACATCAAGTCATGCGTTCATGCAGAGTAATTCTTTGGTGAGATATGAGTGACGTGGTATCGCTAACCAATTAATAAATGACATGTAAGATTTAAAATCTATTTTTTAGTTATTTTTTAATATTTTAGCACGCGTGATAATAATTGATTGAATTGTTGCATGGATGACGTGGTACCTCCGTTGTATTATAGATTTTCTCGTTCATGCATATATGACATATCCTATATGTGTAACTTGAAAATTCGAATTCGAAATCCTCAACTCAAACTTTTTCTAGAGATGACAATCAGTCAGTATATGTCGAGATTTATCAATTTTATTCTCATATTGATTATGGATTCAGTAAAAAAAAATAAAAATCGAATCCCAATATCTTATTTTTTTTATAATTGTGATGAAAATCATCCCGAATCCCAATCAGAATTCGAGATATGTTAGTCAAAAGTCGAGATTCGGGATAAAAAAAATTGTCCCAAGTATCTTTCTGATATTTTTTTTATTCAAGACAAAAGATTATTTTAAAAAGTATCTCCTTTTTTTATTCAATAGGAAAAATTATTTTAAATCCTATAACATCTTGAATCCTAATTAAAATTCGAATTTTTAATTAAGCCGTAAAGAAAAATAAACGGATTCAAGATCACATACTCAAAATTTAATTATGGTACGTAAAACGGACAAATAATCTTCGATATGAGGAGCGTAAAAATATACACCTCCAAATATGAAAAACGAATTAAATAGTTATAATACAATATAATATAAGTATATATCATCATTCAAAAGCGAGCAATTCGGTTCAATTTGACCATGCAATTGGATTTGTCTAATTGGGACACGAGGTGGGTAAGTGATGATTGTAGGCAATACATATAAAAATCACACATTAAAAAATTAAAACCCCTAATTTAAAAAGATTTAAAAAAAAGGATAAATATAATATTGTCAATATTTTTGATTTTGTGTTTGGATGAATGGAGAGAATAAAGATAATGATATGTAGCTTTTACTCATTCACATTCGCATGGTTAGTGGGGATTGTGTTGTTTTGGTTGGTGAAATTTTTTTGGTCATCAAATACTCAAAGTAAGATTTGACGTTTGCTGAAATTAGGACGTGATTTGATGATATAGCATTCGTGATCTTATTTTAAGGTCATGAGTTTAAATCTATGAAGTGTATTTTTTATAAAAGTCTTGGACAGTCGGAGGTTTTACATGCTTCGTTTAAGTCCGAAAATGATGGTTTGATGGTGGGGTTTCCAACGATTTTTTAAAAAAAAAATTTGAGTTTGCTGAAATTAGCATGCGTTGATTTTTGACGTATGAATCCATCCATATAAAACTTTAAATTAAATTAAGAAGTGTATCGTTTTAGTGATTGATGAAAAAGCTAATCGTAACGAGGTTATGTAATTTTTATCTTAGGTTAGAGGATGATGACCAAATTGGAAAATTCTCTCAATTCATATCTATTGTATTTTTTTTTTTAACATTTTTACCATAGTAAAATTTCTCGGTATATTTTTCTCGTCTGTCTTGATTTTTAGACAAGTGTGTTTTTCGTATTTCTTGATTCTCAACCGCGTAGAAATTTTTTTTTTTGAAAACGTTAGAAAATAGAAATCGTGTCGCTAAACCACCTGATTTGTGCTTGACTAAAGCAGGTAACGCTCCTGATTGCCACAGGCTTTTACAATAAATGCATATTCTGAACTCGAATTCAGAACCTGATAATCAAATCTTAAGCGAAGATGTATTAAAATGTGTCTTATAAATTAATATTCATGCTACAGTTAAGAATGGCAGCGGGTTGGAAAATATCCTTTTACTCGCTCCTCCTAATGTAATGGATCTCGCGGATCTCCGTTCACACGGAAATTCTACCTTTTATTTGAATGATAATATCAATATCCATACCTGACCCGTCCAACCAACGAAACATATAAAATTATCATTTATCCGTATTCGTATATATATATATATATATTTATTTATTTATTTATTTATTTATTTATGAGATTCGGGTTTGCTTTTATGCCTACAAATGGAAGCAGCAATTTCACATCTCCACATGTGTATTGATAAACGTGCCCTAACTTTAATCTCCATAGGCATTGATGAGTTTGTAAATCATTTGAATTTTTTCTTCATCTTCCTCTCTGTCACACTTGTTTATTTTATCTG
Source organism: Zanthoxylum bungeanum (assembly GCA_019454045.1). Taxonomy (NCBI): domain Eukaryota; kingdom Viridiplantae; phylum Streptophyta; class Magnoliopsida; order Sapindales; family Rutaceae; genus Zanthoxylum; species Zanthoxylum bungeanum. The sequence continues at coordinate 128,648 of SKCR01042828.1, forward strand.
TTTATTGCCCTTCTGTCACATACACAGATAGCTTTTAAAAAAAACATACATCTGAAATCAGATTTTTTTTTAATAAAATCTTTTGTTTGTTATTTTTTGGCATTTTCCATATGTATTAGTTCTATTTTATTGGCAATGTCCGTGTTCAATTGAGTTACAATGAGTCTTGAAGATTTCGGAACAATTTTTGACAATTATTTGGACAACATCATATGAAGATATCATAGTGATATTCACTCTTTTGAATACTCCAAAAGATTTAGAGTTCCAATTGATATTAGGTAAGTTGCATTGGAAAGTAAACTCGAAGACGATCGCGTACATATAAAGAACGCATGATTTGACTAAGAGACGAGAAAATTATAAGCGTTTTAAGTTGTACAAACCAATCTGTAACCTGCGTTCGAGTTGAGTTCGGACGCCTGGAGGCATAAATTTTGCGTTTGAGTTACGTTTGATGAGCGTTCTAACGCTCGTATGTAAGTATGATATTTTGGACACGTTTTAAAGCCAACATAGCACTAGGAAACAATTTCCTTTTCACGAGTGTTGAAAAAACATTATCTTGAGCCTGAACAAATTCTTAGTTTTCAATCTTCTTGTTCTCACCTTGAAGACTTATTTGCTTTTCTTGTCTTCTTTGTTTGTGGTGAGAATGATCTTTGTTAAACCATCAACACATCAAAACCTAATTTCCTAAACCTTCAGAGTTCTCAAAGGATGAAGATTGGCAGTCGGAGTTTCGGCATTCAGAGCTTGTAAAGTAGATCCACTCAGAGACTTCAGAGATTATGAAGAAAACCGTGGTATGGGCTTGATGAGTTCTTCAAGTTCGTACAATCTATAGGTACTAGAGTCGGTGGAATTGCCGTTATAGGTCTTTTACCATCATTGTAAGTTTTTCTCTATTATAGTAGATTTTGGGTTGTGGCCGAGATATCCAGATTGATTTTTTACTCGCACGAATTTTCCACTTCGCAATTTCATAATGAGTGACCTATTAAAAGTTATTTAACAAGCGTATCGATCCAAAATACACATTTATATATGAAATAATGAAAGTGAATCCCATAAATTATGATAAACTCCAAATATTTTTTTTTCAATAATTAAATTCATAATTTATAAGAGGGAAATGTCTAAAAAAAATATAATATTCCTAAATTTTGAGATTTCAAACGACTATTTAATTCATGTAAATTTAAAAACCAACCCATAATATTATAAATATACATACAACTATATATCATGGTAAATTTTACTAATAAACATGAAACTAATTTTATGTTTATTGATAGAGTTTACATGTTTAATAATTTAAATTACATGTTCAATAATAAAAATAACATATTTATATCCAAAAATATTTAATACTTTTAAATATCATAATAGTGGACTCTAAATAAACATATCTTTCAATTATTCTAATTGGATTGTTCTTGTAATCAATGCAAAGTGTTGAAGTCAAACAAGCAATATATATTTATTTTTTCATACGGATTAAGAAAATATATTAAATATAGTTAAAACAACAAACTTAATGAAATATTTTTTTAAAATACCCTTTATTGAAAATATACAAAGTAGACATATTAGTATTTTAACTTAAATATTAATAAAGTAAGTGGATTATAATTTGAACAACAACACAAAAAAAAAAAAAATAAATAAATAAAGAAAAAAAGCCCCCTCTGTCAAATAAGAATGACAGAAGAATAATTTTCGTCATCCCAATAAACAAGATCTGCATTTAATGTACACAAATTACCTGCCGGATCAAGAACCGACATTGTCTTATTATTATGCATACAATAAAACGTTTGTATGGTCCGGATCTCAGAATTTTTACATGGAAAATGCTAACGAGTGCCATTAGGGCATTCGTTAAGAATCCATTTAAGGAAAATTTTGATAGAAAAAATGAAAAAAAATCATTAATGATTTGACAATTTTTTTCATTTCCCATAAAAATGATACAAAACTTTCCTTAATTGGATTTTTAACGAGTGTCCTAAGGGCACTCGTTAGCATAACACTTCTTATATATATATATTGAGAACTCTCATGTCTGGACCATACGGACGATCATCGTTTGAATATTAAAAGCTTCATCATTTTCTCAGTAAAAATAAATTAACTAATCATAATTTGAATAAAAAACATGCATAATTTTATTAGTGGAATAAAAAAGAAACTATAAGAAAAAACTTACAAAAATAAAACACACAACAGCTGGATCTCCATAAAATTTTCAGAAAAAATTGTGGAAATCAGACTACTAAATGAGATGCTGAGCTCCTCTATTTATAGAGGCACTCAACACCTCACTTTGCAAGCTTTGCAAGCTTTGCAAATTGGAAAGTGATGTAAAGAAGATGTCAATCCACTTTCGAGGGGTCTTTATATAAATATTATACAACTATCATATTAAATATATAACTACATAACTACTATATTAATTGATTGGTTGAATATAATATAATAGATTCAACTAGTATATTAAATTTTAAAAAGTGACATAAAATGTCTCGGACTCAAATCTACTCATATCAATGACATCACGAAATAGTTAAGTTTGGTTTATATTCAAGTAAGAGGGAAAAAAACAAAAAGAAAAAAAAAATAACTAAGAAAATATTTACATCCAACAATTTTTTCGTCACACTCTATTAAATAAGGATAGCAAAAAAAACTCGGGTCCGGTCTGGCCTGGTCCGGTCCGGGAGTAGAAAATCTCAGGCCGGGGCATGCCGAGCATATTAAACCCGGGCTTAATAAAATATTATTTATATTTATATAATAAATTATATATATATATATATATATTTATATAATAAATTTAAAAATTTTAATTTTTTCGTCACACTATTAAATATGGATAGCAAAAAAACTCGGGTCCGGTCTGACCTGGTCCGACCTGGGAGTAGAAAATCTCAGGCCCGGCCAGCCAGGCCTAGCATATTAAGCCCGGACTTAAAAAAAATATTATTTATATTTATATAATAAATTATATATATATATAAATTTATATAATAAATTTAAAAAAAATAATTTTTTTATTAATAAAAACTGGGCGAATAAAACCGGGCCCGAGCCAAAAAAATTCTTGCCTGGTCGGGCTTATCAAAATTCCGGCCCGGCCCATTGCGACCATTACTATTAAATATCTTGTCACATCCTGTTTCTCCTAATGATACCTCATATGAATGAGTTTTTGACAAATTTTTATATATTTTAAAGGTCAATTTATAATTAAATCTAGCTAGCTAACATACAAGTTCTCATTTTAATTGCACACGTGTTCTATTTGTTGTTATTACATTAAACTTTTTCAGTTGATTTTATTGCAAATTAATAGATAGTTGAGATAAATTTAGATTTTTCAAAAAAATATAAATAAAATAAAACAGAAATGGGAAAATGATAAGTGATTTGTTAAGTCCACGCAGAGCAAAATGGCCATTTGCATGCATGCTAGAAATGAAACTCCCACTAAGCCACCAAGTCATTTCAGAGTTTTATATAATTGATAATTATTAGATAATAATTTATAAGTAATTGAATATTAATTATTTATTGTTGTAGATACACACGTGATAAAATCTTCCTTGAAAGTAAATGTAATTATAATTACATATTAAATCTTCTTTGGAGTTTACAGTATAGAAAATCTCGTGTACTGGATCATCTTTTCTCAAAGTCTTATGGATTCGAAAATAATTTTTATGAAAAAAATAGGAATATAAAATTGTATACATCAAGATTTTCTCAAATTTTATTTTTAACGGGAGTTTTTTTACATTAATTAAGAGTTAGGATATTTAGACCTTTATATTTGTTTGCACTTTTTAAAATTTCGGTTTAAAAGTCAAAATTTGACACAAACATTTTATATATTATTTGTATAATGGATACCTACAAAATCATAATTTTTTTTCCTTAAATTATTTTGTTTTTTAATTATTTTAACTTTCACAAGAGGTACAAAAACATATACGTTTGCTAGATCATTTTTATATATACGTTTTATTCTATACATATATTAAAATTTTAAAATAATATATATGAATGGTAAATTTTAAAATAATACAATATTATTTTTATCTTAAAAGGTATGGTTGAATCATTGACTAAGTTGATAATTTTTTAATCTTTTTTATTTTTAGAATTTGAACTCGAGTGATTAGTAGATAACAATATGCTTAACTATGCAATTAAACCCTCAGAGGCAACAGGATATTCATTTAATAACAAAAATTTGTTTGAAAAACGTACATCACTTAAAAATTTATACATTTTTAAGTGATGTAAAATATATAAATTAGGCCTACAACACTACAAGAAAAAAGGCCTTTACTGACACTAAGGTTAGTGACACTAGGCTAAAAGTGTCAGAAACGACGTGTAAATGGGCCTATTTCCGTGTTTTTCACTTAAATATCAATAATTACTGACACTATGGTATCAACGATTTTAGTGTCAGTAATTACTATTACAATAGTATCAGTAAGAAATAAAAAAAAAAAAAACGCGTAGTCGTCTGGAGTCGAACCAACACCTCGCGGAAATGACATTTTTCGCATATATTACTGACACTAGAGTATCAGTAAATTTAGTGTCAGTAATTAATGATACCTTAGTATCAGTAAAAAAAAAAAAAAAAAAAATTATTTCCTTAAGTCTGCTGAGACTCGAAATTGTAACCATTGATATAAATTTTTTTTTTATTGTAAGGCTTTACCACTGGGCCAAATCGTGACTTTTGTTCCTTAAACCGCGGTTTATAAAAATATATATGTATTTGTCGGGTCAAAACCTGAACCGTAGTTACCAAATCAATCTTAGTAATTTAGGGTTCCTCTCATTCCCACTTGTTCGCCCTCTAGCACGTAGATGGATAATGGTCGATATTTTTATCCAGGTCGAGCTTAGGGTTTTGGAGAGGGCTAGGTCCTATATTACTTTTGAGATAGCTAAGGAGATTCTTGAGGTGGTTGAAATTTTTGACTCATCTGACTCCGCTGATTCTTTAACTGACTTTTCAAGACCTACAAACCTCATATTCCAAGGCACGATCCTAAGCCTTCTCTGCCCAGCAGTCCTTTCGACCTACCCGATGCAGTTTATTTTCCTCCTCGATGCCGCCTCAAAGTCCTATAAATTTTTTCCTTCTGAGGTAGACATCACTGCAACTTCTCCATGAGGCGGTCGACCTGCATCTTCTCCGTCCACCACCAATGCTCTAGTGGTTCCTTTAACTGATGCGTTATTGTCGTATACTCTCGATCCCGAGGCTGTAAGTTTTTTTTTTTTTTTGTGTCTAATCCTCGCTATTTTCCTTGTAGGGTCCCAATGACATCCTTCAGTCTATTTAGGATGCCTTCGTCGTTTGGGACCTCCACAAGTCCACTTCTCTTAGTAATTTAGGGTTCCTCTCATCAATGTTAGGTATGTCATTTTTTGCTCTCTCGGTCTCTCCTCTGGGTTTTTCTTTGCTTTTATTTTTGGATCAGGAGGTAGGGTTGCCGGTTGCATGTTGAGATCTATAATGTTGATTGTTGATCCATTTCGTATAACTTTTATATCTGAAGTTTGAATTTTTGGGAATTAAGACTGATATATGCAAGGAGATTATTTCAAATCGTGGGGTATAAATTTTCCTTGAATTTCAGTGATTTTTCAGGAATTTTGTTCCAGTTATATGTGGGGTATAAATTTTCCTATAGAAGTGATTGACAAATGTTTATCCACAGATTATGGTCATTAGCTTTTGTAGGTTTTCTTGACATTGATTGCTAGTCACTGGCAATGTAGATCTGCTAGCATAACCTGTTGACTGTTACATCTCACCTCCATTATTTGTCATTTGGAATTCTATTTTTATTTGTGTATGCTTTCTCTTCCTATATTACTCAACTTTGTTGACTAGAGCTCATCTTTTATTGGCTTTGCATTTATCTTTATTGTTCATTTGGTGGGACTAAACTTTTCGAAAAAGTCATGGAGGCTGCTGGGACTACACTTTCTTTCACAAGTTATAGGGAGTTTGATATTACTTAATTGCATAACCCATCTGCAGAGCTTTCTGGACAAGAATTTTGGTGGGGTTTATAATCTAATTCAGCTGCTCACTTGCTGTGATAAGGTGATTGTTTAATGTTTAATGTTTAATATTTTACAACCTTACTGATTTACAAAGTATTATGTAATTCCAAATCCAGCATAACGGTTTGCGAGCTTCTCATCATGGCCAAATTTTGATGGTCAGAGTTTCATGTCTGGTTTTACTAGAATTTATGTAGATTTCGAACTGACATATAGAGCTGTTGGTAATATTATCAAAATGTAAAAAGTAGATTTCTAACAAAAGAAGTTTCACAGGATCATTGTTTAAAGCACGCTTCAAAAAGTTATAATACCACCAAGTGCTCGGGCAGTCCTCAAAGTGGAAAGGTACACAAAATTTTATGATTTTCTATATTAAGTTAGTGCATCTTATGGAGGAGGTAATTGAAGGGCTTGTACAGTTCTTTAGTGATTTCCTATGTGTGATGCCTATTTTGATAGTTTATGTGTTGAAGTTTAATGTTATGTATTGTTATGCTTCGGCTTATCTTTGACTTAGCATGCCGGTTTTTGGGTGATTGTTTCCCTTTTGTTTCTATCTAGTACGTTACTGGGATTGTGCATGGCCACATGGCATTCAAACTTATAAACTGAAAAAAAAAAACCAACAACTTATGAATCTAAGCACTAAAGATATAATAAACTGTTTGCTCATTGTTTTAACCTAATGTATTCAAGCCAATGTTCTTCGTTATTTTACTCTAATGTATGTTTTCTTTAAACCTTTGAAACTAATTATGAAAATTTTATAAACTTACATCGACAAGGTACATATTATGAACATGTTAGGTACGTAAAATGGACAAAAAATGGATATATTGTGATAGACTTTCCAGTGAATATCGTGTTGGAGTTGATGAATTCTTGGAGTTTGCAATTCTTAATTCTGAAAATCGAATGTTAATTAGATGTCCTTGCGCCCGTTGTTGCAATATGGAGTTTCATACTCCTAAAGAGGTGAAGCTTCATTTGTTTCAGAAAGGCTTTCTCCAAACGTATTTAGTTTGGACTTGGCATGGTGAATCTAAACCTGTATCTCCTTCTGAAAATTGCCAAGACCTTCCACAAAGTCAACGTTTCAGATGTCATGACTATAGTGATGTAGTTGATATGGTTCAAGATGCGTATGAGCAATGTGATAAAGATCATAGCTCTTTCACAGATATGCTTGAAGATGCTGAAAAGCCATTATATCTAGGTTCTAAACATTCAAAGTTATCGGGTTTAATGAGACTGTATAATGTCAAAGGGAATTATGGGTGGTCTGATAAAGGATTTTCAGCTTTGTTAGAAGCTCTTGCTGATATATTACCAAAAAATAATAATCTACCCAAGTCTATGTATGAGGCAAAAAAAACAATGAAAGTGTTGGGCTTAGATTATGATAAAATACATGCATGTCCAAATGATTGCATTCTTTACAGGAATAAGTTTGCAAATCATATTGAATGCCCAATTTGTGGACAATCTAGGTGGAAAAGAAAAAAATGATGGTTCCAAACAATTGAGAAAAGGGGTTCCTGGGAAGGTGTTATGGTATTTTCCAATTATTCCTAGGTTCAAAAGAATGTTTCATTCACCACAGACAGCTGAAAACTTGATTTGGCATGCAAATAAGAGAATTGAAGACGACAATCTTCGCCACCCTGCAGATTCACCGGCATGGAAATTAATTGACAATAAGTGGCCTGAATTTTCCCAAGATCCTAGAAATCTTCGTTTAGCTCTCTCAAGTGATGGGGTTAATCCGTATAGCAATCAAAGCACCACTTATAGCTGTTGGCCCGTTACTTTGATAACATACAATCTCCCTCCATGGTTGTGTATGAAGAGAAAGTTTATGATGTTGTCTCTTTTGATATCTGGCCCCAAGCAGCCTGGAAATGATATAGATGTGTACCTACAACCTTTAATCGAGGATTTAAAAACCTTGTGGAATGTAGGTGTTGATGTGTATGATGCATATAAAAAAGAAATTTTCAATTTACGAGCTGTGTTGATGTGGACAATCAGTGACTTCCCCATATGGAAACCTATCTGGGTGTACCGTTAAGGGATATTATGCTTGTCCACTTTGTGGGATAGGCACTTGTGCACATTGGTTGCCGCATAGTCGGAAAATGTCTTATATGGGCCACCAACGGTTTCTACCACCTGGTCACTCATTTCAAAAACTAAAAAAAGCTTTCATTGGAAAGAAAAAGTGGGATTCTCCTCCTCAATATTTAAAAGGTCAGGAAATATTTAAAATGGTTGAGCATATTCAAACCAAGTTTGGGAAAAGAAAGATCAAAAAGCGAAAACGTGATGATGGTGGTGGTGAAAGTGAAGGTGATGAAGACATTTTTCTGAAATTGTATAAAAAGAAATCGATCTTCTTTGATTTAGAGTATTGGAAATATTTGTTAGTTCGTCATTTATTAGATGTGATGCACATTGAAAAAAATGTGTGTGAAAACATCTATGGTACAATACTTCATCAAGCAGGCAAGACAAATGATGGGATTAATGCTAGAAAAGATCTTGATCACCTCAAGGTTAGGGAAAAACATCTATGGCGCTTGCTTAGAGCTTGAACGTTCCCCGAGCATACTTGGAAAAAGAAAGGTTAATACATTTGGCGTCTTTTTTAATATCTTCATATATATGTCATAATTAAATACTAATAATGAATTAATTCTACAGGTTCAGTTAGTTGTGGGTAAAACTTCACCAAAGTCTGTGAAGAGCAAAATATTGGAGGATCCTATTAAAGTTGGTGTGCCAAATGATGATCAAAAAGAACAAAACAAGATAAGAGTCCATACATGCAAATGTTTTTTATGCTTGTTAAGAGCTGTTTATGGAGTTTTTGTATTCATCATGTGATACTGTTGAATTGATTAATACGATTAATCTATTATATTGCGAATTTTATATAAATGTAATTTTTTAGTTTTTTATTTCATTGAGTTGGTATATATATATATATATATATATATATATATATATATATATATATATTATATTTTTATGATTAATTTAATTACAAAAAATAAGAAATATAATTGTGAAATAATAACGATTTTTAAATTTTAAAAGATATTGACAGATATTGATACTATAGTAACAATAATTACTGACACTAAAAATCAAATATATGCGATATACTGATACTGCAGTAACAAAATTTACTGACACTATAGTATCACTAAATACTGATGATATAGTGTCAATAATTTACTGACACTAAATAGTGTGAGAGATACTGATATCATAGTGTCAATAATTTTCTGATACTATAGTATTAACGTTTACTGACACTAAGAATCACTGACACTAGAAACTAGTGTCAGTGATTTCTGGCTGCGGCAACACTGACACATTTATATAGTGTCAGTAAAACCCTTTACTGGCACTAATTTAGTATCAGTAAAAGCCTTTTTTCTTGTAGTGCAAGGTCAAACTTCACATTTCATCCCAAGTGCATTAAAATTATTTTGCATGCCATCATAAGCTAAAAAAATTTGACAGCTTTTCTTGAATTTGCAGTGTCACATGATGCTTTAAGAAAAGTTTTTCAATTTCAAGAACATACATTCACTATTGCATGTGTGTGATGACTCGTCCTAACTAGTAATCAGAAATTGTCCGTTTTGAAAGTTTATTTGCCTAACGACTTAATATGATCTCCTTACTTTTTGTTTTTAGTCTGGATTATAAGTGATATCATCCATAATTGGCTTGGTCAGATTAGTATATTTGAGTCATTTTGGTGGATTTGGAAGATTCCTTGGATTCTGGACTCTGGTCCATGCATGAGATTTTATATGAAGGTTTTACTCTGCTCAAAAAGCTAGCTCAGAGGGAGAGGGTTGGCCCTAGCCTTATAAACCAGCCCAGGAGGCACCCCGCAATCGATGTGGGACGCATCATCCCCACCCCCTTGAGACCCGACTGCCCCAGTCGGCGTTCCGTCGAACCCCAAGAGACTCCGGCCATTCACACGAAGTGGTGGCTCTGATACCAACTGATAAGAACCCAAGCCCTAACTCTGCCCCAAAAGTATATTTATTATAAAATATAATAAAACCCTAATAAAATAAACCAAATAACACATAAAATACTTGAAAATTTCGTGCATGGGCTTTCTAATTTAATTAATGTTCAGCCCAACACTTAAACAACATATAACTTAAAAAAATATAAAATATAAAAACTATAGGGATATCTTGCATCCTCATTTCGACCATGAAGGAATCTGATTTGGACTTTAATGAAAACTTCAAAGTTGTAGCTCCACGAGTCCTCTTTCCATTGAATCACCAAAATCGGACATCAGATGAGAAAGTTACGGCCAAAATATGAAGGCTGCGCAAATCCCGCCACTGCTAATACACCGTTCAGCCAAAATCAATCAAATCAGCCCATGCAAGTCCAAAACTCATTTCATTCATGCTTTATACATAATAAAGCCTTCATATAAAATCTCATGCATGGACCAAAGTCCAGAATCCAATGAATCTTCCAATTCCACCAAAATGGCCCAAATACACTAATCTGACCAAGCCAATTATGGATCATATCAATAAGCCTACTCAAAAGAGGGTTCCTTTTGGTATTAGAGTACTCAATGCCTGTTTGAGAGTGTTTAAAATCATATCAAAAGTATTTTTTTTTCAAGGTTTATTTTTTAGTTCCTTTAATAAGCCTACTCAAAAGAGGGTTCCTTTTGGTATTAGAGTACTCAATGCCTGTTTGAGAGTGTTTAAAATCATATCAAAAGTATTTTTTTTTCAAGGTTTATTTTTTAGTTCCTTTAATAATATGTTCAAAATAGCTAATTAAGTAGCACTCCTAAACTAACCCGCAATGTTTGGCAACCTAGGGTAGATTGCAAGCTCAAATCCTACCCAGTGTAATGGATTTTCCGGTCCTCAACGGGCGTGGCTTGATGGTGTAGGGATCAAGATTTCACATTGAGGAGTGCGTTTCTTGTAAGAGTCTGTGACAACCAGGAATTTTAGCAGCTTCGCTTAAGCTCAAAATTTGTGGTTTGACGGTGAGGTTTCCAACGATTCCAAAAAAAAGTAATGGATTTTCCGTTACTCGAAAAAACAGCCCATGATAATTGACCCCTCAAAATTTTATTCTCATCATTAAGAATTTCAAGTCTTTGACCCCGAGCGATGTGCGATATTACAATATGGACCACAATATACCAAGGACACTGACCATTTTTCCCTTCATCCCTCTCAAAGAAAGGCATAGAAATTGAAATATCAGAAGAAAAAGAATTTAAATTTTGGTGGGACTATAACCTATACCACTTGGCCGAAAGAGAAAATCATGTATTGAAACTGAGACTATAACCTATATGAAGACTTTGAACTTGAAGAAATGAAAGGCTCTCTTTTAATGTCAAAAAGCAAACACACAAAAACATTACACTCATTTTGCCTCACTAAGTTTGATGAGTTGCCTTAGTTTTATATAATATAATATTTAGTACGTGTGCATTACTAAGATCCCACTCAAAGAGCTTTTGCAATAATGACATATTCACTATCCCTTTTTCATTTTAAATATAATGAAAGTCCGAAAATATTATAACACTTTTGAATTATCATTTTTTCATCCGAAATTCTTAAAGTACATCATTTTCCACTTGAAATCTTGCAAAATGATTATTAATTTTTCACCTTAAAAAGTGGAAATTGATACACTTTTAAAACTTCGAGAGGAAAATGATAAAATAAAAAGGGAAAAATGATACTCAACTATTCTATATCATAATGACACTTTAATTCTTATAATTTTAGAAATACAAGATTTACTCCCTGTATTTTTAGAAAATACAAGCTTCAATTAATCCATGCCACTAATTTTTTTTGTTAATTGAGTCACTTTTCATCTAATTTTGAAAGAAATTTTTATTATGTTTGGATAATTTTTGGGGTATTCAAGTCATTTAATATTAATCATATGGAAAATTATTCAAAATTAATTGAAAATATTTAATGACATAGACTGAAGTTTATATTTTTCAAAACTATAGAGATTAAAGTATCATTATGACAATGTACATGATATTTGGATATCATTTTTTTAATAAAAAATATTGTAATAATTTTGGATTTTTGTTATCTTTAGAGTGAAAGTGGGATAATTTTCCAAAAAATAAAAATAACAACAATAATAATAATAAAGGGTGATAGATAAAATAGCTCATGAGTGAAGAAATAAAAGGGTTCTTAAATTGATTGATTAAAAATGAAAGAGTTATGTTCCACTTTTGCAAGACATTCCATAAGGAAAATGGTCCCAAAAATACAAACTTTAGAAACATCTTAATATGATGCCCATTTGCCCTAATTAATGAACTTATGTGCACGTGTGTCATCATCATTTTACCCACGTAGTAGACCTAATTATTCATTAACACCGCACGTGTATTAGGCCAATGATTTTTTTTTTGAATCGTTGGAAATCTCACCGTCAAACTATTCATTCCGGATTTAAACGGAGTATATAAAATATCCGATAGTCGTAAACTTTTATAAGAAACACACTCCCTGAATTCAAACCCATAAGCTGAAAATCAAATACTGAACTTACACCACCAAACCACATCTCTCGAACACATGCCCATTATGATGCCCATGCTCATTAACATTTTCAATTTAACTACTATTGGCAATTTCTAAAAAAAAAAATAAATGATTTTGACACTTTTTTTGAAATCGTTGAAAATTTCATTGTCAAATAATTCATTTTAGGCTTAAGCGGCGCATGTAAAATCATAGGCTATCTCATGCTCTTATAAGAAACGTACTCCCTGAATTCGAACTCAAAACCTGAATGTCAATTCCCGAACCCTATACCACCAAACCACGCTTATTGGGGACTACTTTTGACAATTCAATCATGAGCTATTTATGTTTTTACGATTAAACTTATATAATAAAATAATAATTAAATTTTGTAAATTTTTAAATATTATATTTTATTATTAAACTTATAACAAAATAATATTTTACTTTTTTTTTAATCAAAATTTTTGTTAACAGTTATATTTTATTATTAAGGTCAATTAAATCAACTAACGATTAATAAAGATTTTGACAGAAAATAGTAAAATATTATTTTATCATAATTTTAACAATAAAATATAATATTTTAAAATTCAAAAGTACTCAATTATTATTTACCATAAGTTTATAATTATTACAATATAGATAACCCTTAAATTAATAATACATTACCATTAACAAATAACAAAACAGTGAAAGTAAATTCACATGTAATTTTTTTTTTACCCATATTCAAATCTTTCCCTTTGATTTAAGTTGTAGGTCTTCTTCACTTTGCATTTATAATCACTCAAACTTCAATAATAACAAGGGATATGTATTAGGGTTTAGTGGGTTTGGGTTGGCGAATTAGTCGGATTTTGAAAAAAATTAATCATATTTTAAATATTTTTATTTAAATTCGGATGTGAAAAAAATATATTAAGAACATCAATTTAAAATTTAATAAATTAAATTCTTTCAATATCTTGAAAATATTAACAAATAACACTTGAATTTAGGAAATGACTTTTCAAAATTCGACCAATTTGTCAACCCTATAAGTCGGATGTTTTTTTTTATCTCCATCCAAACATGTTTCATTAAATAAAAAAGAAGAAATTATGATGCGATTAACAAATTAAGCATTATATAAAATAAATAAATAACAAGGGCATTTTGCAATTTCTAATAAATCACTTCTTTTGGGTTTACACAAAGTAGGTAAAATCATAGACTATCTCATGCTCTTATAAGAAACGTACTATCTGAATTCAAATCCAAAACCTGAATATCAATTCCCGAACCCTACACCACCAAATCAGGCTCATTGTGGACTACTTTTGACAATTCAATCATGAGCTATTTACGTTTTAAGATTAAACTTATATAATTAAATAATAATTAAATTTTGTAAATTTTGAAATATTATATTTTATTATTAAACTTATAACAAAATAGTATATTACTATTTTTTTTATCAAAATATTTGTTAACCGTTATATTTTATTATTAAGGTCAATTAAATCAACTAACGATTAATAAAGATTTTGACAGAAAATAGTAAAATATTATTTTATCATAAATTTAACAGTAAAATATAATATTTTAAAATTCAAAATACTCAATTATTATTTACCATAAGAACATCACCATTAACAAATAACAAAACAGTGAAAGTAAATTCACATGTAATGATTTTTTACCCATATTCAAATCTTTCCCTTTGATTTAAGTTGTAGGTCTTTTTCACTTTTTGAGTAAAAAAATGTTTCATTTATTCTCATAATTAACTCTTGAACGTAACTCGATTGGGTGTGCATTTATAATCACTCGAATTTCAATAACAACGAGGGATAGAGGTGCCGACGGCACTGGTTCGAAACCGAATCGGACCGATTCTGATTCCGGAACTGGAATTAGAACCGAAATTTTTCGGTTTGGTTAGGTTCATTTCTGACCGAATCGAAAAGAACCATTGGAATCACATGGTTCTATCGGTTCGAACCATAATCGTTGAAATCGTTCGGTTCCAACGATTCTACGGTGGAACTGTTTTAATTTTGATTTTAAAAAAAAAAAACATTATTAAATGTTTTTTTAAAAAAAAACCGAGATGGAACCAGAACCGAACCGAAACGAAACCGTTTGGTTCGATTCCGGACCTCTAATAAGGGATATGTGTTAGTGTTTAATGGGTTTGGGTTGGCGAATTGATCGGATTTTGAAAAAATTTAATCATATTTTAAATATTTTTTATTTAAATTCGGATCTCAAAAAAATATACTAAAAACATCAATTCAAAATTTAATAAATTAGATTCTTCCAATATCTTCAAAATATTAACAAATTACACTTAATTTAGGAAATGACTTTTCAAAATTCGATCCATTTACCAACCTTATAAGTGGGATGTTTTTTCATCTCCATCAAAATATGTTTCATTAAATAAAAAAGAAGAAATTATGATGCGATTGACAAATTAAGCATTCTATAAAATAAATAACAAGGGCATTTTGCAGTTTCCAAGCATTTTCAATTTTGGAAAATTGGGCTAAAAGAAATACAAAAAATTAATAAGAAAAAGGAAAAACCAAAAAGATACAACGTAATGGAAATAAGATCAGTATCTAGCAAGAAACTTTGACTAAATAAGAAAAGAATATTGATCCACACCTCCAGAAAATGCCTTTCACCAGAGAGGAGGAGGCAAGTTTTTAATATCTCCAGTTCGATTCAAGAAAGCATCTGGTGATTGTAATATGTGGAACCAGTTCCTTGACTGCAAATCTTGTTCCGACGACAAAGTATCTTCTGCAAGCTAAACTCAAGGAGGTCCAAAGTCGACAGAAAGTGGCGCATCGGACAATCTTTGAAATCCCTACTTAAAGCTCAGAACTGTATCCTCGTTTATCTGCAGGAAACGAGAACCACACGTTAATGGTGATATTGAAAAGCTGTTCTGTCCTTCAAGTACCATAATCCCTGGAACTTACAGATTTGGCGATTTCTTTGGCCTTCTCATCATTGAAACCTAAGATTGCCAGTACCATGTGACCTGCGGATTCTTTTTCTGACCAAATCCCAAGAAGCAAATGATTTGTGGTTATTTCCCCACTTTCACCTGCATTTCATATAACAATACCAACAAGAGGCGAAGGATACGGCAGTTAAAAAATTACATCACACTTGCGAGGGCAAACAAGTGACATGAAATCCAAACCCACACATTTCTTGATATATACCCACTTATCAATCATTAAAAAAAAAAATTGATAGGACTTATCAATCATTACAATCGAAATGATCAAGTATTACAAAAACATAAAGAATAAGGACTAAAATGTTTTACCTTGATCATATTGTTATTAATAAAAGAAAGTTCTTATGCGACGGTTATCACAAAAATATACCAATGTTTTAGATTCACAATCAGATGCTTGATTAAAGAATCCAAAATTTTCACCTCCTAATTCCATAGTCGGAACCTATAATTTTCTTGTTATGCTAACAAAGCCTCGACACATAAGTAGGAGAAAACTGGCACAGCTAAGCTTCAGCATTCTTAGGTGAAAAGCCAAAAACTGTTGTATACAAGACATTGTACTTTTATGATACCCCAGTTTATCAAACTAGTCTAAGACCAAGCAGGGCTCAAATGCTATGCCGATTGATGTTTACCATACTTCACTTGATATTATTAAGGTTTCATGATAGATCATTTTAAAATATAGGGTTATGTATTACAAATTTTGATATATTATATTTTAATACTTTTCCGTTAATTGATGGTTACATTCAACATTGAGGTCACTAAGGTCAACTATCGGAAATGTTAGATTTTGTACAATTTTAGTAAAATGTTATTTTGTCATAAGTTTAATATTAAAAGATTTCTCTCCCAAGTAGGGGTGGCGGAAAAGCTCACGCCTGGCCCGACCAAAGCCTAGAGGTGCTTTAGACCTGGCCCGGGGGCAAATTTTTAGGGCTTAGGCTAGGGGTCGGGGTTAGGCAAAAAAACCCGAGCCCGGCCCGAGCCCCATTTTTATTAATTGAAAATAAAATTCTTATATATAAATTAATTTTTAATTCTAAATACAAGCATTTATAACTACATTTTTAATGTTCAATCCAAAAAAACACTAACAACATTGAAATTCTTGATTTTTTCATTTTTAAATATTAAAAAGTTCAATAAATTACTTATATTTTCGAAAAAAATTAAAAATTCCCTCAGGCTCGGGCTCATCCCAACCCGACCACATTCAAACCTAGGCTGGGCTTGGCAAAGCCCCGGCCTGTTCCCAAGCACTTGGAGATTAACTTTGAAAAATTCAAAAGGACGACCATACTGTGCAGAAATATTTAACTGGCAATCATGAGACAAGTTTCCTTACACTTACAGGTTTTTTAATTTGTTTTACTCATATCAAACAGAAACAGTCAAATAGTTTCCCAGAAAGTATTTCTTGAATTAGGCGATGTAAACAAGTTGAAAGAAAAGAAAGCTCAAAGATCAAAAGACCGTCAATTATGATCTAAATTGAATACAGGACCATATAGGTTCGCCCATACTTCAGGCAGGCAACCAGGTTCAGTGCTCTTTGGCTAGTTTGGAACCTTAATTGTTATATTAAACTATTCCAGTGAGAGCCCCATCCAGATAGTGGTTTTGACTTGGCTGCTGCTTGGACCAAATTAGTTTTGAATCACAACATCATATGGCTGCCCCCAGCCACAGACCAAATGGTTTAACTTAAGTAGTGCACCCAGCAACATAGACATTAACCTATTCAACTATTTTAAACTTCTTTTTATAACATAATCAAAGAATGTAGTGTATGTAAAACCATAAAGGAAAAGAAAACACACACACACACACACAAACACAAATACTAAAACTAGAATAGGTTATTAGATGCATAAACAACCTGACTTTAGCTTCTCATCAAAAGCCCAATCAAGAGCCCTTTGAGCTTGTTTGGTCAATGGAGGACGCTCAGGGCTGAAAAAGAACAAATCAGATTTTCCAAGTAAGTTTAAGGTTTCTTCCCGCACCTTGAAAAGTGTTATTCCATTAGCTCTCAAGAACTTAGCTGTTGTACTCGTTCCTGCGAATGTCAACAAATAAAGCTCAGTTAGTCTGGAAAGTACAAGATTACCAACAAGCATTTTGAAAGCAGAAAGCACAAGATCGTCCATTAAGTTCACGTAAATTATTGCTTAACAGAGAGTTAATTTCAAACAACTTGTCTTTTCCTTTTAAATCATATGGCAGCAATTACATTACAATCTATTTCAGGCTTCAATCCAAATAGTATGTTAGCTTACAATAACGCTTGAAGAATATACAAAAAAAATTCCCTATACCACCAATAGAATTTTAGGAAATACACACAACTAATGATTAGCATACACCATTTCGAAG
The DNA here is from genome assembly GCA_019454045.1 of Zanthoxylum bungeanum. Taxonomy (NCBI): domain Eukaryota; kingdom Viridiplantae; phylum Streptophyta; class Magnoliopsida; order Sapindales; family Rutaceae; genus Zanthoxylum; species Zanthoxylum bungeanum. The sequence goes on from SKCR01042828.1 coordinate 146,753, forward strand.
ATACTGGACTGATGACACACTTATTGGACAAAATGAAGATTGATATCACCATTTTGACAATGCTAGACTTTCAGGCAGAACTTTAACGTCAGAGCAAAACCATGTAAGCGACTTTTCCTTAGATAACCATACTACTTTCCTATCGCCAATACAAAGAATTTCGAGTGGGAACACCAATAAAATCATTTCATCATAAGATTTTCACCCAACTTTTAGAAACAAGTTCCCACCTAAAATAAACTCTAACAAACTTTCCATTGATATTATAATTCTCGAAGCTCAAAAGAATGCAACGATTCAACGCAATAACATACCCTCAACCAAAATTCCCATTAGAATCGCTTCAGTCCCAGTGTTAGGATACTTAATCTTCCTCGCCTCCAATTCTGCCATAGCAAATGACCTAATCGCCCTTGCCGACCACCTATACACATCAAAATTGCTCAATACACACAAACAACTCCTCAATCATTCAATCACATTCAATTATTCATCAAAAAAAGGAAAAATCAACTCACTCACTTTGGAATTTTCTCGGGAGAGGCTGATTCCGGTTTCCTACAGGTACCAAAAAGCCAAATTACAAATCAAACCTCACAATTTCATTTAATTTCACTCCAAAACAGTAAGTATTGAACACTTACACTGTCGTCGGGAGACTAAACGACACCGTTGCTGTCGCCGAGCTTCGATTTTTCCTCAAATTCGACGGCGGCGGTCGAATCAAAAGCTTGTTGCCGAACATAGAACTCGACGGGATACATGAAGGAGCTTTATTGCGTTTTCTGGTAAGAGATACTGAGTAACGAAGTGAAATTGGGGAGAATGAGAGCGTATTGGCGGCCATGTCCGTTAAAAATAGACGACGAAAGAAGAAGATTTGTTCGTTTTAATTTAAAGATTTTTGATGAAATGATTTTGAAAGCGGACAGATTTAACCGACGTGTCGTATAAAATTTTACTCCGATATAAAAGCTGTACGACATATCGGGGCCTTGTGGACCGTTTTGGGCCCTCAATTATGGGCTCGATATATTAAGCCCATCACTGAACCCGGGCCACGCCGGCTTTTTTGACATTTCCAATTGCGTCACATCTAATGTTTTTGAATGACATTGCTTTGCAACTTTTATTTTGGGAAATTAGCTAAATAACCAAAATAATAAGCCCCAAGTCAAATATTAAGGTGCATTTTGATTAGGAAGCGGCGCAAAAAATTAAGTTTATTATTTTTTAAAATAAAATTTAAATATTATAAAAAAAATTATTTATTTAAATTAGAATTTTATACCTTATGGTGGAAACTTTAAAGTAAGGTCAGACCCTAAAGAAAGACCAAGTAAGCGAAGAGATCGGTCGGGGAAGATTCGGAACCGTTTTCAAGTGCACTTTATCACGGTCCAGTTTAATGCTAGTGATACTTGCATCATGTCGCATCAAATTTTTATGATTACCTGCATTGTCATTTTTCAGGTGCTAGCAATATTCGTTTTCAGGTGCACCTTGTCACGGTCCTGTGAACCCTCTCGCCCTTAGATATCGCATATGGAACGATATAATGTAATGATCACAATATTAATAAAATGTCTGATTTTATATTCGGTTTAAAATATTATTAATTTAAATTTAATTTTTTTTATAATATTTAAATTTATTTTTAAAAATAATAAAAATATTATAATTTAATTTTTATAATAAAATATTTTATTATTAAAAATAACATATTAAAGTAAAAAAATTTAAGTTTATAATAAAGAATTATTAGCTTAATTAAAAAATCTAATTTTATTAATTTTATTTAAATTTTTATAATAAATTAAAAAAAAAAAAAAAAAAAAAAGAGCAACCAGTTGCGCCACTTCCTGATCAAAAATGCAATTTCATATTTAATTTGGATATTTTCACAAGGACCCCTATTATTTTGGTTATTTTAGTTAATTTTCCTTATTTTGGGGTTATTTTCTTTTAATCAAGAGGATCTAATAAAGAAATATTAAAGCATAATATTTTAATATTATATTTTACTAAAAAAAATCTTATATTTTATTATCATGTCTTTACAAGACCTTACATTTTACGGCTATATTTTTATAAAAAATCACATTCGGTTAATAGTAGTAAAATATTATATAACAATACTTATTATAGTAAAATTTTATTTCTCAATATTTTTTGTAGGCAAATGTAAGATACTAATAGTATAATGTGATTTTTGTAAGAATATAATAGTAAAATATTACATCTCAATATTTTTTTAATACTCGTTTATTATTTCTTAAATTTTGAAATGATGATAACATATTTTTTTTTTATTTTTTAAGAAGTAAGGAGTGGTCGAGTCCTAATATATTTTTTAACTCCTTATTTCTCTAAGGTTTTAACTCGGCTGGCAATAAGGGATTAAAATCGGGACGTCCGTATCGATTGGGTCTCGTCTTGGATCCCGAACAAAATACTTTGAGATCCCGAGTCCCGATCAGGATTTATGACTTTTAGATTTTAAATTTAAGATTCGATAAATCGTCCTAATTTTTTATTTGGGATAATTTTTTATCCCAAATGATATAAAATTCTGATCAAAATTAAGAATTTCATATCATCCTCATGTCTGAATTTCATATCCCAAATGATACAAAATAAGTTTGGTTTTCTTTATATTTTGTCTAATTTGAATTATTTTTCAAAAAACAAACTAAACTGTGGTTTGATAAATTTCAAATCAAATATAAATTTAGTTAAAAAACCAAACCGAATCAAACACTTGTGACATTCCACATGGCTTTAAAAATAATATTTTTGAAAAAACACGTTCAAAAGCATGAATCAGGTTTCTCATTTTTTTCGTTCTTCTTTGTCTATATTTATCTATCTTAATGTTATAATCTAATAACATGTGACATATAATTCAATTTTAATCATTTTTTTTAATATATAAATGGTACATGGCGTTAGTATAAAAAAGACAAATAGAAAAAAGAAAAAGAAAAAAAGGAGATGATTATTCTCCCAAAATGTACAAAACACTACACTAGGTATGGCAATATAGTCATTTTTTGGATACTCAAATAAAAAAAATATTATATCTGATATCCGAAGTTTAGTATATAATAATTAGTTTTCGAAATTAGGTAACTAAAATGATTTTTTGTATGTTGTAGATTTTGTTATTTCGGATATCGAGATTTGGATGATAAATTTCTAATTATTTTAGTCGGTTTCATATATAAATATCAACCGTGAAATTTTTTGAATAAAAATAAATACAGAATAATAAATATGATTTTCGATTCGATTTTGAAAAGATAGGATATTCGACCATTACCTCTTCAATTTGATGTACCTAGTGGAATTTGAAATTCAAGTCGGTCCCAACCAAATCTAGGCCCTCATTTAAAAACAAATCCTTAGCAAGCGCTATTTAACGGTCAAATTTCCCCTAACGGCTACTTTTTTATCCCCGTCTTTAACGTCTTTTGCATCCTAAATTCAAATCTAATTTCTCGCACAGTACAATTACCAAACTCATTTTCCAGGAAAATAAAATATTTTCTCAGGAAAACAAACACATAAAACCTCACTTCAGCTAAGAAAAAAAAGATAAATTTGAAAGCAAAAGCGCTCAGGCATTTCTTTATTCTTCAGGTTTGTCATCAGATCTCCACTTTCTCTCTGTTTTCCTCTCGTTTCCTCAATACTCTGTTTGGCTCCTGAGAAAATGCAGGAAAAAGAAAAGGAAGTAAATTAAAATTTTGTAGACTTCGAGTTGCCGTAGTTTCGGATTCGAGATTAGAAAACCTAAAAGAAGGCAAATTTGGACAAATATTTGGGAATTTTCATCTTTTCTTCATTTAATTGTTAGGTTTTCCGAAATTAGGGTTTTTTTATAGAAAAAAAAAATTAATTTCTATGTGCCTTACAAAGATAATTGTTTTTGCAGGTCCAAATAGTTCAATAACATGACTAATCAAAACGATCCGCTTATGCAAGTGGAGACAACATGTGGATCACTTCTATATGAACTTCAGGTTATTTATTTTATATAAACCCTTGGGTAAAAATTAATTTAAATTTTACTTTTTGATATAGTCCTTTTTTTGTTCATTGAATTGTTTGTAATGTACTTGTAGCTGAAGAAATTAATGTTTGGTTTGGTAAAATGAACAGATAATTTGGGATGAAGTTGGGGAGACGGACACTGATAGGGATAAAATGTTGCTTGAGCTTGAACAAGAATGTCTTGAAGTATACAGAAGAAAGGTGGATCGAGCCAATCGTGGTCGAGCACAGCTGAGGCAGGCAATTGCTGACTCTGAAGCCGAGCTGGCTGCCATCTGCTCTGCAATGGGGGAACGACCAGTGCATATTAGGCAGGTTAGGAAATTTGTAAATAATGGGCAGTGAGTCAATTGTTGAGTTGTTATATAAGTTTAATTAGTCAACTTTTGAAAACCATTTGTGAGGCTTTACAATAAAAGAAACTAAGGAGTACTAGGGATCAAGTGATATAGTTTCATTGCCAATCATTGTCGGCGTGATTAGAGATTGTAATTGTTGGAATGAAGTTTTCAGTTGGACATTAGAATTGATAAATCATGGTTTTATAGTTGTTATATTATTAGAAATTGGGACTTGCAAAGAGATTTTGAAAGAAGAAATTATAGAAGATAGGAGAGTCTTGTGAAATCTAAAAGTTTGAATTTCAGTCTAGGAGAAGTTATTGCTTGGATATGTATATACTTTTTTTAAAAGCCCCTTCTTCTTTTTCCCCTGAAAGTTTAATATGTTTTCTATCTGCTTCAAACTATTTGTTTAGGGCCTAAGGCCTGTATTTTCAGTCTGATCAAACTGCAGGAAGCCTGAAGGATGAGCTCAGGATAATTCTTCCACAAGTGGAGGAAATGAAGAAAAGGAAATGTGAAAGAAAAAACCAATTTATAGATGTGTTGGAACAAATAGAAATGATCAAAAGCGAAATCTATGGATCGTCCATATATATTTCTTCTAAAGCAGTTGTGGATGAAGCAGATTTGTCTTTGAGAAAGCTTGAAGAATATCACAGAGAGCTCCATGAACTTCAGAAAGAGAAGGTTGAATAAGTTTCTTCTCTTTTATCTTTTCTCTGGTCATATTTTCACATTTTTGAACTTGGTGATTTTATATTCTTTGTTTGCAGAGTCATAGGCTGAAGCAGGTTCAGGACCACCTAAACTCTTTGAGTTCTCTTTGCTCAGTGCTCAGTTTGGATTTCAAGAACACAGTTAATGAGATTCATCCTAGTTTCTGTGAGACTGAAGGATCAAGGAGTATAAGTAACGATACAATTGAACGGCTGACTATTGCAATACACAATTTACGTGAGGTTAAGATACAGAGAATGCAAAAGGTAAATAAGAGTTTTAATTAATTATCCATAATATTTGAGCCTTCGAAATTCTGATGAGTCCTTCGAAATTCGGTACTTTCTCTTTGACCATAATGACCCTTTGAGCCATGGCAGCTCCAAGATCTTGCAACTACCATGTTAGAGCTATGGAATTTGATGGACACTCCTATTGAAGAGCAGCAAGTTTTTCGGAGTGTTACTTGTAATGTAGCCGCTTCAGAACATGAAATAACTGAACCCAACACTCTATCTTTGGATTTCATTAATTATGTAAGTCATTAGCAAGTGAAAATAACTATCTTTTAAGCTTTTTTCAGGCCTTTTGGGTTGTGTATTTTTAAAAGTCTGTGCGGATTTGCTTTTGGGAATGCTAAAGTGATAAATACATTTTTCAGGTGGAGGCAGAAGTGGCTCGGTTGGAAGAGTTGAAGTCCAGCAAAATGAAAGAGCTTGTCCTGAAGAAGAGGTCAGATCTAGAGGAGATCTGCAGAAAAACACATATGGCTCTAGAAAATGATAGTTCAGTCGAATATGCTATTGAAGCCATTGAGTCCGGTATCTACTGTGCTAATATATATTTCATCAGTGATACTACTTTTAATACAAATGATTACTTACAGTTTGATTATTTCTATGAATGCAGGAGCCATGGACCCAGCTAATGTTCTTGAACAGATTGAACATCAAATTGCCAAGGTTAAAGAGGAAGCTTTTAGCAGGAAAGAAATTCTTGAAAAGGTTGAGAAATGGTTGGGAGCATGTGAAGAGGAGTGCTGGCTTGAAGAATATAACAGGGTTGGCAGTTATATCATCTCTTTATATTCATATTTTATTTCATGATATCTTAATTCCTTTGCTTAATTGTCACCTGTGGCGGTTATACAGGATGAAAACCGATATAATGCTGGAAAAGGGGCTCATCTTACTCTCAAGCGTGCTGAGAAAGCCCGTTCACTGGTTAATAAACTTCCAGGGATGGTAGAAGCGTTGGCATCAAAAACCATCACGTGGGAAAATGAGAGAGGTGTTCAGTTCTTATATGATGGTGTAAGTACATTTCTCGTACTTCCGTGGGAGTAGATCCCTAGCTTGTTCCAATTTTTATCCTTATGCTTATCTTTGGCCATTTTCCTGACTGAGCTATTTCCTTTTATATGTTTCAGATTCGTCTACTTTCTATGCTCGAAGAGTACACTATATTAAGGCAAGAGAAGGAGCAAGAACACCGTAGGCAACGAGTATGAAACAGGCTTATATTGTTCCACTTACTAGGGTGCTTTCATTGTTGATATTCTGCAAATTATGATCTATTTACAATTGTCATTTTAGGACCAGAAGAAACTTCAGGGACAGCTTATAGCTGAGCAAGAAGCACTATATGGATCAAAACCAAGCCCTTCGAAGACCCAGAGTGTAAAGAAAGCTCCTAGAGTTTCAACTGGAGGTGCAAGCAATAGAAGATTTTCCGTAGGAGGAGCAATGCTTCAGACTCCTAAACCTGAATTACCTAGCTCCACTAAAGCTACTCCTCATTCACGTACTGTTAAGAAAATTGACCGTATACTCCAAAATGACCGTCCAAATGTCCGCCTGGATGATGATTTTGCAGCTTTATCAGCTGGTAAAATATTTTGCATATGTTTTATCCTTCTTGTGTTTTGTTGAAAGAAGTATCATATCAGCTTATTGAAGAACCTTATGCCTTGGGTGAAGAGGCAAAAAAAAAAAAATATTGCGAACAAATTTTAATTGATATCTTTTAAGTAAATAATATATGATTTAATGTGGTATTCCTAGAAACTCCAAGGTTTTCAGGAATTTTGTTTGTTTTACTAATAAGCGATTAAAGCTTGTTTTGCCTTCCTTCCTGTACTTTGGATAATGTCATATCATCTTGCTCTTTTTGCAGGTAGGAGAGGTTTGGACATCACTGGTGTTCCGATTAAAAAACACTCCTTAGGTGCTGCAAGTGCCTGTGAACCAGAGTCGCCAATGCTACGGAAACCCTTTTCGCCCATCTCTTCGAGCACATCATCGAAGTCCAATATCATAAACTCGTTGGAAGATTTGAATTCCCATGGAGACACAACAATGCAGAAAACAGCTCCACCTATTGAGTCATTCACTACTCCTTCAAAGACAAATGTTATTGTGGATGACGAGAACCAGACTCCAAAGGCAATGCCATTTCCCGTTCCCTCAACACCTTCAACAGTGTCGGTGCCAATGCAGACAGTTATGACTCCTGCCCCTGCAGCTGCTCCGATGATCACCTTTGGCACTAATCAAGTACAGGAAACAGCAGAAGAAGAGATTGAATACTCATTTGAGGAAAGAAGAGCTGGTTTTGTGCTGCCGAAATCCCATATAAAGCCATTGATACAAGTTTGATTGTTGTTAGCTGCAGACTAAACTCGCATATGATCTTCTTATTCTTATTTAAGTCAATCATACTTGGCTTTGTTTTGTTTGTGTACATAATCTACGAGCTCGGAACGTGGACTAAGTTGTTGTTGACTGCTTAATTTACACCTAGACTCTTGAATGTGCTTCAGAAAATCAAAGGATTCTTTCTCTATCTGTTTCAATTTAATTATAAAGAGTTGAATCTGCTCACAAATAGATTTATTTCAGTCGATGACTTTATGCATTAGGAATGTTTTTGAGTTCATACAATTTAATTATCAGAAGATTATGAACCGAATATGAAAAAAATACGCAGTCACTTGTAAATTACAACTTGATATTGTTATCTTTAACAAGTCATTAGTTTTGAGTACAGTCTATCAAGAAAAGCAGAGGCTGCAGAAGGGCCGGGATCTCAATCGAAATTTAGGACTTTTTTAAGGTAAAAAGTCTATTTCAATCCTGCTAGCTGGGATATTTAGGTAAAAAGTCGGGATTCGAAATGATGAATTGTACGAAATCTCAAATTTCAATCGGAATTTGATATTTTCTGCCATCTCTAGTAATTAGGTTACTACTTTGATGCCTTACCAGAGAAGAAGAAACACACCTGCCAGCTGGGAATTTAATCATCATCATCATCATCATCATCATAATGCACACTCCACAGTGCAATGGAAGCTATTATGAGATTAAGACAGTATCCAATGTATAGAAATGAACACAGCTTAGAGATAATTGATTAGAAGCCTAATCATAAATACTTAATGTGACAGAAAGGATCATTAGTAGAAAGATCTTGACATAATTGTGTCTCCAAATTGGCTTAGGCTCAAATGCAACAAACTCAAGTGTCCATTTACTTTTACTATCATGTAGTCAAGGCACATCAAATATGAAATGATGGTAGTAGATGCAGGCTCACAAGACATACAGAGTCTCACTAGGTGAGGTCAACTACACGTTTTCTTTGACGTCATTATGCTCTATCCAGGATCATTATCACATTAAGCTCAGTAAAATATATAGGTATCTCACAAAATATACGGAGATAAATAATACAAAGCAAGTCAACATTGACATTGGGGGATAGAGTATCAAGTTGATACACTGTTAAAAATACAGAGAAAACCCACTTCCCTGCAGAAAATTTTCAACTAATTGCAGTGATTACACTTGAAAATTTCCCATGAAACCTCTTGAGGCTTCAACAAACTTGTGTTGAATGACATGAACTACAAAGATCAGTTCTTGGCCAGAGCACACAAGTACATAACATTTTGACACAATAAAACCAAAAAGTTCCATCATCAGTGAGTGGTTAGTGCCACATACTTGAGAATCAGAGACAACTACTACAGTTACCAATCTCTTGAACAATTGCTTCCATGGATGGTCGCTCAATAGGACACTCATGAGTGCAAAGCAAAGCGATTCTAGCAAATTTAGCTGCCTCGTATTCAAAGAACCTGCCATGGAGGTTTGGGTCGATAAATTCTTGGAATCTGTTTGACTCTGCTCCAAGTCGGACCAAGTCAGTGACTTTCCGCTTCCCTGAGAGGACTTGTAAAACAAGCACCCCAAACGCATAAACATCACTTTTCTCTGTGAATCGACCTGTGGTAGTGTATTCAGGAGCTAGATAACCCTTGGCAGCACTGGCCTTCATGTTGAAGACAGCAACAACAAGTTGCTCACTACAAAACACACACGCCGAAAGCAAGAAGTGATGTGTGTGGTGTTGCCAGCTGCAACACGTTTCCACCAAAACGTGTTGCAATAGTGCACGCTTTTGGTGGCTATTTAAGGAGCCCAAAACCATTGATAGAAACCATCCCGGAAATCCCAAATCGTGAGGAAAGATAGAGAGTAAAGTGTTTTGAGAGTTTTTTTGTAAAGCTTGGGTTGTAAGCTTTGTAATTCTTTGTTTTGTTAATATAAAGAAGAATTTTTCTCTCAATTCACTCTATTAGTGTGTGTTTTTCACAACAAGTGGTATCAGAGCTACGGTTCCACGGAGGGATCCCGAAATTCGGAAACGAAGCTTCGGTTCGGAAAGTCGATTCCGACAAAAGTTGTCGAAAATCGATTTTGAGCATACCATCAGACGTTTCACGGCGAGACGAGCACGGTGGTATTTCTCGGCGATCAAACGGAGCACGGACGAAGCCGCACGCGCCACACGCGCCGGTCAGAGATCTCGCCACGCGCCCCAGTCGCAGTCACGCGCTTCACGCGCGCTGAAGGTTGAAGACGATCCAGTCAGCCGCCACGTGTCGCACCGTCAGCATCCAGTCAGCAGCCACGTCAGCTCAGTTGACACGTCAGCGTGTCTGGTAAATTTCAGATAGGTCCCTGAACGTTCTGGAAATTACAATTTAGCCCCTATACTTTCAGAAATTTTCAATTTAGTCCCTGAACATTTTGAAATTGCATATTATTCCCTGAAGTTTTCCGTAATTTCACTTTGGCCCCTGAACTTTTGGAAATTGCACTTTGACCCCTGTAATTTCTGAATTTGCAATTTGGTCCCTGTGTCGGATTTTGACAAACGAAGTGTCATTTCCACCATTTTCGACCATTCCGGACGCAACGGTGAGGTCCGTTTTTTGAAATCTGCTTAGAATTTTTATGATGGAGGGGAGCAACGGAAAAATGATTTTGTTAACCAGTACAAACTATTTCACATGGAGAGGAAGGATGAAAGACCTTCTGTATTGTGGAGGACTATGATGGATCGTTGTTTCTGGAGCAGAAACCAGAAGGAATGACCGATGGAAAGTGGGCTAATCTTCACCAGAAAACATGCAGTACTATTCGTCAGTGGATCGACGACAGTATCGTGAACCATGTCAGTGAAGAATAAATGCACGTGTCTTATGGAGAAAGCTGGAGGAGCTTTTTCGAGCAAAGACTGGCAACAACAAGCTGTACTACATCAAGAAGATGTGGGTTTGAAATACCAGGAAGGTACAGCTGTGGCAGACCATATCAACGATTTCCTCGGAACCATGAAGGAATTGTCTGGATTGGGCATAGACTTCGGTGATGAGGTAAATGGCTTAATTCTCCTTAATACGTTACCAGAATCTTGGGAAACGTTCAGATCTACGGTGATAAATTCAGCCGCAGATGGAAAGTCCACTATGGAGATGGCAAAGACCAGGATCTTTGAGGAAGAAAAGAGGACGAGAATGCAGGAGTCAGCATCAGCCTCAACCTCAGAAGCTCTAGTGACAGAAAAGAACACCAGAATGGGGAGGAGTAAAAGCCGAGGCCCAGGTAGACCAGACAAGAACCGAGGTAAATCTAAAACTAGAGATATTGAGTGCTATTATTGTAAGAAGAAAGGCCATATGAAGAGGGACTGTTACAAACTGAAGAACGAGCAGTCCAGGAGAGATGGCGACTCTAATCAAGAAAGAGTTGCTACTACCACCGAGAAAACCTCCAAAGACTTCTGCATAATGTATGAAGAAGATGTGTGTGAATCTTACCAGCCACGAGACCAGTTGGGTGATAGATAGTGGCGCATCCATACACGCCACATCTCGCAGAGACTTCTTTTCATCTTACACACCAGGGGACTACGGTGCTGTAAGGATGGGGAATGACGGACATCCAAAGCCGTCGGTATTGGAGACATCTGCCTTGAAAAACAGAGAACGGAACAAGGCTAGTGTTGAAGGGAGTCAAGCACATCCCAGATATCCGGTTAAACCTGATCTCAACAGGCAAGCTGGATAATGAAGGTTTCTGCAGCACCTTTAGTGACGGATGCTGGAAGCTCACTAAAGGATCAATGGGCCCGTGGCACGAGGTAAGAAAGACTCAACTCTGTATTTGATGCATGCTAAGCTTTCAAATAGTAGCAATAATACAGTCAACATCAATGAGGCAGCCGAGCTATGGCACAAAAAGCTCGGTCACATGAGCCAAACAGGGATGGAGATACTACGCAGGCGGAATGTTCTTCCGGAATTGAAGAACTCACACTTACGGAAGTGTGAACACTGCATGGCTGGAAGCAGAACAGAGTATCCTTCCAGAGCTCCCCGCCTCAACGGAAACCGAGGTACTAGATCTCATACATTCAGATGTATGCGGTCCGATGCAGACACAACACTTTGGTGGGTCACTGTATTTTGTGACATTTATTGGATGATCATTCAAGGAAGATCTGGGCATACACCTGAAGAGAAAAGACCAAGTGCTTGGAGTGTTCAAGGAGTTTCATGCATGCTTGGTGGTGGAGAGAGAAACCGGCAAGAAACTGAAGTGCATCAGAACAGATAACGGTGGAGAATACAGAGGTCCGTTTGATCAGTACTGCAAGACACAAGGAATCCGACATCAAACGACACCTCCGAAGACACCCTCAGCTGAATGGCCTAGCTGAGAGGATGAACAGAACCTTGTGCGAGAGGATCAGAAGCTTGCTGTCACAAGCCAAGCTGCCGAAGACATTCTGGGGGGAGGCACTCATCACAACATTACATGTTTTTGAACATGTCCCCAGCGTCGCACTGAAGGTAATGTTCCTAACCAAGCTTGGACAGGTAAAGAGTGTCCACCAACACTTGCATGTCTTTGGGTGCAAAGCATTTGTACATATCCCAAAGGACGAGAGATCCAAGCTTGATGCAAAGACGCGACAATGTGTCTTTATTGCTATGGTCAGATGATTTCGGCTACAAACTCTATGATCCTGTTGAGAAAAGATTGTCAGAAGCCGAGATGTTGTCTTTGTTGAAGACCAGCAGACCATAGAAGATATCCGAAAGGAGATGAAGACAATGCCCCAGCAATACAGAAATGTGGAATCCAGAACCTCATACACCGGTGCCAGTACGAGTTGAAGATGAGTTCCCCAGACATGAGGGTACAGTGGATGAAGCTCCCAGAGATGATGATCATGATCAACCACCAGTACCAGAAGTTCCACCAACAGTTCCAACAGAGAAGGTCTGACAGAGACAGCGACCTTCAACCAAATACTCTGCATATGAGTATGTGCTGCTTACTGACGGGGGAGAACCCGAGAGCTATCAGGAGGCTGTGGAAACAGATGAAAGAGAAAAGTGGGAGGAAGCCATGCAAGATGAGATGAAATCTTTGCATGACAATCACACTTTTGAGTTGGTGAAATGCCAAGAGGCAAGCGGGCTTTGAAGAACAAATGGGTGTACAGGGTGAAGCAACAGGAGCACACTTCACAACCCCGGTAACAAAGCCAGACTAGTTGTCAAGGGATTCAATCAGAGGAAGGCATTGACTTCGATGAAATCTTCTCTCCAGTTGTGAAGATGTCATCCATCAGAGTGGTACTCAGCTTAGCAGCAAGCCTCGACCTGGAAGTTGAGCAGATGGATGTTAAGACGACCGCATTTCTTCACGGGGATCTGGAAGAAGAAATTTACATGGAGCAACCAGAAGGCTTCAGAGTCAGCGGGAAAGAGGACTAGTGTGCAGACTCAGGAAAAGCCTCTACGGTTTGAAACAGGCACCGAGACAGTGGTACGTGAAGTTCGAGTCAGTTATGGGGGAGCAGGGATACAAGAAGACCACTTCAGACCATTGTGTATTCGTTCAGAAGTTTTCTGACGATGACTTTATCATCTTACTGTTATATGTAGATGATATGTTGATAGTTGGCAGGAATCATCGAGGATTGATAATTTGAAGCAGCAACTGAGTAAGTCTTTGAGATGAAAGACTTGGGGCCAGCTAAACAGATTCTTGGCATCAGGATCGGTCGTGATCGGAAAGCCAGGAAGTTATACTTGTCACAGGAGGAGTACATCGAAAAGGTACTTCAGATTCCAGATGGACAAGGCTAAAGCGGTTAGCACTCCTCTTGCTACCCACACTTTAGATTGAGTACGAGACAGAGTCCCTCTACTGAGTCAGAGAAGGAGGAAATGAAAAATGAACAGGTTCCATACACCTCAGCAGTGGGAAGTCTAATGTATGCCATGGTGTGCACGAGGCCAGACTTAGCACACGCAGTTGGATTGGTCAGCCGGTTTATGTCAAACCCAGGACGGAACACTGGAATGCGATCAAATGGATCATGCGGTATCTTCGAGGCACATCCAAAATGAGGCTATGTTTTGGAAGCCGCGACAAGCCAGTGTTGATGGGCTACACCGACTCAGATATGGCAGGAGATGTGGATACCCGAAAGTCTACTTCGGGGTATCTGATTACTCTCTCAGGAGGAGCTGTGGCATGGCAGTCGAGGTTGCAGAGGTGTGTTGCACTTTCTACAACAGAGGCAGAATTCATTGCCGCTACAGAAGCTTGCAAGGAATTGCTGTGGATGAAGACATTCGTCCAGGAATTGGGTTTCAAGCAGGAGAAGTACATTTTGTACTGCGATAGCCAGAGTGCTATCTATCTCGGTAAAAATTCGACATTTCATTCGAGGTCAAAACATATCGATGTGAGGTATCACTGGATACGGGACGTCCTGAGCTCAAGGCTGTTAGAACTCAGGAAGATTCACACCGACGACAACGGTGCCGATATGTTCACGAAGGTTTTACCGAAGGAGAAGCTTGAAATCTGTCGTGTCATAGCCGGGATGACAAAACTCTCCACATAGTCAGAGTGGGGAGATTCAGAGAACTACGATTGGCTTGATCCCAACTCAGGGTACGTAGGCAGTCATACAGATGCAGCCAGGGGAGGATCCTTTGGAGGATCCGATTTGGATGATGATGGTCGGCTCAAATTTTGGGAAATCTTCACCGAGGGGGAGATTTGTTGAAGACAGCAACAACAAGTTGCTCACTACAAAACACACACGCCGAAAGCAAGAAGTGATGTGTGTGGTGTTGCCAGCTGCAACACGTTTCCACCAAAACGTGTTGCAATAGTGCACGCGTTTTGGTGGCTATTTAAGGAGCCCAAAACCATTGATAGAAACCATCCCGGAAATCCCAAATCGTGAGGAAAGATAGAGAGTAAAGTGTTTGAGAGTTTTTTTGTAAAGCTTGGGTTGTAAGCTTTGTAATTCTTTGTTTGTTAATATAAAGAAGAATTTTCTCTCAATTCACCTCTATTAGTGTGTGTTTATTCACAACACTTCAGTGCTGAGAAGACAATGTCGTTGGTAAGGAGGTTTTGCAAGCCAGAGTCTGAGAGCAATGGATTGTATCGCTGGTCAATGAGCACTTTCTCGGCTGAAACATTCTGGTGAACTAGAGCCGGCTTATTTGCTTTGTGCTTGTGAAGATAAGCTATTCCTGATCAAGAAAGAAGGAAAAGCATCAATGTTACTACGATCATATATTCAAATATATAAAATTATTCTCGGTGGCAATAATTAAAAGGCTTAACAGACCTTTGGCAATTCCCTTGACAATAGAAACTCTTGTGGACCATTCAAGGACATGGCTATCACCATCCTTCACATCAAGATACCGAAGCAAATTTCCGTTGGGGATAAAATCATAAACGAGGAAGCATTGACCCCTGCCCTTGGAACAGCAAAATCCTCTCAACCTAACTATATTCTCATGCATCAAGGAGGTCAAAATATTCAATCCCTTCAAAAACTCTGATTCATCTGACTTGCAGCTAGTTTTACTAATGCTCTTTATTGCAACAACAGACCCATCTCTTAAAAACCCTTTGTAGGTAGCTGAAAAGATACTCTTGCCCAACAAGTTAACCTCTGAGAAGTACTGAGTGGCAGTCTCGACCTCTTCGAGATTGAACCTAAAGCTCTGGAAGACTTCTTGTGCAAACACATTGAGGTTCCTACCGTCAGCCAATGGATCCCATCCATTGGCATACTCGAGACTGATGAGAGGCGAGCCATTTTTCCTATAAACCCCCTTGGCCTGGTCAGTACTAATACTGCTATCAGCAGCATTAAATGAGTTCATAAGTTTCTGCTTTCGACGGCGATATTGAATGAAGACCAGGATTCCTATAGCCGAAAATGCTATGGTTACAACAATTATGCCGGCCACAACAGATGCTTGATGGAATTTCGATGAACTTGAACACTGAGTTTGGTCACAAGGAAAATTCACATTTGCTGTCTCAGGGATGTTTCTTGTGGAAAGAGTTGTGACTGCTCCATACGGTTCAGGTCTACTCGGGTTGATGCTACTCGAAACATTGCAAGCTTTCAATGTGGGAAATCCAACTCCACATAACTCCAAATTGTGTTCATACAGGAACCCTTCATTCAGTCTCTTCAAAGCTTCATCAAACAAATTACAGATAGAATCAAATTCGATTCAACAAATTAAATAACCAAAATAGAATCAAAAAACAAGAAATATGAGTTGTCAAAACATGATTACCGGGAGGTACATTGCCGGAGAGAGTATTGTTTCGAATGTCTAGAACTTCAAGCAGAGGAGCATTGGCTAACCTTTTTGGGGATTGAACCAAAGAGGTGATTGAAGCTCAAATCTAACCTCATTAACATCCTCAAATCCCCTAAACTCGCAGGGATTGCACCGGTTAGTTGATTAGACTGAAGCGCAAGAACACTAAGCTTCTTCAAAGAACCCAGCTGCATAGGGATGCTTCCTGTTAACTGATTAAAACAAAGCTGCAACACTACAAATCATACGGAAAAAAAATCCCAAATAAGCCAAGCCTTTAGAGAAAACACATGTGAGCTAAGTTGCAGCGGCAAAAAAATTGAGTGACAAAATGTGGAGAATATAAATTTCTTTAACTTCCACACCCAACCTAGAGCTCTAACACATTTTTTTTTAATCGTTGAAACCCCGCCGCCAAATCATCCCTTACGGGCTTAAGCGGAGCAGGTAAAACCAATCAGCTGTCCCAAACTCTTACAAGAAACGCACCCCTGATCGAACACTACACAACTAATAATATTGGGCATAATGTAATTCAATGAATTCATATATTTTCTCAGAATCCAAACAGCAATGTTTAAGACAAGAAACAAGTACTTTTTTTCCCACATATTCAAGAAATATTCAACAAATTCATCAACTAACCTTGCAAGCTCCCCATGTTACCAATCTCAGAAGGAATCTCCCCTGATAGATTGTTAACATTCAAGTACAAATCACTAAGCACAGTCAAGTTAGCTATCTCCCTTGGTATCTCACCATACAAAGAGTTGTAATGCAAGTATAAGGCAGTCAAATGCTTGAGGCCAGCAATGGCTGGAGATACCTTGCCATACAAACCCTTCCCTTGCAAAGAAATGTTAGCCACCTGTCCTTTCTCATTACATGCTACCCCTTCAAATGAACCATCACATGGGTCACCACCATTGACAGTCCATGAAGAGAGGTACTTCTCCTCTGGGTCTAATGCTGCTTTCATGTCCATCAGTGCTCTTAGCTCTGTATTTGCATTCACCCATCTGACCATTACAAGAAAAGAAAAGAGAACAAATTTGAAACCCATGTTTAGTTTTGTGTTAAAATTGATGCAAGCTTTGATTTTTTAAATTTTAATCTTTCTTCAGTGTTGAGGCAGAAGAGACACAGATGAGGAGTTGTACTTGAGCTATATATATGGGAAAGAAGAGCAAAGAAAAAAAAATTTGATTTTTTTTTAAAAAAAAATTGGAATGGATTATGAGGATTTGTGGCCGTTGGATTTGATGACTTTTGTGAATGGGCATGGGACTTGAGGGAGGGTGGTCAGTTGCATGTTAGTAGGTTCAGTTCAGGTGATGAAGTATGTACTGTGGTTTGACCATTTATGTCCAAATTGTTTTTTGGTATGGTTGGACAGCCTTCTTTCGAACTTAAACGGAACATGTAAAATTTTTATTATCCCAAATTTTTATAAGAAACGCACTCATTAGATTCGAACTTATGACCTCAATGTGAGATATTGAACTATATACCATCAAGTCATGTCCATTGCGGACTGTTCTTCTATTATTTTTAAAACGGAATCGATAACTGAATTGGTGATTTAAAAAATTCAATAAATAATTGATTTTATCGGTTGAATCGTTTTGGCAGAATCAATTGACGTTATAAATAATTTTATTTAATTAAAAATTATAAAAATTACACAATACATATAAAAAATATATATATAATCATTAATTCTAATAATTTCTTCTATAAAAACAAAATGATTTGGGTTAAAAAAATGATTTGGATTTTACTTCCCATCTTAATTATTTTTTTTTAAATACACATCAAAATCGAATCGGTTCATCGATTTCGACCGATTTTTTAATTGATTGGTTTTTAAATCCATTTCCGAACTGACTGATCCGGTCTGATTTTGAAAACACTTATTTTTTCCTCTTCACATTAGTTTTTACTTTTTCTACTTGAGAAAATTTTAGACATAATTAATTGGGACGGGTAGAGATTTCTCAATCTTCAAAAAAAAAAATTTATTCCCTTATCATATCACTAAGTATGGGATCTCAATCAAATTCTGAATTTTTTTGTCATTCATACATAAGTCTGCTACAAAAACTTATTGGATTTCTATTATACAGATTGAAAACAATAATGCTTATTAAAAAATAGAATAAAAAGAGTAAAGGTTGGAGTCCCTTTAGAGAGTATATATTCTCCTTAAATTTTGAGTGAGAATAGATAAATCTTCAATATAACTTTAAAAAAAAATTTATATTTAATAAAAGTAGATTCTTAAATTTTAATATAAATATTTATATTTAAATTTCAAATGGTATATATAAAAGAATTCATGAAAATGACACTAAGGCAAGGTTAGTAAAGTGAGGCAGCAGTGTCAGAGGGTCTGACACAGCACAATTTTTGGATTGGACCCAACTTAAAATAAATAGTCCAACGGTTTACCAACCAGCCTCATAAATAATTTCCCATTTTACTTAAGAAAATTGATCCCCCCCCCCCCCCCCCCTTTTTTTATTTTTTATTTTTTTATTTTTTATTTTTTATTTTTGTTAATAAATATTACATATTTTTTATCTATTCGTTTAATTTTTTAATTCATTTTAATTTAATTAATACTACTTATGTATAAAAAAATATTTTAAATAATATAATTTTTTTATTATTTTCGAAATTTTAAAAAAAAAAAAAAAAAAAAAAACCAAAAATTGGCCATTGGGGCCTGGACGATGATCGTCCAGGGAGGGGAACAATCGTCCCCCCCCTCCCTTTTTTTTTTAATTATTATATATTATTTGTTTTGCTAGGGCGCAAAACTATGACATAGTTTGGCACAAAACTCAAAGTAAACGTACTTTACTTGTTATTTAAGAAAATTTAGGCAGACAGAGTAAGCTAAAGCAAAGTAAACGTACTCTGCTTGCTAGGGCGTTTATATATTATTTGTTTTGCTAGGGCGCAAAATTATGTCATAGTTTTGCTAGGGCGCAAAACTATGACATAGTTTTGCTAGGGCGCAAAACTATGACATAGTTTGGCGCAAAACTCAAAGTAAACGTACTTTGCTTGTTATTTAAGAAAATTTAGGCAGACAGAGTAAGCTAAAGCAAAGTAACGTACTCTGCTTGCATCTTTTATTCTGATTCTGATTTTAAATTTTATTTATTAAAAGTTTTTTGTCTTATTTAATTTCGTAAATCAATATCCATATCTATTTTTTTTTTAATATTTTATTAAAAGTTGTATTGATTCTGATTCTGATTTTATATTTTATTTATTAAAAGTTGTTTGTCTTATTTAATTTCGTAAATCAGTATCCATATCTTCTTTTACTTTTTAAAAAATATATTTTATTAAAAGATGTGTTGATTCTGATTCTGATTTTATATTTTATTTATTAAAAGTTGTTTGTCTTATTTATTAGCAATAACTATTTCTTGACGTTCAAGCTGATGGTCATTGTGGATTCAGAGCAATAGCTGCACTAATCGGGTATGGCGAAGAAGGTTGGGGTCAAGTACGATGCGACCTTATTGAAGAGATTCAACAAAATAAAGATTTATATGATCGACTTTATCCATCAAACGGATGGGCTGACAATCTATTACACTTACTGCATTTTTTCCAGTCGCCGGCACCAGAGGTACATTGGATGGACTCAATGAGTTTAGGAATTGTCATCGCTTCGAGGTACAATATTGTACTGCATACATTTGCTGAGAATGTTTGGAGTTGTTTTACTCACTTGCCATTAAGGTCCCCTGCAGTTCCAGAGAAAGAGCGTCAAGAAATAGCTATTGCTCATGTTGGCAGACACTTTGTGCAAGTTTTTTACACCCTCATTACCCTGTACCACCCATCCCAATGTGGTGGTGGGAACATTCATCGTATGAAGCTAGAGAATGGGTCACTCGTTATATGATTCGTAATCAATTATGGTACGAAGTATTGGGTATATCACCAAGTGCGCCAGGAGGAGACTTTGGAGGCAACATAGATTAGAATTTATATTTTTATATTTTTAAGTGTAACTTTTTATGTTGTTATTTGTACTATTTTCAAATAAATATTAAGAATATTTTTATAATAATTAAATTATAAAATATATTTAAAAAAAAATTAAAAGAAAAAAAAAGAGGGGCGAATTGCTGCAGCCAAAGCCCTCTTTTTTTTTAAATTAATCAAAATATATATAAATATAAATATTACTATAGATATTATATATATATATATGTATATATGTATATATCAATAAATAAAAAAAATTAGATATATATGGTTTATTTGAAAATTGAAAATAGAATTTTGGTGAAAGAGAGGGTAAATATGGAATTTTAGGGGAGACACAAATGTAAATGTGTAAGAGGGAGGGGGAAGATAAGCCCTCTTACTTTAATTTTCTATTCATCACACACACTCAATGTGATCCTAAATCTTAATCGAGTTTTTTTTTTTTTTTTTTTAAATGAAATTCATTCATAAAAACATCATAATAATAATTATACGGCCAAATAATAGTTCGAAAATAAACTTAAAATATCCTAAGACTCAAGCTAATTACGATAACACCTAATAACATAAGGCAAAATATGCATTATGTGTTTCCCGTAACTAATAAAAATACATATCCACACTTAAAAACTACTTAGGAACAAGATGAATTACGGGTCCGGCCTGGTCTCCCCATCTCAGCCTCGGTGCAAAGTCGGTGACTGAATATTCTTAATTAGAAGTGAAACAACACAATACATACTTTGAATATAAATTTTTACAACAACATACAACCAATCTAATACAGAAAAACTAATAGATCTATGGGAGAGTAAATATCTCGAGAAATCCTGAAAAACTTCATCCTTCACCATCTGATCTACACCATTAAACTGCACCAAATCTTCTATATGTTAATGAAAAGATTATTTAAACCTGCACAAGACAGGAACCAAACAAGAAACAAAATGCCAATATAGATAAAATCTAATTGGAAACACCAACCACCACACATGGGTGGAAAACAGAAGAAATAAAAAACCAAACACCTGGAAAAGCAGAGAGAGATAAAGGAAAAACACATGGAAGGAAAAGGTGGGGAAGAAAGAAAATGATAAGCAAAAACAAAAAAACGAAAAAAAGAAAAAGAAAAAAAGAGGAGAGGTATCATTTATTAAAGCAAAAGAGAGTTGTATGAAAATGAGGGAGATGGAGGGAGAAGGGCACACGGAGAAGGGGATGTATGAGAGGGTGTGGGGGCGTAAGGGGAAGAGGGGAGAGTTGAGAAGAACTAGCCGCCGACCACTAATCATGGTGTGGCCGGCGGCTAGAGGAAGGGCTGCTAGATCTAGGGTTTTTTAGTTGAGAGAGAGCGTTTCCTAATCTTAACCGAGTTAAAATTTGGGATTTTGTATATTTTATTTTGTGATTTCGGATAAAAAATTATTTCAGATAATTAAACTCATAACGGACTTGATTTGTCTCTAAATATTATAAAGAAATTTTGTTTCCCAAAAATATGCATAATAGACTCGAATTTCGAACCATCTTAAATATTTAACCTTAAAACGAGATGAATTTACCTCCAAATATTTGGAAGAAATTTTATTCCATAAATGATTTAAAGATTCTCAGATCCCTTCCTACATATGTGAAAAGGCAAGATACAAACAAATTAGTTGAAGAACTAAATTTTTTTTTTTGATTGATGTTGTTATAATGTGGGTTAATTATGTGTGTATGTGCTTATAATTTATGGATCCGAATTTAATGTTGAATTAAATTTTTACTAAATACTGAATCAATTGTTAAGATTTATCTAATATAAATCCCACTTATTTGATAATTATTGATTCTAACGATCAACATAAACTTAATACAACATTGGATCATAATTCATAATCTATAGCAAGTAGCAACCTCTCTATTTATAACTTCATATAGAAGGAAATAGATAACATATACAAAGACAAGCCTCGGCTTTGAGATATAAAAAGTGCTTTTAGGATTTGAGAATATCTTCTAGGGTTTCACAACCCCATTTTGGGAGAAAACAGAAGCTCTTCTAGGGTTTCACAATGAGAAAACAGAAGCTATCACTCCTTGTTGGGTTAAATAAACTACACAAATAATTTAACCAGAATCACCTAAAGAAAAGCTTTGCTACAACATTTTATAATTCTTCTTGTGGTGCTTTTTAGGTGCGTATAGATCTTGGTCCTCTAATAAGTAGGGGTGTACACGGATCGGAATGAGACTTAACTCATCTGATCCGACCCGATCCGTATATTCCGACCTACATAATCCTAGGTTTTGTAGGAGGAATATCCTTTTATTTTTTAAAAAATTATTAAAAATTTACATTCAAAATAATAAATACATATACGAAAATATTAAAAATATCATATTAGCTAGAAATAAAAATAATCGATATATAAGGTTCCAATGTGGGTTGGCCAAAACCAACAAGTTGGGTTGGAAAAAAATTCTCACACCCAAATTTCTCTAGCTAGTAACAGATTGATCCGTGGGTTGGGTTGAATTTGCACACCTCTATTAACATGTCGGTCAATCCTATCCGTTATAGACGAATTTGGCTCAATGCTGAGATAAGATGTGCGCATTAAGTTTTTCATAATCTCTTGGCATACATGCTTTGATAGTAACATACAGTTACATTAAGATTTAGTTACATCTAAATCATTATCCAATAACTATCAATCACAATTTATAAAAAAAAATAAATTAATACAAAACTCGACTCAACATCGATTCCAAATCCATTATAGCCCATGCATATAACTAGGCACAGGGCTGCAAAAAAAAAAAAAAAAATTAAATTATTTGGAGACAACAAAGTGTTGCAATTGAGAAATGTTTTGCATATTTAGGTTAACTTTATTTTATATGTGAAGTGCTTTGGAGGATCAATTCTCTCCAAACTTTTTTCCAGTTACTTTGCAGAGGGACAAGGCATCTCCTTTGTCTTCTTTGGAAAATGCCATGCATTATTCTTTCTATGAGCTAATAGGTCTTTGTTTATTGTTGTTTAGATCATGTTCGGTATTCTGGTTGAGTAATGATATAGAGAATAAAGGAGGATAAATTACTATCGAACGATAGTTATTTTTATGATAATTTTATTGTTTTAATCTCGATTTTATCATTTTTCATTGTGATTTGATATGTGGTGAGTATTTTGATCAAAACGTAATTTTTAAGTATTTAGTTAACAATAAAAAATTGTGACAAGTTAAGATGATTTCTTTTAAAAAATGAGTTTAGTAAAAACACACATTACTAAATCTACTCACAATCATAAAAACACACATCATAATTATTTTATTAATATATGACAAAATTGCCCTCTAACTTTTCATAAATTTATAAACAATCTATATAAAATTTTTATTCCAATCAGTAATGCAAGAACCCTAATTTTATAAAATAACTATTTCACACTACTACTATTTATCAAATAGTATTTAACATTTAACTAATGCACTTTTATATATCATTCTTTATCTTCCACACATTTTTCATTATTATATTTTTTTTATCGCAATATCAATGAGTCTCAATGACTATACAAACAGTAGTTTAAGTGGTAACTTGTGAGTGAGTTCTAGTTTTTATTTTTTTAAATTGTTGGAAGTTAAATTATTTTTTTCGGACTTAAGTAGAGTAGGTAAAATTATCGAATGTCTCAGATTCTTATAAGAAACATACTCTCTGAATTCGAATTCATGACTTGAATATCAAATCCTGAACCCCGACACTATCAAATCACGCTCTGAGTGACTTGCAACTACAATGACTAAGTTTGTCCCAATTAATTTAGGATGATAAATTAGATGTGGTTAAGAAAAAAAAGTTATGTAAGTGTGGGACTCTTTAAATTATTGGTACATATAGAGTCAACATCGAATTGAAGAGCATCTATTTTGTAAGAAAATAATTAAAGAAAAGCTTACAAAAGCAGATGCCTATAGCCAAAAGGAGGGGAAAAAAGAATTTTATAAAGGGGACTCTCTCCATCATGGAGCATAAAGTTATTAATAATGCCAATTAGAATGCCCATATATGAAAGTTGTGCCCACACTTTTTGAAGACTCCAGAACTCCATATCTATTTATTTTTTTCTGCAGCAATATTCATGTTCTAGGTAATTCAGTGTACCAATTTGAGACAAATTATATACATATTAAACAAGTTATAAAATGGCCCCCTAGGGGCGAAGCCGGATCGACAAAAATAAGTGTTTTCAAAGTGTAACGTCTGAGTTCTTATGAGAGAGGTAGAGATTAAAAATGTATGTATTTGGACTTTGCATGGTCTTTTATCTTTTCAAAGTCTTGGGAACAGTTCACGCAGAAGACTGGTTGGATTCTCACATTTGCGCCAAAATAGGGATCCCTAAATGTAAGAAAGTTAATATTCATTGTAATAAAAAGCCAAAAAAAAAAAAACTATATTTTATCGATAGGAGATCATATATTTTATAAACTCGTCTAGGACTTTCAAAACTTAGGATCTCCCCTGTATGAAATCATAATATTTATTATATATATCATTTCACAATTATAATGTCCCACAGATGTCAAAATAGTCCTAAAAATGATATCAAACAACCCTAAAAATTTAGTTGGGTGGCTGTCGAATTTCATGATTCTGAGTTCCCTTAAAACCTATAGCTTTTAAGAGTCCTTTATCACAATATTATGAATAGTTTTGCATCTTTTTGTTGGATCTTCCGGTTCAAGTAATGAATTAAATTCCCAACAGACGTGTCTTGGTGGTGTAAGATTCAGGATCTGATCTTGAGGTTTTTAGTTCGAATTCAGAGAGTGCGTTTTTTGTAAGAGTCTGTGATAGTCGGAAGTTTTATCTACTCCACATAAACTGAAATGGATAATTTGACAGCGAGATTTTCATCCATTCAAAAAAAATAATATAAGGAATTTAAGTGATGAAGCCTGCGTAAGCACAATCACTTTCTGCATGCATGCTAATTGGATGTTGAGCTTCATAATTATAACAAATAACCAATAAGGTGAGCATGATAATAATAATTAATAATGAAGAATTATGTTAAATTTAACTGTTCCACAATCTCTCATGTGGACTTGTGAGCGTCTTGAGTTATCCTGTATTTTGAAGGTTGTATATAAAATTTTAAAATATGACTCATATAAAAATATAAATATTATATTATATATAAATTTAAAATTCAAAATTTATTTAGATTTGATAGTCCTAATTTTAGGTTAAAGTTTGAACCCTAACTAGTCACCTGACTGTCTTCAAAGCCACCTATGTCAAGGTGGTCTTGGACATGTGGTCGGTTGAGCCTATAAATTATAAACTCCAAATCGAATAAAAGTTAATACTCATTGCAATAAAAAATAGTTGAGAGGTAATATATGATTAGAATTCGTTGCCAACAAAACTCAAGGGGATGCTATGTGGGCACTTGAGATGGCTATCTAGCTAGCAGTGGCTCAGGAGTGGCAAAACGAATCAACGAATCGAATTTGTATGGAATCCTAAACGAATCGAATCAAAATGTGATGGATTCGTATTCGATTCGTTTATTAAACGAATCTTAATATCATGATTCGTATTCGATTCGTTTATTAAACGAATCGAATACGAATATTTGTTTATTCGTTTAGTCAATGATATTATTTAATAAAATAATTTACCACACTTGATTTACATTAATTCTTCATAAATATATATTTATGAAATATGTAATTAATATATTTACTAAAAATATCTCATCAAATATCGAAAATATTACTTTTTCTATGATAATTAGCTATAATTTCTCGAATTTTAATTGAAAATTAACAAGAACTAGTAAATAAAAATAATAAAACGAATCCTAAACGAATTAATGAGCTTAAATTCGTATTCGATTCGTTTAATAAACGAATCGAATCGAATTGACTCATTTATTAAACAAATCCATTTTTTCAAACTCGTATTCGCTTTAAAGCGAATCGAATCGAACGAATAAACGAATAATGACCCAAATTGCCACCCATACTCATTGATGTAAGGCGAGCATCTAATTCGAAAAGCATATCTCCCTTTTTTTTACTTCATGGCCAAAATGTCGAGGCCAGCTAGCAGCTGGTAATAGCCATGAGAGTGAGCTAGTCCTACTGCAAAGATGATCATGTAAAGGGAAACTCATGATTCTTGATTGGTGGGGTAAAATTCAAAAGAAGCTAGACCAGCCCCAACATACCAAGATGCTTGCATTCATTCATATTTTAGGAAAAATAAGGTTATGTTTGGTGGGGAAAAAATAGCAAAACCCTCCGTTGTTTAGTGAAATTATGTAGGAATGGTAAATTGGGTTAATATTCGTTTATTCATTCGATTCGATTCGTTTTAAAGCGAATACGGATTTGAAAAAATGAATTCGTTTAATAAATGGGTCGATACGATTCGTTTAATAAACAAATCGAATACGAATTTAAGCTCATTAATTCGTTTATTCATTTAAGAATCGTTTTATTATTTTCTTTTATTAGTTATTGTTATTTTCTAATTAAGATTCGAGAAATTATGACTAATTACCATAGAAAAATAATATTGTCGATATTTGGTGATGTATTTTTAATAAATATATTGATTACATATTTCATATGTATATGTTTAAGAAAAATTAATGTAAATAAATTATTGTAATTAAATTATGTTATTGAATAATATCATGACAAAACGAATATTCGTATTCGATTCGTTTAATATACAAATCATGATATTAGGATTTGTTTAATAAACAAATCGAATAAGAATCTATCACATTTTGATTCGATTCGTTTAAGACTTGATACAAATTCGATTCGTTGATTAGTTTTACCACCCCTAAAATTAAGCGAGTTTCTATATGAAATTTGAGATTTAACTAAGTTGACTCTTAAGAAATCGGAATCAGATTATTTGTATGTACTTTAATAAAGGAAGAATAAAACTTCTTCGACATGATAATTTTTTTTATCTTGGTCTCAATTCAACACAAAACACGTTCATTTAATCTCTCCGATATTTTAAAATTAAGTGAAACCCTTTTACATCAGAAATTTATTATAATTTATTGTTCTTATTATAACGCATGATGATGATAGAGGGGTTTCTCTTATTTTTGCATGGCTAAAATTAAAAAGCTTGCGTTTTGGATATGTATACTAGGGAAATTATCATTCATCCACCCATTATTAAGTTAAAGTCCAAAATTATATCAAGTTTTTGAAATTTTCATATGTCCACCAATATTATGAAAAAGAGTCATTTTATACCTAAATTACTAATTTTAAGTCTAAAATATCCGTTATTATTAAATTTTGGATGTAAAATGTCTTATTTTCATAACTTAGATTAACATATGAAAATTTTCTAAAACTATATATAATTCAAATTTTCTTAATTTTTTAATGTTTATATGTTAAAGATACCAAATGATATAAAATGTGTTCTTACTAATGTTTAGACAAAACGCAAGTAGAGGTCCCGATGAGCGTGTTTTGGTGGCAAATAATTTAAAATTTGGTTGTTAGAGGCAGCCGAGGGTTTTACCTACTTTACTTAAGCCGAGTCTTATGATTTGATGACGTGATTTCCAACGTTTGTAAAAAAAAAAAAAAAAAAATTTGCAAGTAGAGTTTCTGACAATAAATATCATTTTTCTATTATTCTCAAAAGGAGTAATTTTTGATATAACCATTATGTCGGTGATGTGATCAACCAATCATGTAAAGTTGATGAGATATAATTAGCATGGGAGGTGAGATATTATTAGATTATTGCATGGATAAGTAGTATCAATATTATATAATAAGATTTTTTTTTTCTATACACTTAAAAATGTACAATAATTTATACTAAAATAAAATGCTAAAATGACAACAACAACAAAATTTTGGATTTGTGGTGTAGGGTCCAAGATCTCACCTTGAGGTTCTGGGTTCGAATCCAGGGGGTGCACTTCTTGTAAGAGCCTGGGACAGCCGGTGGTTTTACCTGCGCCGCGGCCCAGAATAGGTGATTTGGTGGCGGGGTTTCCATCGTTTCCAAAAAAAAAAAAAAAAAAATTTCTCTACGAGCAAAAAAAAATTCGCTATAGAACAAAAATATAATTGTTGTAACGGCATGACTATATTGCATCATCTGTAAGTAGCATCAACATATTAGTAATACCTTATTAATTGTTGGTCCAATTTTTATATTTGTATAATGAGTACAAATTAATTAACATTTATTATGTGTAACGATATTTTTGTTGATAATACCAGAAAAAAAATTATTAATAACATAAAATTTGTGAGGATTGTATGCAAGAGGATATGATATTGGGTGCTTAAAGGACGTGATGTTGGGTTCATGATTTCACTTTGAGGCCGGAGAGTTTACCTGCTCCGCTTAAGCTTGAAAGAAATTGTGTAGCAACGGATTTCCAACAATTCAAACAAAATAAGATAGGATATTGGTCTCATATGCAAGTGAATGATGTGTATGATAATAATAGATTAGAAAAAAGCATAACTTGGGTTTATTTAGGTGTTCGTATTAGCTTGATGTCTTTTTCCATTTTCACGAAACTGCAGATTGGAGAAGCAAAACCCACATCAATCTCTCTACAACTTGTTGATAGAATGCTCACATTTCCGAGAGATGTAGTTGAAGATGTGCTGGTCAAAGTTGATAAATTCATTTTCCCAACAGATTTTATTGTCTCCTATGCTTTTTGTCAAGTGAATGATCATTTTGACAAAATCTAGTGAGATTCAAAAGTATAAATTTTGACATAAGTTTTTGAAGCATATCAATTTCCACGGATCAAAAGGTAGAAGAATGATAATTTTTCAAAAATTTTGAATAAAAGTTAATACACTTTTTTTTTATGTTCTTCTGTTTTTAATTTGGAATTTATATTCACCAACATTGCGTCTAAATAGGATGACCAAATTAATCTTGTACTTCTTCTTATACCTTAGTAGATTTTATGTGTGAATTCGTTTTCCTATCGGTTACAGAATAGTGGCTTGAATTTTATGTATTTGTAAAAAGTTTTTCAAATTAGATGCTCCATCAAAACTGAGTAAAATGGAATCAAGATATACAAGACCAAATTAGATGCTCCATATTCGGGTTGTCAGACGGGCCGAATAAGACCCAATCCAACCCATCAAATCAAAATATGAGCTTTTAAAACTTAACGAAAGCCCATGAATTCGAGGACATATAACTCATTTTAAGAACATAAAAGGGCAAAAAGGTAAAAATAATATAACCCTAAACAGAGATCAATATATACAAGCTAAGAAAAGGTTTGCTCCGGCTCCTTGCAGAGGTAAGACACTAAGTAAAACGCAAAGATCCCCACTTCACCTCCGCCGTCGCCGTCGCAATGGGTCGTATGCACAGTCGCGGGTGGGTCCCTCTATTCTTCCTTTATCTACATTCACGATATCTGCATATACTTAAAATCATTTTTTTTTGGCGGCAGCATCTGATTTTGTGATTTTTACTTTCAGTAAAGGTATTTCTGCTTCAGCTTTGCCTTACAAGAGAACCCCACCAAGTTGGCTGAAGATTTCCGGGCAAGATGTGAGTTTATTCAAGACTCGATTGAACTGTTTCATAGATATTTTGTTATGATTAAATTTTTGTGTGGGTTTGTGTAATTTGATAGGATGACGATGGTGATGATAGTGTGCTTTGTATTTTAGGTTGAGGATAACATCTGTAAATTTGCAAAAAAGGGTTTGACTCCATCACAGATTGGTGTCATTCTTCGTGACTCTCACGGTATTGCTCAGGTTAAGAGCGTTACAGGAAGCAAGATTTTGCGTATCTTAAAGGCTCATGGTAAGCAAAATATAGACTTGTTTTAGTATTTGATTAGGGTTATGGCGTTATGCTAGATTTGATGTGATGTTAGGTTTTAAATGTAAAGGTTTGAGATTAACAATTGATCAACTATTGTTCGTTTTGGTTTTGTTTCTGCACATTGCGATATAATGACTTGGGTTTGGATTTTTGATTGTGTTTGTAATGTTTTTTTCTCGTTGGTTGGGTTGCTTGTGTAGGACTTGCCCCTGAAATTCCTGAGGATCTCTATCATCTTATCAAGAAGGCTGTTGCTATTAGGAAGCATTTGGAAAGGAACAGGAAGGACAAGGATTCCAAGTTCCGCTTGATTCTTGTTGAGAGCAGGATTCACAGGCTTGCTCGCTACTACAAGAAAACCAAGAAGCTTCCACCTGTCTGGAAATAGTAAGTCTGTAATTTTGTTGCTATGATGCTTTTTTAAAATTTCTGTTCAGTAATATGATTAGAAGCATTAGATTTTGCTCTCTATCATACTACGTCCGGTTTTGTAATTGTTTTTTTTTTTCTTTTTTTTGTGAGTATACATTACATTGATCACACTGTTTCTTTCGATTGATGCTTTGGTTGGGAAATCTTATTTAAGTTTTTGTTAATGATCTTCCGTGGGAAAACTTAGGCAGCCATGTTGGTGAAGCTTGCTACATGGATGTTGTGGTTTTCCCTTTATTGCATTGGAACATGTTGTTTTACTAGTATGCATAGTAAGGGTGCTAAATGCCATGGTACACATATTACACGAGCCTTGAAATCTATTATATTGTCTCGGAGTTTGGTGCATGAAGTATTGTGTGGTTTGGGATATTACTTGTGTTGTCGCATATACATGAGGGTGGTTCCTGATTCAGACAAGACAAACGTCCTCTTAGGTTCTATGGGAAATGACCATGTCTACTTGAGAAGTGTCTATCATAGTTTATGTATTATGATTTTCTTGTGGCTTTAACAACGTTTCTTTCCAAAAATTGACCTTTTGCTTTCCATTAAGCTATAGAGCTTGCAGGTTTCCTCTTGATTGATTTCCGCTTTGTGATAAGTAAACATGGATGGCTTAACTATTGTTCTTTAAACTTGTATCAAGAACTTACTGGTTCAACTTCTCATCTTGCAGCGAGTCTACAACCGCCAGCACACTTGTAGCTTAGGCTAAGCAAGATGCTAGGCGTTACTTGTGATACCCTTATTAGTTGGTATCACAATACTCAGAGAGGAAGATTTTGTTTTGGCGGAACCGGATTAAGGGCTTGGTTATTTTTTCTTAAATTTCATTTCATTTCATTCATTTTGAGCTTTTGTATTCTTGATGCACTTGTTATTTCACAAGAGATTCTGTTTTGAGAATATCTGTTGGTTTACCTTAATTAGGTTATTACCATAAGCCTTGTCTTCTTTGAAATGGATAAGTGTCATGGAATTGGAAGACATAGTTTTAAGACTTTTGCAAAACTTATAAACCAATGTGGTAAATTAGTAACAAATAGCTTCAAAAATCACTAAAAATAATTCATTTATTATGAAAAATATTAAATAATTTTGAGAAAAATGATTAAAGTAGGGAAAGAAGAAAATCAGTAATTAAGTGGGTAAAATTAAATCGGTGATTTTTGGTCAAATTGAATTGCGTCGATCAATTACAAAACTAGTTTGAAAAAGTTTGGCAAGCATACATTCTGCAAAAAAAAGCTATAATTTCTTGTTTTGTACTAAACAATATGTTACTTTTCGAGTATTTTAGAAGAATTTGGGGATGCTGCGACTATACGAAATTATGAGTAAATATCAAAAATTAATAGAGGGCTCTAGGGGTGGGAAAACGAATCAACGAATCGAATTTGTATCGAATCCTAAGCAAATCGAATCAAAACGTGATTGATTCGTATTGGATTCGTTTATTAAACGAATCCTAATATAAGGATTCGTAAATATTCGTTTAGCCATGATATTATTTAAATTTGTATTCGATTCATTTATTAAACGAATCGAATCGATTCGACTCATTTATTAAACAAATCCATTTTTTCAAACCCGTATTCGCTTTAAAGCGAATCGAATTGAACGAATAAACGAATCCTGACCCAAATTGTCACTCCTAGAGAGCACTACGCAATTTTGACAAGTAGGTTAACAATTGAAAAAAAAAATTACGTTATAAAATAAAATACTTATAATTATCTTGCATTTATGCAAATTTTCGAACATGTTACGCCCATTGTGCACCATTAATATTAAGATGGGTGACGTACGAAGATTTTTTTTTCATATTATACTCATAGTACACCCTTAATATCAAGATAAGTGACTTGTTTCGAAGATTAGGGATGGTAAGATATTATAACATGAGTATGTGGACAAATCCACCATATAGGATTAAAATTAACACAACATATGATACAAAAATACGAATAAATAAATAAATAATTTTAATTTTATTTATATTGATACTAGTGATTTTGATCAAACCCCGAAATCTATGAGTGGCAATGAACCGGGCCGGGTTCGGGTTTTGCTAAGCCCAACCCGAGCTCAACAACTAATTTTGAAATCCAGGCGCGAGCACAATTATATATATATATAATTTATTTTTTATATATATATTTTTTAAGACTATATTATTTTTTTAATCCCGAACCGGACCGCACCTTGGCTTTTTTTTTTTTTGGCATGCTTGCCGAAACCCTTCCGATAATTTATGGTCAAATTGGGACGATCATAATATTGATTTAATTTAAAACTCTAATTGGGCCATTGAAACTGACAGTTGAGGGCCCAAAGTTGGCTTTTATTTTTGCTTTAAATGATATATATATATTATAAAGCACAATAGTGTAAGAGGAAAGAGAAGACAACCAATGATTAGGATTAAGAGAGATAATGTATCCAAATATTATCTTTATGTGGCTTAATTGGCGGCTCAAATCATCTCATTATAATCTAATGGCTGATAAAGAATCCTTCCATTATAGAATCTCTATATGAGAGGAAAGAGAAGACAACCAATGCTTATGATTAAGAGAGATAATGTATCCGAATGTTATCTTTATGTGGCTTAATTGGCATTGGCGGCTCAAATCATTTCATTATAATCTAATGGCTGATAAAGAATCTTTAATTATAGAATCTCTATAAAAATGGAAAATGAAAACTATCAAATAAATTAAATAATAAAATCATTTGTTAAAGGAAAATTAAAACTACCAAATAAATTAAAGAATAAAATCATTTATTAAAGGAAAATGAAAACTACCAAATAAATTAAAAAATAAAATAATTTAATTAAAAAATAAAATCATTTCATAATAAAATATCTCTAAAAATTAACAAACATATTAAATAACAATCCCTCTGTAAAGCAATAACTAGTGTGTATATATATATATGTCGAGTCATATCCGTCAAAATTCGTCCAACAAAAGATTCTTTTTTTAATTATTAAATTTAGTTATTTAAATGAAACAACTCTATATAAATATCTAACTCGTAATCTCCGACAACAGACATTGGCTTTTGCTCTGTCACAAATCACAATGGGTGGTGGCGGCGGCGGCGATATGAGCAATAATGATGAATCGAAACAAACCCATTTGATCTTCACATATGGTACCCTCAAAAGAGGATTCCCCAATCACCATCTCATGCAAGACCTAATCAATCAAAACGCTGCCGTTTTTCAGGGTACCTACGTCACCACCCAACACTACCCCCTCGTCTGCGGGCCCCACAACATCCCTTACCTCATCAACCTCCCAGGATCTGGCCGCCGAGTCAAGGGCGAGTTATACTCGGTGTCCACCACTCAGGGTGGCCTTGCGCGGTTGGACGAGTTGGAGGGCATCAGTTTCGGCCACTACGACCGCCTCCCCGTTCAGATTCAGAGCGAAGGAGACCGAAGAAACGGTGCCGTTTTGGTAGAAGCGGAGGCGTATTTTGCAAATCGGAGCTTTGGGGAAAGTCTGTGGGAGAAGAAAGGGAAAGTGGGGATCAACGAATACAGTGACAAAGATGGAAGAGATTATGTGAGAGTTGATGAGAGGGCAAAGTCTGCTTTTATTCTTCATGATATTGCTTCCTTTTTGTCTATTTGAAATAATTTTCAACTTCCTGTCTCGAATAAATATTTTAGTAAATGTCAGGGACTGTACTGAATTTTCGCTTGCTTTTTATGTAAAATTTATTTCCTGCCCCCTAGATTTATGGATATATATATATATATATATATATATATATATATATATAATAAAGGAGAATGGTGTTGGAGGAAAGAGAATGTATCCAACGGCTCTCTTTATGTGACTTAATTGACGGCCCAGATCATTTCATTGGTAATTTGAGGAAAAAGAGTGAATTGATTGATGGAAATTGTCAAAAATTTTCCAATTTTCAAATTAAAAAATATAAAGTTAAAATAAAATCATTTAATTAAAAAATAAAATCATTTAATTCTGTAACACCGTGCCGTAGGCACGGGCAAATACTGTAACACCGCACGGCCAAATACTGTAACACCGTGCCGTAGGCACGAGCATCATTTAATTAAAAAATAAAATCATTTAATTCTGTAACACCGTGCCGTAGGCACGGGCAAAAACTAGTATATATATATATATATGTTATACCCTTCCTAAATTTGTTTCTTCATGATATACTTTTTGTTTGTTGTCTATACATTATTAAAAAATTGAAAATTTCATTATGGTTTGGGACCGCATGACCCCGATTTGAGTGCCAATGTTGAATCAGCACCTTAAACCTGATCCGATTCAGATTTTTATATGCTTTGTGACCCCGAACCCACCTCAATTGTGATGAATCCTCATGGGGCCTTGAACTCGTGGAGTTTTTTGCCATCCCTGTTGAAGATGTTTTCGTGTTTCACCTATAGTACACCACTAATACCCAGATGTGATAGTGTATTCTAATAGCAATATGGGTGATCTATTTTGAAGATATTCTCGTATTGCACCCATAATGCTCCCCTAGCACCTAATATATTTTTAATTTATTAAAAATATCAGCTTAGGTCATTGCCTTATTGATTCGGTAAGGGTCTGTTTGGTTCAACGGATGGGAGGAGAGGAGAGGGATTTTAATGGAGGGGAGGGAAGGTGAGGGGAGGAGAGGAGATATATTTTAATTAAATATATGTTTGGTTCAAAGGAGGGGAGGGGAGGGGATGAAAGAGTTTTTAATTAAATATATGTTTGGTTAAAGAAGAGAGGAGATAGATTTTAAAACTAATTTACTATTTTATCCTTATAGTATTTTATAAATAAAATTAAAACAATATAGGCTTATATTATCTTTGAATTAAACAAATAATAAAATTAAAATTAAAAGCTCTACATAATACGTGTTATTAAAAATAAAATTAAAACAAATAGAAGATAAGAGAATAAAAAGAATTGAATGGTGAAGCAAATATAAGAGAGATTTGTAATTAAAATAATTTTGGATTTTAATGTATAAGTAGAGATAATTTAGTCAATGCATTTAATATTTAATTGCTCACTTTCTCTCCCCTCCAAAACCCCCCACTTTTGGAGGGGAGCAAAACTTGGCTTAGGAGGGATTTTGCTCCCCTTCCCTCCCCTCCAAAAAATTGAACCAAACAACTATAATTTAAAATAATCACTCCCCTCCCCTCCAAAACCCCCCAACCAAACATACCCTAAATAAGAGTGGGTAGATAATGCATAAACTAAAGATAATTAAAATATAAGAAAAAAGATGCACAATTATCCGCTAGAATGTTATAATGACACTTTAAACCATGCCTTAAATATTTTTTCCTTAATTTGAGTGATTTCTTATTTAATTAGTTTTAAAATACTTAAATATCCAAAATTCCAAAGTAGTAAAAATTGATTGACTTAATATACAACGAATGGTTATGATTAAGAGAGATAATGTATCCAAAAGTCTATTTTTATGTAGCTTAATTGGCGTCTCAGATCCTTTCATTATAATCTAATGACGGATACAAAATCATTTCATTATAAAATCTCTTTGGAAAATGACAATTGTAAGTTGCCAAATAACAAAATCCTTTCATTATAAAATCTCTCTGAAAATAAGATTACCAGACAAATTAAAGAACAAAATTCTTTCATTATAAAATCTATCTGAATATGGCAATGGTAGATCATGCCAATGTTTAAAAATACGTGGCGGCGCCTCGAGGCGACCGGCCATTGAGGCGCGAGGCGGACTGCCTCAAGACGGCGAGGCGGGCGCCTCGATATGAAAATACAAAAAAATAATTAAAATCATAATATCAGAATAATAAAAACATGTTAAATCCAAAATACATTCATTTCTTCATATTTCATAGTATGTTCAAAAAACTATTGATAACTAATCCCTAAATAAGCTATCATTTGTGTCTAGCGGCATGAAGCTTGGGTCAAAATCTCTCTCATCATCAGATGTGTCATCCTCCAAATAACCCACTTCACTTGTATTGTCTTCATCCACTAATTATGGAGCTTTTCATTTCCATAACAAATAACATAAAGTCGTATTATTTTTTATTTTGTATTATATAAAATGCATTATTTGTAAATAACATAAAGTCCAAAATACATTCATTTCTTCATAATTTACATCCAATTCAATTCTTAAAAAATACAAATAAGAAATCTAATACCCAAATCAAAAACCCTAATACTCACTGATTTTCCAGGAAACAAATAAGAAACCTAATACCCAACTCAATAAGAACCCTAATACCCAAATAATTGTTTCTGAAGGGATCAGATTCAGAATTTGGTGAAGTTTTAGACTTATCGAAGATCATGGAGATGAGACTCGTTCCTTCGGATGCTGGCCAATGTAAATTTTCAATATTTTATGTGATAGATGAATTCTTTTTGTGCTGGTATTTGTAAATTTTCTTGTTTCATGGCAAATGTTAGCAATTGTCTTGACTCTTGATTTGATGTTGGTAGGGGTGGGCACGGTTCAGTTTGGTTCGGTTTTTGCTAAAAATCTAACCAAATCATTTTTACGGTCCGGTTTTTTTACCTCTCAAACCAAACTATTAATAACGGTTTGGTTCAGATTGAAAAAATTTTAAACCAGCGGTTTACGGATTGGTTCGGTTCGATTTACGGATTATTCAACTTAAAAAAAAATTCATCCACTTAAGTAAAGACAAAAAAAAAACTAGTCTAGCGAACAATTAGTATGAAGTGATACGGTGTAAGCTGTGACTCCAGAGACCACATGCACTCAATAGATGATTGAAAAACGAGACACAATTAATTCTTATATTTTTTTTAAAAATTACCTCGAATAATGATGTTATCATCATTCTAATTAGAAACAAATCTAACGCTTACTTTCAAGAATAAACCATAAAACAAATAAATATAAGAATAAAAGTATTAACAAAAAAATTAAGAATAAAAGTATTAACAAGCTAATAAAAAAAACATAAAGGAAAATTAAAAGGAAAATGCAAATTTTTTTTTATAAAAATATATAATTTTTTAATTATAACGGTTCAGTTCGGTTTAACAGGTGCGGTTCGATTTAGCATCTGAACCGATCCGTAAACCGTTTGGGGTGGGCCAATCCGAACCGCAAACCGAATCGTTAGAAAAAAAATCGTAAATTCGGTCCGGTTTGATTCGGTTTGCGGTTTGGTTTGGTTCGGTCGATTTGTTTGTCCACCCCTACTTTTTACTATTATAATGTTGTTATTGTGATGTTACCTACTTTAGTGAAATGAAATTACATTTTACTTATTTAAAAAAATACGCCAAGAGCGTATGAAGGTAGGATTCGTAATGATTGAGCACGAGATTTGTCAATCACGATTTCATCTTATTTATATAATTAATAAAAAAAAATATTAATCTTATCTGTTATATTTTTGAAAATAAAAACCATCTCATTCCGTTAAAATTTTGTCTTACTTAAATACAAGAGTTCATCATTAGCTTTGTTTAGGAGATTAGTTCTCCATGTAGAAGAGAGACATAACCTTAATAGATCAAAGAGACATCCTGTCTGGCTTGAAGTTCTTCGTATTTCTCTCTTGAAATTGTGTTTCTAACTCTTTTTCTCTCTCATTCTCTCTCTCTTTTTAGGGTTATGGACGAGCTTAGGTATTTATAGAGAAGTCCCGAAGTCCATATATGCGTAAAACACTACCAAAGTAAGTTTCTGGGAAATTGTCGGGGCCCCGCGGCTCCAGAAAGCAGGGGCTGCGGTGCCCAATCCTTAGGATTTTTGTATGGGGAACCTCCTGTGGAGACATCGCGGCGCCCAGAAATGGGCGCCGCTGCGCCAGTGACTTCTTATAGTGCTGTATTTTCTTCGTCTCTGCTCTTCCCGCGTGCTTCTGATGCGTCCGTAAGGTCCCGAAACAAGTATAATTTGTTCCAAACTTCATGTTATATTGCTTCCTAATAACAAAACACAAAGTAAACTATAATAGAAAAGAAAGACATAACATTGATAGATCGTAGAGAAATTTGAATTAAGAAAAAAATAGTAAATAAATTTGAACACTCACCTGTCATGTTTTAAACACTCACATGCCATGTGCCAATATCAAAATAAGAAAAAAATGGTGGTAACCACAATCTCATAAAATTATTATCGTATGAAATATATTATTTGACACAGGCACAAATTTTGAGGATTAATTGAGATGTGTGAAAGTAAATCCACGTACATCCCGATTATTTAAAAAATGAAACCTATTATTTATTATTTTTTCCCTATAATTAAAATATTAAATTAATGGTGGTCACACTTTACCAAAAGTTATGGCCATAATCATGAATTATCTAATCAAATTGCATGGTAATAAAAAAAAAGTGATACGAGTCTCTATTCTCTCCATTTGGAAAACTCCACCGTTCCATAAACCAACAACATACCTAAGCTTAAACCTATCATCTTGAACTATCTAGGGGTGGGCGCGGTTCGGTTTGGTTCGGTTTTTGCTAAAAATCGAACCAAATCATATTTTCCTGTTCGGATTTTTTACCTCTCAAACCAAACCATTAAATAACGGTTTGGTTCAGATTGAAAATTTTATAAACCAGCGGTTTACGGATTGGTTCGGTTCGGTTTACGGATTATTATATTTAAAACAAATTTTCATCCACTTAAGTGAAGACAAAAAAAAAAAAAAACTAGTATATCCAACAAATAGTATGAAGTACTATGGTGTAAGATGTGACTCCAAGGAACACATGCACTCCATTAAGGATTGAAAAATGTGGCATAATTAATTCTTGTATTTTTTTAAAAAATTACCTTGAATAATGATGCTACCATCGTTCTAATTAAGAGACAAATACAACATCTTACTTTCAAGAATAATGATGCTACCATAAAACAAAAAAATTAAAAATTAAAATATTAACAAATAAATTGAAGAATAAAAGTATTAACAAAAAATTTAAGAATAAAAGTATTAACATACTAATAAAAAGAACACATATAATAAAATTAAAAGAAAAATACAAATTTTTTTTATAAAATATATAATTTTTTTTATTATAACGGTTCGGTTCGGTTTAACAGGTGCGGTTCGGATTAGCTCCTGAACCGAACCGTAAACCGTTTGGGATGGGCCAATTCGAATCGCAAACCGAACCGTTAGAAAAAAAACAGTAAATTCATTCCGGTTTGATTCGGTTCGGTCGGTTTTTTTGTCCACCCTTAGATGTTGGTAGTGGATACTTTGTTTGAGATATTTTGTGAGTGCACTGAGCTCAATCCTGAACATATAGAAGGTGAGTTTACTTCCCTATAAGTATCGGAATGGCGTGAGTCGAAATTTATGTACTGAGTTTCTGTTTCTACCTCTGACTCGTTAGCTGCAAACTAAATTTCTTCATCTTCTTATGCTTTCATTAGAGGAAGAAGAAGGGCACAATTGGGTTTTTAGTTCGGATCATCTGTAAAATGAGGCTACAGGTATTGAAAGACAAACTTGATTCCCTTTCGAAATATTATGTTCTTTACTGGTATTTCTAATTATCTTAATCATTGGTATGTCAATTAGGGGATTTCAGAATCTGACTAAGCTCAATTGGTCATTCAAATGGTGATCGCGGACAATTAATTTCTTTGGGTGGTGTAGGGTTCAGGGTTTGACCTTCAGGTCATGATTTCGAATTTAAGGAGTGCGTTTCTTCTAAGAGTCTGAGACAGCCGGAGGATTTTACCTGCTTTGCTTAAATCCGGAATGTGTGATTTGGCGGTAGGGTTTCTAACGATTTCAAAAAAAAAAAATAATAAAAAAAAAAACTAATTTCTTTCTTTTGTAGCATGCCTATATATGTTGTGATTCTTTTTCCAATAGCTCATATTTTGTTTCGATGAAAAGTATAATCAGAAATATTCAGTAATTGCCTTCAATACAAATAAACCAAGTATGATTAGTAGCTAAGATTGGCTACTAATCACATCTGTGTATGTACTGTCAATCAAAACTTTCTTTAACGATAGAAATTTAAAACAATTGGAAGTATTTAAAATCATATTAAAAGTATTTTCTCAAAATTAAAAGCATTTGAAATTTTTTGATAAACGTTAATTAAGTAGTATTCTCGGACAGCCTTTAGATTGGCATTTCAAAGCTTCATTTTTGAAGCTATACAGTTTAATAAAAAATCGATAATAAATTATTTTTATAGCGATTTGAGTGATTTTGTAATTAATCAGAAATAATCAGGGATTAATTAAAAATTAATCAGGAATGGTAAAGTTGACATCTCACAGAATTAAAAGAAATCAAAATTCATCTCTCAAGAATTTTCAAAAATCATCAAATTCATTCATTTATAATTAGAAAGACATTCTCACTCTTTTTAAGAAAATGTTATATATTAATGATACTAGTGTTATTATTCCAATAATAATACTTATAAGTCGAAATATATTCTCATTCGTTTTCATCATTTCCAATATAATCATTTTATTTTCACATAAAACCATCAATCAGAACTCTAATAAAATATTGAAAAATAAAAAATAGATTATATATAAAATCAGATAATTTTTAAGAAATCGAAAATCGGCCTATTAATGATAAAAATCACCTGAAAATCACTGTCGATTTAAAACTCTGATTAATTGGCGTTTAAATAGCACAATTTTGGAGATCACTGTCATTTAGTAGGGAAGAATTCACATGTTGCATATAATAACACTTTAGGATACAAACTTTATATCCCAACTGATGTGACATTATTTGATATAGGTATATGATAATTAGTTTCTGACTTTTATCATTTCTTATCCTTATGGTTATTTTGATAGGATTTTATAGGGGTGATAATTTGGGTTATGATTCATTTATTCATTCGATTCGATTCACTTTAAAGTGAAAACGAGTTTGAAAAAATGAATTTGTTTAATAAATGGGTCAATTCGATTCGATTTATTTATCGAATATGGATTTAAAGTTTTAAACTCATTGATTCGTTTAGGTTTCATTTTATTATTTTCTTTTACTAGTTATTGTTATTTTTTCATTTAAGATTCGAAAAATTATGGTTAATTACTATCGAAATAATAATATTGTGGATATTTGGTGAGTTATTTTTAGTAAATATATTAATTAAGTATTTCATATGTGTATATTTATGAAGAATTAATGTAAATAAATTATAGTAGTTTATGTTATTGAATAATATTATGATTACGATTAAGATTCGAATACGAATTCTGATATTATAATTCATTTAATAAACGAATCAAATACGAATTCATCACATTTTGATTCGATTCATTTAGGATTCGATATAAATTCGATTCGTCAATTTGTTTTAGCACTCATAAGATGATGTAATAATTAGTTATTGAGTGTTATCATTTTTTATCCGAATGTTTTGAATTGGGATACAAAACCAAATTTACAATCCTAAATATAATTACAAAGACTAACTTGGTAATTGGGTTAGTAACTTGAACCATCATCATCTTTTTGTTGACTTTACTGAACTTGTTTCTAAATTGGCTCATCATGTATAACATTCTCATGCTAAAATTAGATAAAATTATCTCATAAATAAGTTTATCTATAAAACACATCTAATTAAATAAAAAAAATCTTTTAGTTAAGAAGTAGTTTAGAGGGATTAAAGTATAAGTGAATGTCGACTCATGCTCTCAAATTTGATCCAAAATTAGGTCTCAAATTATGAGAAATTTCAATTTCTACTTTTCAGTGTATTATATAACTTATATATTTTTTATCTTTTATTGATAGAGACCTCATTTTATGAATTCGCCTAGGATATAATTAAAAAAGAAAAGAAACAATCTAAGAGTGTTTGATTAAATCAATATAAATAGGAACCATTTTGATACAAATAGAAAATAGTTATCATTATTTAAGAAAAAATTAATAAATTAAGGATATTTATGTTATTCTTCTTGTAATAATTCTTTTAAATCGATCATATTCTCACTATCGTTTCTAATGGAATCATATTTTCTATTCAAAATCATCAATCAAAACTCCTAAAAAATATTGAAAAATTAAAAAAATGAAATCGGATAATTTTTGGGAAATCGTCCGATTTATCGATCAAAATCACTCGAAAATCAATTTGGTTTAAAACTGTCAAAGTCGACAGTATCAAATCATTCAAATAGCGATTTACAATTAATCGCTGATTAAATGACGCTTGCAGTGGTAGAGTACCAGTTTGAGCTCATTCGAAAAGTTGTTAAAATTTATCTTATAAATTAATAAAAAAGTATGGTTTGTTAATGAGATAATTTTGATTTACCCCATTATCTAAAAATGAAGATTTGTGAAAATCAAATTTTGACCCAATGAATTAACATTCCTGTAATAGAACAGCCTTTGAGTGACTATAAATTCATTGCTTCCACTTAATTTTTCTTTAACAAGCTTCATTCTCCAAGTATCAAACATCTAACTAGTAGTAGAGTGATACTTACCCTTTTGGCTGCAATTTTTGCACTTGATTGTTATGCACTTTTCATTAAAATATCAACTAGAAACATATTTCTAGGTGGCTTAATCGGAAACCTTCTTTCGGTTGAACCAAATATGCATTCTTATTTTGCTAAATTGTCTCAAATTTATGGTCCTGTTTTCAAATTTGAAGTGGGTGGAAAATTCTGCATTGTCATAACCTCACCTTTACTTGCAAAACAAGTCCTCAAAGAACAAGATGTTTGATGAGCGATCAATACTAATTTTATAAGCGTTTTGATGTGTTTTGAGTTTGTTTTGCAGGTAAAAATAATATTGAGACTCAATGGAATCAACGAGTGATGAAAACGG
Source organism: Zanthoxylum bungeanum (assembly GCA_019454045.1). Classification (NCBI taxonomy): domain Eukaryota; kingdom Viridiplantae; phylum Streptophyta; class Magnoliopsida; order Sapindales; family Rutaceae; genus Zanthoxylum; species Zanthoxylum bungeanum. Next base: position 190,074 of record SKCR01042828.1, read on the forward strand.
AAAAATACAGAGCAAATCATGCCAAATTCGGAGTCAAAACGCGCATCCCGACGCTGGTTGCGTAACGTGTAAAAATCGCGATCAATGTTGTATTTGCCGACAGTGATCCATCTGCAGTTGCATTACTTGTAACATCCGGGGGATTTCCTCTAGGTGCGAGTCCTGAATGTCCATGGAACGAGAAGCAACACGAGCCTTAACGCGTGTTCTGATATTCGCAGAACACGAGTTTTATGAGCGCTTTAAGGAAGTAATCGACGGAATGATTCAAGTGTTGGGAGTTGGAAACATTTCTTTTTTTTTTTTCCTGTGCTTACTCGCTTTGATTTGCAAGGACTTGAATCGAAAGCAAAGAAGATGACAGTGCAGTTGGATAAGGTTAGAGAGGACAAGAATGAGGGGAACTTGAGCAAAGATTTTCTTCTATAGAGGTTGTTGGAGCTTCAGCAGCAAGGAGATGATTCCATATCCATCGACTAAGTTAAAGGCCTTGTTTTTGGTATATGTCTTGACACTTTTTGACGGATCCTAAAATTTTATCTAAAATTAGGGCCTCAAAACTAATAAAATTTTAATTTTAAGAGTATAATATGATTTTTATATTTTTTATCCTTTATAAGTTAAGGCTTCATTTTAGAAACTCGCCTAAAGCCCTTAAAAATTCAAAGAAACTCAAGACTGTCTCTGGTTTTTTACATGGTTTTGGAAAGTATTAGGCCTTCTGGGTGACACTAGGCATTTTTATTTTAAAAAAAATTGATTATTGTCTAGAAAATTGTGTTTAAGTTTAGGTTTAGGGTTCGGTAAATTGAGGTCAATTAGGGTTAGAGTTTGAAAATTTGAGAACTGACGTGTCGATACTTGCCACCATTTGTTGGAAGTACGGACACCTTGTAGAATGAGCAATGACAGAGCTACTACAAAAAAAAAAAGAGGGAATGAGAAAAACCTGCAAAGAATTGGAGCAAAGTGGAAGAATTTCATCTTTTACCAAATTGCCTTATCCAGATGCAATTGTAAAAGATAGACATTGCGATTGCATCCACCAGTGCAACTATCAACTTGTATGGAAAAACCCTAACGAGTTTCAACCTAGGAGGTTTCTGAAAGAATTCGTCCGGAAGTAGGATTTGTCCTCGAATTCCTCTAGCAGAATCTAGCTTTAAATCTTAATTTTTTTTCAAAACAGCAGTGGACAGATGAAAATTTTCAATAACTTACGATATCATCAGAGTCTAACTTCATTTGTTGCACAACACATCATCATTAGCTTGAAAAGTAATTAAACATAACATATTCTAAGTTTCCAACACACGGGATTATGCACTTTCTCCATACTAAAAATATTTGAAATCTAAAAACTAAGGATGGCAGGGAAAGCATATGATATTTTATATCAATTAGAGAATCAAAATAAAAACGAAACTTTGCTTTGAAATAGAAAGATGGACAATAAGCAAAACCACTCTCAACATAACATAAAACATAATTTTTAACTTGCAAAATAGTATTGGAAAAATCAAACTAACATCGACCCTACAACAACCATTCAAACCTTTCGGACATTTAAGAGTCGGCAATGGTAACCTCCACCTCGACACCAGGTTCAATTGTAATGGAAGTGATCTGCTTCACCACGTCAGGGGAGCTGAAGAGATCAATAACTCTCTTGTGAACGCGGAGCTCAAATCTGTCCCAAGTGTTGGTTCCTGCAAACAAGGGAGCCGTAAATGCTTTGTATAACTTAATTAACTTTAGCTATACAGTTGAAACCTTCATGGCATCGATATTGCATGTGGAATGACAGTACTATACAACACCTAATTACTTAAAAATGGCATTCTTGAGAGACACAGAAGAGTATTGTTGACATTTACAGGACAAGGCCTTATACCACATTCAAGAATCAAACCAATAATCTGATTATGCAACTCCAAAATCGTGCATACAAAAGAATATGAGGACTGATAAAAATGAAAAATCAGATGTCAGACTTCTGTTTTCAGAAGGTACTAAAAATACATCATGAAACATTGTCGCTACTCCAGAACAGAAATATGAAGATGAGCATAAAAAAAATGAGACAAAAATTCAAATGATGCACATAAATGCTGATCAATTAGACTTGAGATCATTACCTTCACCGCAAGGGGACTTCCTAGTGGTGATGTTTAGAACCTTGGTCGGCATCCTCACTGGACCCTTGACCCTCAGTCTCTTGTCCTTGGCACCGCGAACTAAATCCGAACAGACTAAACAAACAAAAACATTAGCATCAAAATAGCACAATACAATCATGTAACTGTCTAATAGCCAAGTTCTCGAGAATAAAGGAACAACAGCTATAGTTCAAGTGGTGCGATAAGAGTTAACTATAGTATTGAACTGAGGTACTTTCGCAACTAACAATTTGCTATTATCAATAGAAACAAACTCATATTCATGATATAGAAATCATAACAACCTAATACTTTAAATATTAACAAACTGGGCATTAAATCATCAAAATGATAATAAACAAATTTTTAAAAAATTACTTACATAAATACATAATCGTTCTTATTCAACAATGAATTGGAGAAATAAAAACATACCCTTCTCAAGATTTTTAACATTCTTGGAGGAGAGAGTGATTCTGATCTTATGAATCTGCTCCTGGGGCTCCTCCAAACCCGGTTTTGTCGGCTTCATCGCTGCATACGCCATTGTTTCGTGCTTCTTGCTTCTTCTAGGGTTTACTGAAAAACAACCAAATAATTTGATTGAAAAACATAATTTTAGAATAAATCTTTCATGCTTCTATTAGGGTTTACTGAAAAACAACAACCAAGTAATTTGATTCAAAAACATAACTTTAGAACAAATCTTCTTGCTTCTATTAGGGTTTACTGAAAAACAACAACCAAGTAATTTGATTCAAAAACATAACTTTAGAACAAATCTTCTTGCTTCTATTAGGGTTTACTGAAAAACAACAACCAAGTAATTTGATTCAAAAACATAACTTTAGAACAAATCTTTCTTGCTTCTATTAGGGTTTACTGAAAAACAACAACCAAGTAATTTGATTCAAAAACATAACTTTAGAACAAATCTGTGATTTCAAAATCTTAAATACCAACTACTAATAACCAGAAACTAAACCCCAAACTAAACTAAATCAAATGGGTATTTGACAAATGAATCAATCTTCAAGCTCTTAAACTGAAGTATGAAAGCAACCGATTTGAATAATTGAGCATGCCACGGAAACAAAACGATCCAAAAAAAAAATTACGCTAAATATAGATTAAACAAAAGAAAAACCTGGAGGGTTCTGAGAGAAGAGATGAGTGGAGCTGCTGCTGTGCTGCTTCTGCTTGCCTTTTCTATGAAACAATGGCCGGTTTTGACAAAATGTTGCGAGTATTAATACGTGTAAGCGTTAGGGTTTTGTTTTGTTTCAGCTCGATGGGCCGATCCGGGTCGGATTTCTTGCTCCTTAATTTTTAGGCCGGATTTTGAGCCTGGCCCAAATTTTAGCCCTATGCCTAGGACCTAATTTTTAGCTCTTTTTTTGGTACATATAACATATCCTCTTGTTAGACATGTTTCCGGTTCGGAACCGGACCGGAATGGGACTGGTTCGGTTGGGGTTCCACCCTCGAACCGGTCCGAACCGGTGGAACTGTACGGTTCCACCGGTTCGGACGGTTCCAACCAGAACCAGGAACCGTCGGGTTCCTGTTGGAACCGTAGGGTTCCAACAGGAACCATGCGGCCCCCAACGGCTACTAGCCGTTGGGGGCCTAATTCCCCCAACGGCTAGCCGTTGGGGGATGCAGGGAGCCAATTGGCTCCCTGCCAAACGGCTCCCTGCAAAAAAAAAATAATAATTAAAAAAAATATTTTTATTATATAAAATAAATATTACTAATGTACCCATAATAACGGTAATAAAACGGTTATATTTATGGGCATTTTTTGTATCAAAAAAATTCTAAAATTCTATAAATATGATTCATTTTTCATAATTTACTTAAATAGGATTCCTCTCATTTTTTTATTTTAATTAATTAAAAAAAAAACTAACCGGAACCGAACCGTTCGGTTTTAGGTTCCGGTTCCACACTTGTGGAACCGGAAACCAGGCCGGCCGGGTCTACCTCTTGTCATGTAAATGAGATGCTAATGGAATGAAATCTAAGGGTGGCAATGAGTCGGATCTGGTCTGGTCCGGATTTTGATAAGTCCGTTCCGAATCCGGCAAGGAAAAAAAAGTCCGGGTCCAGGAAAAATACGATTCGGGTGTCTTCCGGACCGGGTCGAGCTCGAGCCAGAATTTTATCATGCCTGTTTTTTAAAAAAAATTAAAAAAATTAAAAACATACAAATAAAAAATACATTCACACTATATGCAAAGACAATTTACAAATAAATCAAAAGTTTCATCGATAAATTAACAATTTAAATACTACAAACAAATAAAAATGCTACAAACAAATTAAAAAATATATGTGTGTGTTTTTTTTTTGGTTTAAGCCCGGATCGGGCCGGGCTTTTGAGTATAGGGCCCGGACTTTTCTGCCACCCTTAAATTGAAATCCACACCAAAAATATATATATATATATTATATATATATATTATGTTGGAATTTTATCTTCCAGATATGACTCCAAATCCTTCATGGCATCATCTCATATACTAACTGATAGCCAAGTTGAATCGAATAAGATGTGTTTGGTAAATAATATTCTCAGAGAATATAAGTTAATTTATAAGTCATATAATAAATGGTAGAATATAAGTATAGTCAAAAAATAATCTTATGTTGTGAGATTATGATTTTGTAAACGATAACGTTAACGTTAGTGTTAATTTATCCGTTCAACGCTCCACCAAACGCATTATCACGAAACTAAATCCTCACATTTGACATATGGCAACTTCATAGTATTAATTATCTTTACATTCACAAGCAATAAATATTGTTTGAAAATATCTCCATTTCACTCGTTTGGTGTAATCAATTATGAAATCGTGCATCCATTAGCAACACACATGGAGATCATGAAGATATAGGACTATAAATGGAAATAAAGATCCCCAAACAATAAGCCAACTTCATAGGGACTTAATTTCTTCAAATACATGTGACAAATAAGAAACAATCATTGTTTTAAAAATCGGACCGGTGATTGAATTGATAATCTAAAAAATTAATAATGTACTAATTTGACCGATTGAATCGTTCCTATATAATCGACTGTCATCATGAATAGTTTTATTTAATAAAAATTATAATATATATATATATAATTAAAAAAATTACACAATACATATTGTTGACGGCTGATTTTGGTCTCAGGGGCAATATGAGAATATTACTCCCGAGACAATCCTCCCTCAATAGTGAATTTGTCATGGGGGACCAAAAACAAACTTAGCAAAAGACAGAAAAATACGCCAATCGACAAGGAGATTTAACGTGGTTCGGTGGATCTTGGTCCGACCTACGTCCACGGGCACAAAAAGGATGATATTTTTTATTACTGAGATATGCTTCTCTGATATCTCTTGTGTTTTACAAGTCTGATCGTAATGATCTTGATATTGATTCTGATGCTCCTAATGATTCTGCCCTCTTTCTACACTCACTCTACCCTCCTATTTATAATGGTGAAGAAATCTTATTCCTATTTATACTAGAATTTCCTAGTTAAAACAATTTCATTTTCCCATAAGAATTCATAGTCAAAACTATTCTCTTTTCCCATAAGGATTCATAATTAAAACTACATTCACTTATTTTATCATACTATGACTCTGACTCATCAGTTTTCCCCCATGAAAGTATGATAACTTATCTTCTGGAGCATATCCCGCCATATTCCCGGTCTTCATGTGGTCGGTCATGATAGTCTTTTGAACTGAGAATGCTGCTGTCGATCTGATAATGCTCGGTCATCTGAACCCAAGTGGTCGGTCACCTATCATCAAGTATTCGGTCTCTACCTGTTGTGGTCGGGTCGGCATTAATGATTTCGACTGAGAATGAAATTACTCATTTTACCCCTACCGTACTCCTTAAATAACATAGTGCTTAAAAAACACCATCAACACATATAAAAAATATATAATCATTAATTCTAACCATTTCTAACATCAAAATAAAGTGATATGGACTAAAAAATGATTTGGAACCCTTTAATTTTTTTAAGAGATCAAAACTGGTCTGATTCGTCGGTTCATCGATTTTTGCTAATTTTAATAGATTTTGATTGTTTTTGTACAGGGCCAATTTTTATGGGTTTTCTGGATTCGACTCATGATCGATTCTCGATTCGACCGATTTAACCGGCTGGCCTAGTCTAGTTCTTAAAACACTAGAAAAAACTATGTTGTTGTTTTTCTCAATGAAGCTGATATTTAACTCCAAGAACGACAGAAACTACACTATAGGGTGTCGTTTTTGGCTTCCTTTGGTCTTCCTTTTTAATATTAAAAATATTATATCTTTTACTAATAAAATATTTATAATAAGTACAAAATGTGAAATATTAAAAATCAAAAGTGTGTCCCTCAAATCCACCGACCCAAATTCCAACCATTTACAAATCCAACAACCACGCACGCGAGCTACCTATCATCTTCACGATCAATCCCTCCGTCTCCGGTCGTCGCCACAGTGGCGGAGCCACACTGCCATTGGCACCACTAATTTTTTATTTAAAATATATATATATATATATATATATATTAGAAAATCTAAATAATTAAACAACACTCATAAATATATTATTAATTAAATTTTTGAGTTATATTTTTTTAATATAATATGTAGGTCCAAGCCCAAATTAGTTGAAAAAATTCAAATACATTTTTGCATCAATCTTATTTCTTAAATATATCTAAAATAATTATATTTAATTTATATGTGTATAGATAATTGACTATTTTTCATTTTAAATCCACTCATTTATGTGTATACTTAGTTTTGGTTATTGATCTTCTAATTTATTGATATATTTGTAGTGATTCTTTTAATAAACCACATTTTATATAGTTGTTATGTGTAAAATATTTACATATTAATATAAATATAATTATTTTTTTATATATTTTATATATATATATTTTTTATTTATAGTTATTCAAAGCACAAATATTACATTTTAGCACTAGGCTTTTAATAATTTAATTAAAAAATGATTAAATCTACAATAAATTAGCGGAAATTTAGTATATAATATACTACATAAATTTAAAATACATAAATTTTACTTAAATTTGTAGGGTAAATTTGTATTTTTAGAAATTATGGATAAAAATAAAATTCTGAAAATTTTGGGTTAATTTATAAGTTTACACTAGGGGCTATTTCATATTTTTCAAAAGTATAGGGATCATCTTGTAATTTCAAAAAATATTTATGAATTCATTATATATTATTTTGATAAGGGAAAAATTTAGTCCCCACTGACTGAAATTTCTGATTACGCCACTGGTCGCCGACATGATATAAATGTAGTGTTTGGTATGTAGCTTGATGAGCTTATAAATTAGTTTATACTCTCAGTCCAATAATTATAAGTTGGTTTATATTATCCGTCAATATTCTTTATCAAACGGTGTAAAATACTCCACACCCACTATGTGTTTTTAAGTTCTCCAAATTTTCTCTCAATAAATTCAGACAAAAGTTTAGTAATGCATGTTCTAATCTCTTTTTAATTGGCAATTTCAAAGTTAAGATTGAGAAAATTAGGTCAAACCTGATTTTAAAATAAAATTAACTATAAACTTCCTGCAGATGGTCCCCTAATCAAACTTGCAAACACTTTGTAAAGAGAATAGAAGCTACAGTGGACGAAAATTGAGAGGTAAAATAGGACACCCTCCTTTTTTTCCCTCTTAGTCGTGTCTCACATGAGAGGCTCTAGTACTAGAGTCCCCTCGTGTCAAATATCGGTCGATAGATTTTCATCCAACGATTCGCGTATAAAATTAAAATATATGATGAGAGCGGACTCTTATATATTTTGAAATTATACCTCCGAACCCGGCTTTTGGGTAGTTACCTTTTTGACTTATTAAGAATATTTTATTATTAAAAATATTATTTTTAAATATTATTTTTAAAAAAAAAAAAAAAAGTGAATGAATCAAAAAACGACACCTCAATGTGCGTTTCGGTCGCCAATCGGTCTTCATTCGCGCTAAATATCAGTGCTTCTTTTATCAACGAGTGAAAGTCTATTCAAAATCAGGGAAAAAAAATAATGCCAAGATTTTATGTCCAATCACAATAATTTTGCATGACTGTTGATTTTTCAAAAGATCTTTTTAATAATTAATGTTTCAAAAACATTATCAAGACTAAGCATGGTAAAAAAAATGGTCCGCTCAGATTTTAGCCTGATCCGAGATAAAAAAATCCGGACTAAATTTTAAAATTAGAGGTCTGGTTCGGAATCGGGTTCGGCCTGGTCCTGGTTTAAGAAAAATATTATATATTTTTATTTATATAATAAATTATATATATATATATATATATATTTATATAATTAATTATATATATAATTTTTTTTATTATTAACAAACCATGCCGGATAAAGCCCGGCCTGAGCCCGAGATAGGCCGGGATTTTCCCGGGCCTGGGCTTGAATAATAATTCTCGGGCTCGGACCGGGCTTTCACTCCTAATTAAGACTGATTAGATGGGCTCTGGAACAAAATATCATAGAGCCCCATCTATTATAAAATTAGAATCGTTGGATTTTGATCAATTGGCCCAGATTTGACAGAATAAAAAATTATCTCCAAATTTTTAAAAAAAAAAATTAAAATTTGGATCGTTGAATCAAAATTAAACAATTATATATTTTATATTGGAGCCCTCGATTCCGATTTATGGACACTTAAACGCTTTGGATTCTTTTTGGTCCACATTGACATTAATTTTGATATCTATTCACCAACAACAATTAAACATCATTATATGGATAAGTTTTTTGTTCAATCCCAGGACCACAATTTTGAGCTTTTCCTCAACTCGATTCCCAAAGAAAATCACTTTGATATTCGACTTATTAGAAATGATATATACATGTAAAAGTGTATAAGCACGAAAATATTTTAAAAACAAAAAAAAAAAAAAATTCGATGCAAAAAAAAAATAAAAAAATAGATGACTATATGATTAAAAATAATAATTTGTTTTTTCTAATTATTTGCAAAATAATATGTATTTTTATGTGTATTTATCATTTCTCAACTTATAGTTGCCAAAACATTGAAAATATCAAGTATTAAGTCCCCAAGGGGTGTGACTTGGTGGTGTAGGGTTCAGGATCTCACCTTGAGGTTATGGGTTCGAATCCAGGGGGTGCACTTCTTGTAAGAGCCTGGGACAGCCGGTGGTTTTACCTGCGCCGCGGCCCAGAATGGGTGGTTTGGTGGCGGGGTTTCCATCGTTTCCAAAAAAAAAAATCAAGTATTATTACATTACAATAAAGCTTAGATGGGTAATTAATAAAAATAAAATAAAATCTGTTATAACACAACTTAAATATCGTGACTCAGAAGATTATAATTAGAGAGGGCTATTTTCCCTATCTCGTATGGTTCAACGGTATCTTGTCCCATTTGCGATGAGATTTAAGACATTTTTATGTGCTATTTTGAAAACAAAACGAGATAGAACTAAAAAATTATCCCGAAAACTCAAGTGGGATGGGATAACGAGATTTAACGGGATATGGGAAGGGAATGTGATGATTTTTTGTCCCGAAAAAATATAATAGAATGAGACTGGGATAAATTTTCATTCTGATTTCATAACCAAGACACGATTGAGATTGATAAATCTCGTATCGTCTCATCCCATTGCAACCCTAATTATAACTAAATAAAATTATCCCCTAAATCGTTGGTCAATAATTTATTTAACTTGCCATTCGGGTTTAAATCTTGATAGATGTAGTGAGATTAACAAATAAATAAACTTTGTCTATATCTTATCTTTTAAAAAATAAAAAGAAAATATTATCTAAATATTTAGAAAAAAAATTCCTTCCAATCCAAAAAATTTAGTCCCTCATATTGAGGTGGCCACCGGTTTAGTTTGGTTATAAACCAGAACAGAACAGAACCACTACAAGAATTATGGCTTTTAGCGTCCAAACATTTAGCGTCGAAATATTTTTTGACGCCAAAACTCACTTTTAGCGTCGAAATTGTAATTCGACGCTAAATGTCATATTTTTAGCGACGAAAAAAAAATTCAACGCCATATATTCAAATTTTAGCGTCGAAAACAGTTTTCGACGCTAAAAGTAATACTATAGCGTCGAAAAATATTCGACGCTAAATAATTTTACTATTCCAATAATTTTTGGCGCCAAATGTTAAACTTTTAGCGTCAAACATATTAGTCGACGCCAAAATCTAGACATTTAGTGTCAAATATATAGCGTCGCTAAAGGTTTATGAAGATTTCACCGACAATCCTTCAGTCTTTAGTGTCTAAATTTTTGTCGACGCTAAATTTCGGACATTTAGCGTCGAAATTGTTATTTCGACGCTAAAAACGATAACACTTAGCGTCGAATATTCAATTTCGACGCTAAAAATAAAAACAATTAGCGTCGAATTTATTATTTCGACGCTAAATATAGATTAAAATGTAGAATGTCACCAACCCTTCTCCCCCTCTTTTTTTTTCTCTCATTCTCTTCATTTTCATCCTCTGAAATCTGAGAATTTCTCCTCTACAGCCTCACAACTCTCCTAAAAATTTTCAATAAAATTGTAATCAATTTCCGATAAGGTAAATCTTCTTTCATATTTCTTTATTATTTTCAATTTTTATGATTATATATTTTGTTTATATGCTTTTTGTTAGTGATTTATGATTCATATATGTAGAGTAAGTTAATTAATTAACAAAATAGAATTTTTCTGTAAACTATTTAATTTATCAACCATATATATATATATATGTATATGCTTAAATAAATTATTAATGAATTAGTAATGTTGATTACTGTAATTTAATATCTAATAATTATATTATTATATTTAGATGTTCTACTGAAATGGATAGAAATTGGATGAGTTCGCTGGATAGATTGAGTGTTGAATATCGTAATGGAGTGTATGAGTTTATTGAAGTCGCAAAGCAACACATTGATGCAGAAGGTCGTGTTCGTTGTCCATGTACAAATTGTTTGAATAGGAAAAAGGAAGCGGTTAGATGAAGTCCATAATCATTTATACATGCCAGGAATATCACCAACTTACCGTACGTGGATTTATCACGGTGAGCAGTATCATTCTCAGTCACGGTTTATTGATTCCGGCGAAGGGAGCAGTAGTTACAATCAACCTGCAAACGATGAGATAACCGATATTTTGCATGACTTACAAGGTCCACAACTTGGTCATAGTGTTAGTGGTGACATGCCAGTGTTAAGTGGAAATGATCAAAATTTATTTAGTGAACTACTTGATGAGGCAAAAAAAATTTCATTTGAAGGTGCTGTAATGTCGATCTTGAATTTCATTGTGAAATTATTACACATTAAAGTGATCAACAGAATGACCAACAAAAGTATCGATATGATGTTAGAGTTACTGGCCCAAATGTTACCGGTTGGAAGTGAATTGCCTAAGTCGTACTACGAGGCAAAGAAAATACTGCGTGATCTGGGAATGGGGTATGAATCCATTCATGCTTGTAAGTTTGATTGTGTATTATTTCGTGCCGAGTATGAATCACTTGAACATTGTCTGATATGTGGTGAAAGTCGATACAAAGTCCGTGGTATGGGGAAGAAAGTGCCTCAAAAGATATTGCGATATTTCCCTTTAACGCCCAGGCTGCAGAGATTGTTCATATCACGACACACAGCGACTGATATGATGTGGCATCATGAAAAGAGAATCGGTGCGGATGGCATACTTAGACATCCTGCGGATGGAACCGAATGGAAGGAATTTGATGACATGTACCCCCTTTTCGCTGAGGACCCCCGTAATGTCAGGTTAGGTCTTTCCTCTGATGGTTTTAACCCATTTGGGAATATGTACAACTCTTATAGCATGTGGCCCGTTATTGTCATTCCATATAACTTACCTCCATGGAAATGTATGAATGATCTGTTCATGTTTATTTCATTGCTTATCTCTGGTCCACGTTCACCTGGTAAAGATATAAATATTTACTTGAGACCATTGATCGAGGAGTTACAAACATTATGGAATGTGGGTGTGCATACTTATGATGCAGCTTCCGAGCAGTATTTTCATATGCATGCCGCATTATTATGAACCATTAATGATTTTCCAGCTTATGGTTCATTATCTGGATTGAGCACTAGGGGATACATGGCATGTCCAGTTTGTGCGGGTCAAACACCTTCGCAACGATTACAGAATAAAATCATATACACAGGGCACATGAGATTTCTTGAGTTGAGTCATCCATGGTTGAGGAGTAAATTATTTAACGGTCAACTTGAACCTCAAAGTATGCCCAGTCCACTGTCTGGATTCGACATACTTTGCCAACATCAACATGTCAGAGATAGCACACCAGGTAAACATCCTAATAATAGAGATAAAAATCGAAAATGCTTACCTGAAGAGTTGAATTGGACAGGAAATAGTATTTTCTTTGAGTTAGAATATTGGGGGACTCTGAGTTTGCGATATAATTTGGATGTAATGCATATGAGTTAGAATATTGAGGGACTCTGAGTTTGCGACATAATTTGGATGTAATGCATATAGAAAAAACATTTCCGAGAGTTTAGTGGGCACACTATTCAATATTCCGGGTAGGACAAAAGACACTGTAAATGCTAGATTGGACCTACAAGATCTTAGAATTCGCAGTGAATTGCATTTACAAGTCACCTCTCGAGGTCTTATTAAGCCTCCTGCTAGTTATGTGCTCATTCAATCGGAGAGAAAATCATTATGTGATTGGTTGAAATGGTTAAATTCCCTGATAATTATGCATCGAATATTGGGCGTTGGATCAGAAATGATACAATAACGGGATTAAAGAGTCACGATTGTCATGTGCTTCTCGAGACTCTCCTTCCTGTTGGCATTCGACTTTATCTCCCCCCGAATGTATATGACGTCGTACTTGATCTATGTGGCTTCTTTAAACAATTATGTCAGAGGACATTAACCACATCTGTTATTGACAACCTTGAGCGATGAATCGTGATAATCCTATGCAAGCTGGAGCGAATTTTTCCACCCGTTTTTTTTGATGTCATGGTACATCTGGCTGTGCATTTACCGGCTGAAGCTAGAATTCTTAATATAAGAAAATTCTTAACTTTTTTCATGTGCATAGAATTTAGTATTAATACAAACTTGTTGTCATATCTGCAGGGCTTTGAGAGATTACAAACAATATGTGAAAAACAAGGCACGCCCTGAAGGGTCAATAGCTGAAGCTGTTGTAATAAGTGAAGTAATAACATTTTGTTCGATGTACATGCAGAATATTGAAACTCATTTTAATCGTCGGCCACGAAACTATGATGGAGATGCAAGTAATAACCAAGATATCACAGTGTTCCGTCAAACTTGCAGACCATTTGGAGCAGTAGGTGTCAAATTACTAACCCTTCAGGAAGTTCAACGTGCGCATTGGTTTATATTGAGTAACTGTGATGAAATGCAACCGTATTTAACGTAAGTTTTTCTGATGCATAACTACTGTATTTTCGCCATACATTAACCATGATAATTTATTGTAGGCAACATCTAACAATGCTACAATGTGGTGGTGACCATAATGTTGATGGAACACACAAAAAAGAATTTCCTAAATGGTTTGAGACAACTGTAAGGCGAAATATTTTATATTTATTTTTATCCTAACATTAAACATTTCGGTTTGTTATATTAACACATATATTTCTCTCATTGTTAGATTAACAACCAAGTGCAAAATGGTCAATTGGACTCGCAATCCTCGTTGGTTTCTTTGGCTTATGGGCCTCAAAAGCAGGCTTATGAGTACAGTGGATGCATTGTCAACGGAGTTAGATTTCATACCAAACAGCGAGATGTTACTCATGTGACTCAAAATTCTGGAATTGTAGTCCAAGGAGAACACGACTCAGATCTTATTGACTTCTACGGCGTATTGCAATCAGTCATTGAGTTGATATACCGACCCAGACGACATATTGTGCTATTCGACTGTAAGTGGTTTGACACAAATGCCAGAAAGATGAGAATTCAAGTTAGTAATCATCTAACGTCAATTAATGTTCAACATTTTTGGTACAAGAATGATCCATACATTTTTTTGTACCCAAGCACGTTCAGTGATATATATATCTGATCCAAAGTTAGGAACTGGATGGATGGTGGTCGAAAAGTTACAACATAGGGCCATTTGAGACACGCAGGAGAAAGATAGAGTTGACATATCAGATGAAACACAAGAAGTCTCCGGCAACTTTGAAGTTCCTGAACAGATATTTTTTGGACCAACTGTCATCGTTCCTGAAAATATCACATTAACACGAGATAGTACAGACGTTGAGATAATTCCTCAACCTGAAGTAAGCGTGGAAGTAGCAACTGAAGAAGAATTTGACACTGACGATGACTTCGATTCCAGTCACGAATCCTCAAATACCGAAGATAATAGTGATTAATGAAGTTATTGTCTGATGTGATTGATGAATAATTTTTATTATTATATTGTATGGTTCTTATTTTGAATTATTATTTACATATGAATTGTAAGATTGTCGTAATTAATAATAGTAAAATTATCATATTATTGTTATTTTAATTTTAATGGTAGTATTTAGCGTCGAAATAATAATCGACAATAAATGTTGAACATTTAGCGTCGAAATAATAATCGACGCTAAATGTTGAACATTTAGCGTCGAAATAATAATCGACGCGAAATGTTAGACATTTAGCGTCGAAATAATAATCGACGCTAAATGTCTGAAATTTCGCGTCGATTATTATTTTGACGCTAAATGTCTTATATTTCGCGTCGATTATTATACATTTAGCGTCGAAATAATAATCGACGCTAACTAAAAAAATTAAATTTCCCCAAAAAATAACCATAATTTTTAGTAAACCGCCAACGTTTTAACGTCAAATTAATTCGACGCTAAATGTCTATTAAATCCCTAAAACCACTGTCGTCTTCTTCCTCTGCTCAGACGAAACAAAACACCCCCAAACTGTCGATTTTTTCTTCCTCCGATCCAACCACCCTATGCAGGGCTTTTTCATCCAATTTAGAGGTAATTCTCAATTGTTCTCATTCTTATTTGAGTTTGTTTCCGTTTAGCTATAGAGGTTTTGGATTAGGGTTATTATGCAGTAGAAGGATGACATGGTGGCCGGTCTTAGGGGCTGATTTCGGATGACATGAGTGGTTGAATTTTGGCATGAACCCTAGAAATTGGGAAAAATTGATTGTATGATTGGCATGAACCTTAGAAATTTTGGCATAAGTGGTTCATAAGTATTTGAATGCATGAATGATGTGTGTGTGAAATTGATTATATTTTGGCATGAACCCTAGAAATTTATTGTATTTGAATTCATAAATTTTGGCTTGGATTATGCCGAGAACAGCAGCAATATGTATGTGAAAATCTGTTTTTTTTCTCAATTAGGTCTCTAATGATCCTACTTTGATGATCATGATGTTATACTGTGATTGATATGATGATGTTATACTTTGATGATTATGATGGATGATACTTTGATGTGATACTTTGATGATGATGATGATGATGGTTGTTGATGATGATGATGGTTGTTGATGATGAATCTGAATTTGATGATGATGCTACTTTGATGATGATGATGAATTTGATGACGCTAATGCGACGGGTTTTTGCAGATGGCACCGGGCAATCGCAAATGGGCTAACGCGACTCCATCTACATCAGCATGGACAATTGGCCCTGGTGGAGTCTCTGCTAGCACAGGTGAGTCCAGTACAGCGAAGGGTCGAGGACGCACCCGTGGCCTGGGGTTGGCTAAGTACGTTAAGGCTCATGGCCGTATCCGGATAGAGATATCAGATGATGGACATAGTCAAGTCGGACAACATAATTCAGCGTTTAATACAGCCATATGAGCTACAGCTCGATATGAAGCTCCCCAAAACTACATTTCTTGGAGAAAGATACTGTGGGAGACGAAAATCAACCAGCTATTCTCTTCGCTACTCGTAAGTTTTCGATATTGTTTGTTAGTTAACATTTTTATTTTATACTTATTTTAACTCGAATTTTCATGTAGGAGTGGTTCGACTTCGATCTGACCAAATTGAATGTCCAACAATATAATGACTACCACATGGGGAAAAGTTATAAAGATTATAGGACAAAAGTCCTGAAACCAATATTCGACGAACATGGACCTTCAGATGCTCCACAACACAAGCCTGATTTTATAGAGGAACAAGACTGGACATTCTTATGTGAGCTTTGGTCTAGCAAAAAACACGAGGTAAATTTTGAAATAAACGAAAATTTATAATTGTCTTTGTTTTCGGTACTTACAGTGTTGGTAAATGCATGATCAATGTCACGCAAATGCGGAAAATCGAAGTCACTTGCGTTTTAACCACCGTGGAGGTTCGAAGCCATTTATCCAACATCGTGCCGAACATTCTGAGGTAAATATATCCTAACGTAAAATTTAACAGTTCATTGTTTTTACTAATGTGGAATAATATTGAATTTATTTTCTGTTATAACAGAGTAGCACATGTGAGGTGCAATCATTTCCAGATTTTTTCCGTGTGACGCATTACAATGAGAGGAACAAATGGATAAATGAAGAAGCCGAACGCTGCTATGTAAGTTTCAATTTTTAAAATAAAATAATTAATATTATATATGTTAATTTTTTTCTCAAATTCTAATATTAACTTATTTTTTGAAACAGAACGAAATGATGGAACTCCAACAACAAATTCAGGAGACAGGGTCCGACTCGATACCAGATGAGCAGTTGTCGCAATTGGTTTTCAAGAATCAGACAGCTTACAACGTTGGCCTTGGCACTCGTAAGAAGCCGACGTCATCTGCACGCAATACTGTTAATTCGGACAAAGCCTCTCTTCGAGACGAGTTAGTCACCACCAAAGACGAGCTAGCCACCACCCGAGACGAGCTGAAGCAGACTAAGGAGAAGCTACAACAGGTCACGGTGGACCACGAGAAGAAGATGGTGGACTACGAGAAGAAGATGGAGCAGTTGGAACAGCAAATGTTGGCTTTCCGTCAGATGTTCGAGGCATCAATCAGTCAGGGTGCATCGGGCTCGAGAGTCCCCCCCATCACAGTAGCAATTAATTTTATATTTGGTTTTGTATAAACATTTTGAACAAATAGATTTAATATAATATTTTTTTTTCTAAAACAAATTTCAATATAATATTTATTATAATATTTCGTAATTCTGTTATTAATTCAATTTTTTCAATTAAATTAAATATTTTAGACCAAAAAGAAGTAAATTAATAATTTTTTAAAAAACAAATTTTTTAACTATTAGCGTATAATTTTTCAATGCTAAAAATTGACTTTTGGCTTCGAAAATTTCGACGCTAATAGTAACAAAAAATGGTCGATGTAAGTATACAAATATTACTTTTTTAATATACTTTAGCGTCGACACGTTTCGACGCTAAAAGTTTACCTTTTGGCGTCGAATTATTTCGTCGCCAAATATAACTTATAGTGTCAGAAAATTTAATTTAGCGTCGAAATAAATTAGACGCAAAATATAGTTTTTAGCGTCGCATTGATTTATTTCGACGCTAAAAGTGATTCTCGTCGACATTTCGGCGTCCATTTTTTGTGCCTAATTAATTCGACGCTAATTGTATTTTGCGTCGAAAATGTGACTTATGGCGTCGAATTTTTTCGACGCTAAAGGCTCTAATTTTTGTAGTGAACGATTACGGTTCCCAATCTTGTGGAACCGTAGCCGTTAACCGAACCGGACCGAACGGTTCCGGTTTAATTTTTTTAAAATAAAATAATTTTAAAAAATGGAAATTATTTTAAATATATATATATAATGGGATATTATAACCAAATAAATATAATAAAAAAATATTTATTTGAATTTTATTATATTAAATGAAAAACTTAAATTAAAAATAAAATAAAAAGCTTGAACTTAAAAAAAAATATTTGAACATAAATGTTATTATAATAATATTGGAACCGAACGATTCCAACGGTTCGGCTAGGGTGGGAACCCTAACCGAATCTTATGAAACCAGTTCCGATTCAGGGAATCGGACGGTTTCTTCTGATTCGGTTTTGGTTCCGAACTGGAACAGTGGTCGGATCTGCCCCATATCATAATATTTTTTAGGTACAAGAAAATTATCCTACCATCATATATATATTGAGGTAAATTTAGAACTATATTGTTCATTTCGAGTAAGAGATTATAATTTAGGAATGTGCATGTATCCCACCACACGCAATATTAAATAAATCATGACTCAACAACGGATTCAACTTACACTGTTAAACTACTTAAGTCGCTTTAAATTCTTCCTTCAACCAACCATGCTACCATCAACAAATCATAATCTTTCATATGCTACTATCATTTAGCTGAATTTTCAAATTTTTATTGGCCATTGTGATGCAAAGCTTCTTGTGTTTTATTTCAAGAAGACTCCCCCATGTGTTCTAAGCCCCAAAAACCACGAATCTTGATTTTGTAAGAACAAAATCCTTTCAATATCAAATCAAACCCTTAAAGAACCTTTCCCTAATAACCTTTCTTTATTTATTTGGAAAATCTTGAACATCGATACAACGACACAATGCTTGCCACACATTGATAAGCTTTTGTTTCGTAGAACTAAGGAATAATTCATTCTCTTGAGATGACACAAGTCAATTTGTTTTGTTAAAAAATGCCTATAATTAATTATAGATTACAATAAATAATGCTCATTTAAATAAGTGGATAACCCTAATTCTATCCAAACATATTAAAATCCTAGTAAATAAACCCAATAACATATAAAACCCTAGTAAAATAAACCCAATAACATATAAAATCCTTCAATTTTTTCATGCATGGGCTTTCTAATTTAATTAAAGTTCAACCCAACACTTAAACATAACATAATCTTTACAAAAATATAAAACATAAAAGCTATATGGATAATTTGTGTCTATATTTTGACCAAGAACGAGTCCAAAATTGACTTCGGCTAAGAACACAAGGCCTTTGGATGTACATTATTGATTATATCTCGTCGAGTACATGCAAATCGATATATTATTCGTCTCGTAATTCTTTATTAAATCAAAAGCTACATCCATTTTCAAATCAGTGCGCGATGAAAAATTCTGACTGAAACAGATTCGAATCTAACCAGATTTTTGCATGAAAACTGACTTTAATTGGCTCAAAACGTCAAGAAATGAATTTATATGCTATTGTCATGTACTAACACCATATTAACACTCAATATTCAATTAAAACACAGAAAAAAGATGATGGCAATCATTAAATCATCCACCAAACATGCTTTCTAATTATGCAATTGCAATTGCATAAGGAGGTGCGAGCATCTCTATAAATAGAGATGCTCAGCACATTATTTCCTCAGCAAATTTCCACAGGTCTCTCTCAGACTTTGTGTGATGAGCTATAGTGGTATGAATATATGTGATTTTTATTTATATTATATTTTATAAATTGTAATAATTTTTCAAATAAAATTTATATTATTTCTAGTTTATTTAGGACTTTTGACTAGTTGTAGGCATTGCATTTTTGCATGTAAAACCCGATGATGAGTCTCATTTGGAGGCACTATCTTTTAAGTCGCGGAAATCGCGTGAAACGGACGTCGGAAGGGAAGAGTCAAGAATTGACGGTTTTTTCGGATTTAGTTCACGTGTTTAGCTTCGGGTTCGCTGTTGGATCTCCGTTTTAAAAAAAAACTTAACCTTAGCCCAAGCCCATGATGATCATTTCCAAAGAAATAATTAATATATGTCACAAACCAATAATAATTAAACATTTAAAATATATGTCACAAATTAAATTTAAATTAAATATAAGTAAATTAAAATTAATTAACTCACAAATGTAAACTAAATTGAAATTAAATAACTAATTAAATTAAATGTTAAATCTAAAAATCACAAACCAATTAAATTAATTCCAATTCAAATTAAATAAACAAATTAAATATTAATTAAACAATATACCAAATTAAATAGAATAATTAATTAAGTCATATACCAAATTAAATAAAACAAATAAAATCTAAATAATCACCTACCAAAATAATAAAAATATTTGCCCAAATTAAAGAAATTGCATGCCTAATTAAAATCAATCAACAAATATTATTCCTAATTAAAAATATATTATTCCTAACTTAAAATATTGTATGCCTAATCAACACAAACTAAATATACTACCTTCCTAATCTAAACCAATCTTGTCTCCATCAAATCCATTGATTTCCTTCTTTAACACTAAATCAAATCCCTATCCATGCAAACCCTAATGGACAACTATATAACACACACTAATTGCAACCCTAGGGGCTCATTCACAACTCTCACCACTCACGGCAACTTGAAAAAACCCTAGACTGCCGACTGAAACACATAGCCCTCTTACGCCATTAGCACATTCAATACACGCTCAGCTCTCTCTCACCCTAACTTCCTTCACGCCACAAGCAAACCTTCACAAGCCATTCACGCAACAGCCACCTGCTCCCACGCAAATAAACCTCATTCACGCCATATGTCTTCACCAGCCCTCACATAAGCCATCTGCCCCACTCACGGTACACACTCATAAGCACATGTAAGTCACGCAGACCTACTCAGAACCCATCAACCTCACGCTGAAGCCACAACAGCCCCCTTCACTGCCTCACGCATCAGCCAAAATACCAAAGCCTCACAGTCCACTCAGCCCCCTTACAATAAACCCTTGATGCAGCAGCCCATCTAAACACCTGACCTGCCTTCAATTCACGCCTGTCACAGCCCCAAACAGTCCTTAAAACCACACAGAAACAGCCCCTAAACTGCTCAAAACAGTGACCAGAAACTGCTCCCGAAACCCTTCCGAAACAGCATCCATTTACCCTCCAAAAACGCATAAAACAGCCCCCAAACAGTGAACAAACACACCTGAACAGTGACCAGAAATCCGCGAGGAAATAGCAGCAAAACGGAGTGAAAACAGCGGGGAAAACAGTGGAACAACAAGTTAAGACGCTAAACAAGTGAACCAGAAAAGTTGCGGAGTGATAGCCCTTCCGACGGTTGTAAACGCGAGTCCGGAAGACGACTTAAAAGGTTAGACCTGAGGGTACCTTTCACACTTGTTTTTTTATTTGATTTTTATTGATTCTTTTAATTGTGTTTTAATTATATATATTGAATATTGTTTGCATGTGATGTGTGTTGTGGCCATTGATTAAAACGGAAAATACGTCGTCTCTCGTGGTATATAGGATGGAAACCCAGACGTAAATTCCGTAGCCGATTCCGAATGGACGGTAGTGCGGTCTGTACTTGGGATACAACTCCACGTACCACTTGAGTAAATGGCGTATATTTCGCTTTATGTTATTTTGATTATTCTCACTTTATTATTCCGTCTTTTAATTTCCGCATGTTATTTATTTATGTTATGATGCGATCGAGCGCATGGGCTTAGTGAGTTAGTCCAAAGGTCCCCTCTTTGAGAGACGAAGAGCCTAAAAGGCCACCTTTGTGACACTACTTCGCCGCGCCGGACGAAGTGTGTTTGGGTTGAATGTACGTTCAATGGGCATACGAAGTCCTACACTTTTATTGTCTTTATTTCATGTATTGTGATGTGACGCGCATGGGCTTAGTATGTTGGTCTAAAGGTCCTCTCTTTGAGAGACAAAGAGCCCCAAAAGGCCACCTTTACGGCAGTACTTCGCCGCGCCCCCATTATCTTGTTGTTTAGTATGACATCATCTTACATAACCATGCATCATATCACATTGCGCATGGGCTTAATATGTTGGTCTAAAGGTCATCTCTTTGAGAGACAAAGAGCCTAAAAGGCCACCTTTACGGCAGTATTTCGCCGCGCCTCTTTTATTTAGTTAATCACTTCATAACGTCTTTTTTTGAAAATTCATGCATCATATTGCATTGCGCATGGGCTTATCAAGCTAGATCAAAGGTCCTCCAATTTGAGGGATGAAAATGCTTAAAAGCTACCTTTGCTACAATGATTTGCCGCGCCCCTTAATCTGTTGTTATGTACGAGAAGTCATATATTCATATGTTCATGTATGTGTCATGTTGTTTACTGCATTTTGGAGGTCACTGCTGTAAACCGTTCGAACGCGTTCCGAAACGCCGCACGAACGCATGTTTTCTGTCTGGTCCCGTTCGAACGCGTTATCAAACGCTATACGGACGCGAACCTTCTGTTTATCGTTCGAACGCGTTTGCGAACGCTACACGAACGCGAATACACTGAATTGAGTCATTTTCATCACATGTGCGTCTGTGTCTATATCTATCTTCTTTTGCACCATGTCATAGCATGCTCACTTTAATGCCTAATTGCATCCCTAAGCATCTTTTTGCATTATGTACTTAGTTGACCCTTTTATTTGTGCATGGACATGTAATGGCTATTTGTTATGATATGTCTATGAAATCACATGTCCACCATCATTTGATTCGCCTTTATGTGTGCTTGTGTGGTTAGTATGTGCTTGTGTTTCCATGAATACAACATGCCAATGAAATTGTCTGTTTGTTGATTTAATGTACTTCTAAGCATGCAATCTTATATGTGAAATACATGTATATTTAGGCGCATATTTTATTTTATAAATGTGAATTTAGAAGCATGATACCCTTAGAAATAAGTGTTACTTCAACTTGTTTAAATTATTATATAAATCCTTTCATTACAAGTGACATGAGTAAGGGACCATTCCGAACCCAACAGTTTGAGGTCTTCCCTTGCGAGGGGTGAGTGCGGCCTTAAATCTTTGTCCCGGTTCACACCGGGTGGCGACTCCATATTATTTAGTATTTCCCAACTAGTGCCGCGAGCCTAGAAACGGCGTCGCCCAGGTTCTGTTGTCTACACTAGCTCTAGACAATTCCCGATTGACATAGATAATACTTGAATCTCATAAATGAGAGAGAGTTGACTATTAAGATATGAATTAATTATTGACAATACAGTACCGCCTATATGATTGATTTTATATGTTTGACATAATTGAGTATCTAACTGGACTTGTTATAAACAAATATTATCATCGCATTTATGGCTGATTTTATATGTTTTTGCATATTTAGTATATTGGCAGGACTAATTATCGACAAGACGGATCACATGTATTGTCATAATTAATACTTTATAATTATGAAATAAATTGATTGAGAAATAATTATAATTTATATTTTATAAAATGTAAAAATTATTTTATATTTGAAATATCAAGAGTGGATCCTTTAACCATAGTATTTTATTTTATTAGTTGAATTATTATTTTATTCTATTAAATTCATTTCATGTGAATCGACCACGGACTTACCGAGTCATTTTATTACTTCGAAACTCTTATACTTGAGAGTTAATAACCAATTTTTGAGCGTGTCACTTGTCATATTTGCGATGAGATTTGAGCCATATTTTTATGTCCCGTTTTAAAAATGAAACGGGACAGTACTAAAAAATTATCCTGAAAACTCAAGTGGGACGGGATAACGAGATGATATGAGATTTAACGGGATATGGCAAGTGAATTAGATGATTTTTTTCCCAAAAAAATATAAAAGGGTGGGACTATGATAAATTTTCATCATGATTTCATAAACAAGACAAGATTGTGATTGATAATTGTCTCGTCTCATCCCATTGCAACACTAATTATAACTAAATAAAAGTATCCCCTAAATTATTGGTTTTCAAGAATCTATTTAACTTGATACTCGTGTTTAAATCTTGATAGATATAATGAGATAAAAAAAAATTTAAATTTATATTTTGTCCATCTCTTATCTTTTAAAAAATAAAAGAAAAAATCATCTAAATATTTAGGAAAAAAAAATTTCCTTCCAACCCAAAAAATTTAGTCCCCATATTAAAGGTGGCAACCGGTTCGGTTCGATTCCAAACCGAAACAAAACAGAACGGTTATGGTTCCTAATCTTGTGGAACTGTAACCGTTAACCGAATCAGAATCGGACCCAAAGGTTCCGGTTCAATTTTTTGTGAACAAATTAATTTTAAAAAATGGAAATTATTTAAGAAAAAAAATATAATGTGATATTATGATCAAATAAATATAATAAAAGAATATTTATTTGAATTTTATTATATTAAATTAAAAAATAAAATAAAAAACTTGAACTTAAAAAAAATTATTTGAACATAAATTTTATTATAATATTATTGGAACCGAACGATTTCAACGATTCGGCTAGGGTGAGAACCCTAACCGAATCGTACAGAACCGGACGATTTCTTCCGGTTCGGTTTCGATTCCAAACTGGAACCGTGGCCGGATGTACCCCATATCATAATATTTTTTAGGTACAAGAAAATTCTCCTACCATCTGATATATATTTGGGTAACTTTAGAATTATATTGTTCATTTCGAGTAAGAGATTATAATTTAGGAATGTGCAAAGACCCCACCACACAATACTAAATAAATCATGACTCAACAACGGATTCAACTAACACCATTTAACTACTTAAGCCGCTTTAAATTCTTCTTTCAACCAACCATGCTACCATCAACACATCATAATCTTTCATATGCTACTATCATTTAGCTGGATTTTCAAATTTTTATTAGCCATTGTGATGCAAACCTTCTTGTTCAAGAAAACTCCTACACATGTTCTAAGCCCCAAGAACCGCGAATCTTGATTTTGTAATAACAAAATCCTTTCAAGATCAAATCAAACCCTTAAGGAACCTTTCCCTTAATAACCTTTCTTCATTTCTTTGGAAAATCTTGAACAGCGATACAGCGCCGTAACGATTGCCACACATTGATAAACTTTTGTTCCGTAGAACCAATGAAGAATTCATTCTCTCAAGATGACACAAGTCACCTTGTTTTTTTTTTTTTTTAAAGTCTCTAATTAATTATCAATTACAATGAATAATGCTAATTTAAATAGGTGGCTAACGATAATTCTACCCAAACATAATAAAATCCTAGTAAAAAACCAAATAACATATAAAATCCTTCAAATTTTTCGTGCATGAGCTTTCTAATTTAATTAAAGTTCAACTCAACACTTAAACATAACATAATCTTATAAAAAAAACATAAAATATAAAAGCTATAGGGATAATTGGCGTCCATTTTTTGACCAAGAAGGAGTCCAAAATTGACTTCGGCTGAGAACAAAGGGCCTTAGGATGTACACTATTTAATATATCTCGTCGAGTACAGGCAAATCAATATATTATTCGTCTCGTAATTCTTTATAAATCAAAAGTTACAGCTATTTTAAAATCAGTGCGCGATTGAAAAATTCTGACCGAAACAGATTCGAATCTAACCAAACTTTTGCTTGATTGACTCAAAACGTCAAGAAATGAATTTTATATGCTATTGCCATGTATTAACACCATATTAACACTCAATATTCAATTAAAAACACACGAAAATAACACAAGAAATTGAACTGTAAAGAATAGATATGAAACAAAAGAAAATATGCAAGAATTTAAACAAGAACCGAAACTAACTCAATGACACAAACCAGAATTGAAATAAATAAATAAATAAAACTCGAAGATAATGGATAGAAAATCCTTGATCTGAACCCTGAGAAGCGAAAGTAACTCAACGACACAAACCAAATGATGCAAAACTTCTTGTGTTTGATTCCAAGAAGTCTCGTCCACGTGTTCTAAGCCTCAAGAACCGTAAATCTTGATTTTGTAAAAATAAAATCATTCCAAGATCAAATCCAACCCTTAAGGAACTTGCCCTTGAGAACATTTCTTTATTTATTTGGAGAATCTTGAACATCGATACAACGCCACAACATTTACCACACATTGATAAGCTTTTGTTCCGTAGAATCAAGGAAGAATCCACTCCCTCAAGATGACACAAGTCACTTTGTTTTGTTTAAAACAAAAATGTTCTTGATTAATTATCAATTATAATGAATAATGTCCATTTTAAATATGTGGCTAACTCTAATTATACCTAAACATAATAAAACCCTAGTAAAATAACTCATATGCTTTCTAATTTAATTAAAGTTAATCCCAACACTTAAACATAACATAATTTTAAAAAACTTAAAACATAAATGCTATATGGATAACTTGCATCCATATTTTCACCAAGAAGGACTCCAATTTTGACTTTGACATAAACTGTAAAGTTGTATATCTCTGAGTGTTCTTTCTGGTGCAACTTGAATCACCAAAATCGGACATCATATGAGAAAATTACAGCCAAAATATGAAGTCTGCGCAAATTTCGTTAATGTACCATTCAGAAATTAAGACCAAAATCAATAAAGACAGCTCATGCACGTCCAAGACTCATTCCATACATGTTCATATAATGTCTCATACATGTTCCAAGTTACTGAACCCAAAAAATCTTCCAAATCCATCAAAATTATCCAAATACATCAATCTAACTAAGGAAATTCTAGATAATATCACATTGTGGGATGAAACTGAAGTTTTAATAAATGCTACCAAGTTGAATTCCGCAGTTAGCTAAAGGGTCACAGTCAAATTCATTTTAATATAAAGTATAAAATGTTTTGTATATTAAATTTTTCTATGTAATCTTTAATAATAGATGAGAAATGCTAAGAAAATTTCGCAGTTAGCTAAAGAATTTATTTTAAGAAAATTTTGATGGAAAAAAAATCATTGATATTTTGACAGTTTTTTCATTTTCCATTAAAATGATATCAAAATTTTTCTTAAATGAATTTTTAATGAGTACCTTAATGACACTTGTTAACATAACCCATAATAGATTACTGACAAATTTTTATGGAGTAACATGGGTCATTTAATGCAATTTGTAGGTCTCTATTTTTTGTTGGAAAATACACTAAATGTATTAGAGTTGTCCCTAAGCTATATGAGTGGAATTTATATTAAATGTACTGCCCAACAACATGAAGTAAAATATATATATATATATATATATATATGCAACTCCTGATGAGAAATTTTAATAAAACTAAGAAACTCAATTTTTACATATTTTACATTATAACATACTTAAATTTACGATTTATCTATTATGGTCTCCATTGGTGGCCTAAATTTATAATTACCTAAAATATTGATTCCACGACTTGACTGGCTAAATCCTAACAAATATTTATAGTGCAAGTGAAGGATCGATTAAAAAAAAAAAAAAAAACTTACATTTAATAAAGTCAAGAAATACAACGGTGGCAATAGTAGGATGGTTGCCCATAATAATTTAGAAGAGATGAATGTATTTGAAAATTCTTAATTTAGACCCTACTACATCGATAGGGGAATAGGTGTATAAATCGTGAATTTTAAACATGAAAAACACGAAAAGTGGTGAGAATCTATCCCTTCGAAAGTCATGAGCTTGATTTCCCATAATCCAATTTAGATTTGGTAAATATTTGTTGATTGATTTGGCTTGACTTATTTGATTTTGAGTCTAATGACAAATTCCTACAAGATTACATTCTGAAGATTAGAATCTTCCTCCTTTATTCTTTTATTATAATTATAAGTAAATTTAGTAATATGTTTTTATAGCATAATGTTTTCCACACGAGTGGAGGCTTCATTTCTCCAACCGACATTTGTTTGTTGTTAAATTTCTCTAAGATGCATGCTATACATTTGTCATACTGACATGTAAGATTAGGTGTAATTACAGATGTTATTATGCATATTAAACTAAACTTACATGTTTATTTAAGTGAACTGTCATTAAAGTCCACTAACTTTGGATTATGGCGCTTGACCTCACGTGCTCCGGATAGATGATTTAGGGATCATAATACTTTCATTTTATACGCTTGTTAATTTATGGACTCCGGAATAGATTCTATTCGGAGTGACGTCACTTCAGAGTGATGTCACTCCGAAATAAAATTGTCATAAGTCAACATCCAAGTCTCTTCGGGCCTTGAGGGTTCCAAATATCATCCTAACTTCTCTCGTCTGCTAGTATTGTATATCTAATAGTAACATGACAAAGTGTCATGATTGTATTGGACATTTCTCTGTTTAGTGCAGTTCCACTAAGGAAACTTGATGAGGAAAAATTATTGATATGGCGACACATGACCTATATAGTAGGGCTGAAATCATGCATATACTACAAGTATATATCCTTAAATCTAACACAACCAATCCACAATAGCTGAATTATGCAAATAACGAAAGTTATAAATCAAAAAAACTCTTGAAAATGTCTTCGAGAGATAAACTATTCCGGTTTAGACAATCATTTGAAATCCACTAGTAAATAAGATACTTATAATGATGATATAAATCTAGGCAAACTTTGCCGAATCTACTACCATTTATAATAATAATTTGAAGAACTCTTAAAGCTCGCATCAAGATCCTATCCGGAACTCCAAAATTTCTTTATTGGATCACCAATGGAGAAATCTCATGAAGAAGACAAGATTGATCTTCAATGGAGATTTTTCTTTCAAAAACTAAAGGGAATTAGATTTCTCAATTATTTTCCTGTAAACTCCAAAAACCGGCCAAGCAAAAGCTTAAATAAGTTGGGATTCCCAAAACTTAATCTCCAAAAAGATTTTATCCTAATATATCTTGATTGGAAAATTTTTATTAATACAAACACATTGGCAGGGACCTTGGATGACTTTTCAACTTTTTTTTGTCTCCTCTTCATGGACCCCTTACCTAGCAGCAACTTTAGACTCTCTTCTTTTTTTTTTATCGGGGTGTCCGGGTTAATTTACTCGTATATCTACTAATCTTCGAGATCTATATTTTGTGGATTCAGAAGTTTCCCAACACAGATCATGATAAGTCATTGGCTTTTTACATCAGGTCATGAAGAGACATATCCTCAAGAACATACATCTAGTGAGATTTGAACATTGAATCTGATATGGAGTAAATCACTGAAGCCCAACATTTAAGAAGACACATTGTAACCCATATAATTATAATTTATACCCCCATTTATATCAATTTTGTCAAATATAGTACAAGAAAAAAAATAACATTATTTGACTCAACATATTAAAGCTCTTGAAGCAAAATCATAATATATCTACTACTAACAAATATCTAAAGCCATTGAATTGAAGCCAAGGCCATAGCTTCTCAATTGGATCACTAATTGAAGGACAAATTTTTAATAATATTGTGTTAAAAATATATAATGTTATAGAATTGTAACCAAAAAAAAATAGTGATGGCTCCTAAAAAAAGTTGTAATTATATAACATACGACTGCTGTACGATACATGAACCGATAAAATATTTGTCGTTCTAGTCGTTTTCAAAATTAAGTTGTAATTATTATAACATACTATTATTGTAAAATAATAAAAGGATAGTCTAATATACGAGGTTAATGATTCAATGTATATAGTCTTATCTTTTTTTTTTTTAACAAACAAGTTATTTAATTGACTCGAACTTGTGACTTCCAAATCACAATGAAATAATCGTACCATTAATCGATAAAGTATTTATCATTCGAGTCGTTCTCAAAACTATCTTTGTAGTAGACAGATTAAAACCCTAAAGAGCAAGATTACAAATATATTTCACCTAACACGCATAGACTTTCTCAGCCTCTGCAAATTGAAGTACTTTATTTACATGAAAATGGGTAAATTGCATAGTTGGTTAGTAAATGTCTCCTCAAGTGGCGTGATTTATGATATAAGGTTCAGAATCTGACATTCATGTCTTAGGTTCGAATTTATGAAGTATGTTTTTTGTAAGAATTTGAGACAGTCGGAGGTTTTATCTGCTCCGCTTAAACCCAAAATGAGTGATTTGACGGTGGGGTTTCCAATGATTCAAAAAAAAAAAAAAAAAAAGGTTAGTAAATGCCTTCAAATAATTGTAATGAATTCGGTGGAGATGAGTTAGATTCACATGATTATTGTCAAGCCTCAGATGTTGTTGCAAATTTGCAATGCAATTAATTTCGATACACCATCCTTTTCGAACCATAAATTAAATTGACGTTGCTCATCATCATCGATTATTAGAGTTCGACTTATTAAGAAAATATTAGGATCAAACTCGATTCAAATTCGATTACTAAACGAGCCAAACTCGAATTTAAAATATTCAATTTTTATAGTATTTGTATTTATTTGTTCATTTTTTAAATAAAATCCCTACAAAATTCAAATGTTATGACACGCGCACACACATTATAATATCGAGTTGAATTTTGTCTATGTGATTCAAGTCGAGTCTACTTCGAATAATATTACCGAATAAAAAACAAGTCGAATCGATTCGAGTTTTTTCGATTTCAAGGTGGAGAAAAATTTATATGTGGAAAATCATATTAAACCGTCAAATCAGTAAATATCATATATCTCAATTTCAAAATAATTAAAATATGTGACAGTCACTGGGATATAGACCATCCCATATAAAAACACAACAGTGTCTCCCCAAAATTCAAAAAAGAAATAAAAAACGCGCGTGAGATGAGAGCGTGAGGGTGACACACGTGTCAGTTACGGACGCCCGCGTGTGAAGTAATTTTTTTTTGGATTGATTCCTCTGTGAACACAAAAGAAAGAAAGCAACGTGCGGTGCGGGGACATGACATTCAACTGTGGGGCCCGCACGCATCAATGTTGATTGCCGAACGTCCGTTTCGTTCGCGCCGAATTGTGAATGGTGATTGAAGGAGAGTGGGACCCAGTGATGTCGGGGGACATTGTGGGACCCACAATTCTCAATCTGACAGCTGTCCGATTGCTACTGGCTCTTCTTTCCTATCTGTTATGATTAGCAGGCGCCGCGCGGCGCGCCACTTACTCCGTGATTGAATAACGCCACATGACATCCCCGTCTCTCTCATGCTGCTGTGTCATGTAAAATTAACCCGTTTATGAACCGATTGGGTTCGACTCATATGATTTCATTCGAGATCCATTCGTTTAATAAATGAGATATTCAAAATCAAAAATAATAATCTGATTATTAAATGAAATTAACTTACAAAAATTTGACTCGATTCATTTTTGACTCACAATCACTATTCGAAATATATTCGGCTTATATAATATTGACACAACTATCTATATAATAAAGGAGAATGGTGTTGGAGGAAAGAGAGTGTATCCAACGGTTCTCTTTATGTGGCTTAATTGACGGCCCAGATCATTTCATTGGTAGTTGGAGGAAAGAGAGTGAATTGATTGATGAAAATAGTCAAAAAATTTCAAATTTTCAAATTAAAAAATAGAAAATTAAAATAAAATCATTAATTAAAAAATAAAATCATTTAATTATGTAACATCGTGCCGTAGGCACGAGCATCATTTAATTAAAAAATAAAATCATTTAATTCTGTGTCGTAGGCACGGGTAAAAACTTGTATATATATATATATATACGCACACTTGAATTGTAGAAAAAATACTTAAATTTTGATTAAGTAAATGAAAAGTAATAATTTAATTTTTTAAATTAATCGATTTGAATTGTTTAATAATTGAATTTGAGGCGACATCGAGCTTAATATTTTCCTAACGAATTTAATTCGAACAACAGATATAAAATTTGATTTGAACTCGAGCCGAGCCGATCCAGTCCCAGCCAAGCACTACTCGTCTCAACTTGGCTCAATTACACTCTTAGTTGCGCCTCTCTTCCACATGTTTGATAATCTCATGCTCTCAAGTGCATCATCCTTATTGTGTGTTCTATAATGGTGGCAATCTGTTATATAAATTCGAAAAAATTGATTGGTTTAATAAACGAATCAATTCTATTCAGTTCAATTATTAAATACGAATTTGAGCTAATTAATTTGTTTATTATTTTCTTTTACTAGTTGTTGTTTTTTAATTAAAATTCAAAAAGTTGTTGCTAATTACTAAAGAAATAACAATGTTGTCTATATTTTGGTGGGTCATTTTAGTAAATCTATTAATTGTGTATAATTACAGTAATTTATGTCTTTAAATCATGTCATGACTAAAACGAATATTCGTTTATAATTCATTTATTATACGAATCGAATATAGATACTAATATATAATGATATTTGAATTCGTTTATTAAATGAATCGAATACAAATCTATCACATTTTAATTCGATTCATTTAGGATTCGACACAAAATCGATTTGTCAATTCATTTTGCCACTTCTCTAACGTTCCATTCTTATATTTTTATTTAAAATTTTCAAGAGAGATATTGTCACGAAACCGATAATAAATTAGTGAAGAGTGATTTTATGTTATTGAAATCTCTCTTAAAAAAATTAAAATTTTGAACAAAATTGTATATCATGTGAAATTGATTTACTTTTTGTCATGTTTAAAGCAAAGAAAAACTAAATTAAGCTAGTTAAATAATAAATACCATAATATTTTTTTAAAAAAAGTTTTCGATTTTATACTATATTCATTTGTAATTAAAAAAAAAATATCAATTTTCATAATTATTTATGAAATTATTTATGAAATTTGTTTTCATTTTTAAAATAAAGCCCTGTGGCTTTTAATTTTCATAATTATAGTATTAAATAATTTGTATTCCCTTATTAGTTTTTTAGTCAATTTTTAATTTTATTTTTTTGGTCATTCAATATGCTTACTAAAATCCAACAAAATACTGGTATTTCTTAAAATATATAAGAGTCTCGATAGAATTAAAAAAAATGAGTGAATTTAACAGTCTATATGGTTTATAAAATAAAAATATCGAGATAATCAATTAAAATCTTAATTGAACACACCGATGATTATTGGAGTTTCCTACTACGTTTTAAGTTAGTGTGGCAATGGGTCCGGCCGAGGTCTTGCATGACGATGTCGTGCTGGGCCGGGTTTTTTGGGAAAATAAATTTTTTTTTTTGGAATTTTTAATACTTAAAAATGAATAAAATTAAGAATTTCAATGTTTTTAGGTTTTATTATTTTTTATTTAAAAAAAAAATTTAAAAAATATAGCTATAGATGTCTATATATAGAATTAAAAATTAATTTATATATTAATTTTTTTTATTAATAAAAATCAAGCTTGAGCTTTTTACCTTAAAAAAAAAACTTAAAAAATATAGCTATAAATATCTATATATAGAATAAAAATCGAGCCGCTTGCCCCGACTTTTATAGTCACCCCTAATTTTGTGCTGTCATTAAAAAGCTTCCCTCTCCCTCCTCCCCCTTTAACCTGGTTTAAAGGCTTTTGTCGTCAAAACTACTCTGGTAAATACAATATTCTCCTACGCAAAGATTTGATTACACTATCATCCATAGGATAGCAAATTTTTTGGTGGGAATGGATTCCGTAGGGTTCGGTATGTTAGGGACGGGTAAGAGAATAATTTTATATATTAGTTTATTAAATGGTTCAGGTACGAATATTGACATCCACATTCATAAAGAAGTAAAAACCACGTATGAATGAGGACTCGCACGCGGTCCGCAAGAGACTAATATGTTAGGAACGAGTAAATGAACAAATCTCATATCCGTTGATTGAACAGACAAATACGGATATTGACATTCATATGTTACTAATTGTGATTTTTTTCAAAAATTAAGTTTTACAAAAGTTAAAAATTTTAACTGTTCACCACCAACAAAATATTAAGAAATCACACTGCAATTATTTTTTGAGCATAAATTAAATTTCGTCACACCGTTTGTTCACAATATTTTTCTAATCGCAACACTAAAAAGAGCACATATCACTTTGCTTTTTAATTTTTTCAATATTTTATTTTCCATTTTTAACCTAAACTTTGAAGCATAAATGAATTTTAAATGTGAAAATTCCAAAATGCCCCAAATTTCAATGATTGTCCTTGCATAAGAAAACCAAAGGGTAACCGGCTACCGGTAACGTTCTGGTCACCATCTCCATTTGTATGTAAAGCAGATGCCACTTTATTCAGGTTAAGCATATATTTTAGGTATTGATTTTATAAATAATTCAGATCTTGTCGGTTTTATAGTTTAAATGAGACAATTGATTTACTTACACGTAATATTCATATCTCATTCTTTTGTCTCTACGTTCTCAAATAATATTTTTAATTCACTATGCAATAGCTAATAGTTAGAGTTTATATCATAAAGCACAGTAAATTAAAAAAAATATCATGAAATAAAAAAACTTATAGAAATAATTCAAAATAAAATAACAAATAACAATAAACCTGAAATCCAAAAAATTGGTTAGATTTTGTGGGCATCAACTATTTAAGTTTCTTATTTTAATATGTGATTATATTTTTATAATGTAATATGTTTTTATTTTAATAATTTTTTTATTTTTATTTTATAATTTAATAATAAAAATAATAATTACATAGATTAAGTGCCACATATATATATTTATTTTAATATAAGATTATAATATATTTTCTTATTATAATAGGTTATCAAAAAATTTATTGTAGAGATTAAATGTCATGTGACGCGATGATAAAGCTTCAAAATATTTAACTTATATATATATATACACTTTGTCAGATTATCTATGATATTATTCAAAATAAATCGAATAATATAATATATTTTATTGTTACAATATGATTCTTATTTAATATATTTATTATTTTAATTTTATAATCTAATAGTATTTTTAATTGTAATATGATATTATAATATATTTTATTATTATAATACAGTTTATATAAAACTATAATATGTATTTTTATTATAATAGATTTTTTATTTAATAAAAGAACTAATTTTAAAGATATTTAATTTTATAATTTTATAATAAATTATTAATTGTAGAAATTAAGTACCACGCTTTTTTTTCTATTTAATGAGATATTATACTATATTTTATTATTATAATATATTTCTTTATTTAACGAGGCTTTCTTAGATAGCACACATTTAAACGTTTTTTTTTCCCTTTATATATATATATATACTAATTTTTGCTCGTGCCTACGGCACGGTGTTACAGTATTTGGCCCGTGCCTACGGCACAATGTTACAA
The DNA here is from genome assembly GCA_019454045.1 of Zanthoxylum bungeanum. Lineage (NCBI taxonomy): Eukaryota > Viridiplantae > Streptophyta > Magnoliopsida > Sapindales > Rutaceae > Zanthoxylum > Zanthoxylum bungeanum. The sequence continues at coordinate 225,320 of SKCR01042828.1, forward strand.
AATTAAATGATTTTATTTTTTTAATTAAATGATGCCCGTGCCTACGGCACGGTGTTACAGTATTTGGTCGTGCCTACGGCACGGTGTTACAGTATTTGCCCGTACCTACGGTACGGTGTTACAGAATTAAATGATTTTGTTTTTTAATTAAATGATTTTATTTTATTTTTTTAATTTGAAAAATTGAAAATTTTTGACCTTTTCCATCAATCAATTCACTCTCTTTCCTCCAATTACCAATGAAATGATATGGGCCGTCAATTAAGCCACATAAAGAGAGCTGTTGGATACACTTTCATTCCTCCAACACCATTCTCATTTATTATATAGATATATTCAAAGACACTAACAGTTATATGTAGCATAAGGATTCATATCAGTAATATTTTGAAATAAACCCCAAGGGGTTGCCTCAGTGGTAAAGACTTTGACCTTGGGTGGTTTGCTCCCTCTCAGGTTCAAGGTTCGAATTTCACTAGATGCATTTCCTTGGGGCCATGCCCCCTGGTGTGAAAAGCCAGCGACTTACCATGATCTGTGTTATGAAACTTCTGATGGCACGGGGCACAGGTCCCGGAGATTAGTCGAGGTGCGCGTAAACTGGCCCGGACACCCCGGTTATCCAAAAAAAAAAAAAATATATTTGAAATACATATTGTGGACACTAACTGTAAATCACTACGTCTTTGAATCATATATCTTTTGAAGATCAACAGAATCAAATAATATTATTGTTTCCAATCTCAGCTTCGTAAATCATATAATTTTAATTGCAAATAAACCTAATATAAATTTTTTTTTTTTTGCTATTTAATTTGAATTCATGTGTTTGAAGAGAAGGAGTGACATTTTGTATTCGGTTTCATACAGTTTTTCTCTTCGACTCTATCGCTTACGTCTTTGATCTTCCATTTTATATGAAAAATAGATTTCGATAATAATAATTGAATGATGAATTTGATTAGTATATTAATGACATGTGAAGATATATGTTAAATTGGTTAATTATATGTTAAAAAGCAACATCATATCTGGAGACTTCCGTAGGTGGTCTAATGACATTCTAGCTGCATGGTGCGTTTGGTAGAACGTTAGTGGAGCGTTTGATGAATACTTAAAAGTGTATATTTATTAAAAGAAAAATTAATTATTTCGTATTTGTAGTTTCATTAATCTACTTAATTTAACACAATTGTGAAATGATAATTAAATTTATATTTTATATATTTATATTGTGATTTTTATGTATGTGAAATAATATTTTGGATGCATAACTAGAAAAATGGACGTGACATTTGAATTTTGGAGGCCAGAAACTTGAAACGGCGTTCTAACAGTGTACAATTTCGAAAATTTCAATTTTGCGTAATTTTCGTATTTTTGTCATAAATTTTTACTCCGATATCAGATTGAGGTAATTTCAATTCCATATGAATTAAGACTCAAATATCTACAATATTCTCTAGTTTTGAGATCAAGATCAGAATGGATGAAGAAGCCAAAAGCATGCTGCATGTAATTTAAAAAAAAAAATTAAAAGAAAAAAATAATAATTCATATTTGTCACAATCCACTTTCGGTGGATTGTGACAAACATGGCCCTCCTTCAAATTTATGCAATTGCAATAATTATTATGGAATTGCAATTATAGAGATGCTGAACACCTCCATAAATAGAGGTGTGATGCACATCATTTCCTCAATAAATTTCTCTATTTGGGAAATTGTGAAGGGTCTTATGTCTTATGTGTTTTATTTTTCAAGTTTTGTTGCAATTTATTTTATTTTCTTTCAGTAATAAAATTATGTGTGTTTTTATTTATTCATGAGTAACTCATTCCATTATGTTGGGGGTAAAGGGTGATCTAATATAGATTAATATTACTTAAGTTATAATATATTAATTATAATCTGAAAATTAATATTTAATCGTCTATTGTATTTGTAGGTGTCTTGATTCGGTGTAAACAATCTCATATTCATTGACATATTTAATATTTTATCTCATATTATATAAGAGAGTAATTTAAATATGGAGTAATTTTCGACAAAAGCGTATTACCGCCTTTATGAATGATTTTATATAATTTGACATAATTGAGTATCTATCTGGACTTGTTAGAGACACATGTTGTCACCACTTATATGGTTGGTTTATATGTTTTGACATAATTAATTCATTATATAAATTAACTGTGTAATATTGACAATTTATATATTATAAAAAGTAAAATTTCTCTATAATTGCAATATTAAAAGTGAATTTATTAACCATAATATTTTAATCTATTGTTGTATTTCAATTTAAAAATCACTCATCACTTCAATCAATTCAGTTTTTTTTTTTTTTATTGAATTATTATTTTATTTTACTAAATCTATTCATTGTGTCAGCGTTAACGTTAGCGTTTTAATGCTCTACTAAACAAGTAAGTTAACATTTAACGTTAGCGTTAACGCTGATAAAATCATAATCTCACAACATTATATTATTTTTTAATGCTAAATTATATTTTTAACGTTTATTTCCGTACTTATAAGATAGCTTATATTGTGTTATAATATTCTCTATCATCTGATTAGAGGAATTCGAAACATATAACTAATTAAAAGTGTGTGTATATACACACACAATATCTAAATATTAATAATATATTACTCACAACTAGACCCGGCCACAGTTCCGGTTCGGAACTGACGGTTTCATCTGGTTCCGGTTTCAAAACTGGAACCAAACCGAACCCCCAAACGGTTCGATTACGGTTCTACAAAATTTGGAACCGTAACCGAACCAAATTTTTTATTTTTCCCTTAAAAAATAGATAACAGAACCGAATTTTTCGGTTCGATTCCAATTCAGTTCAATTATACGATTTCAAAAAATTAAAACTGTAACCGAATCAATTTTGAATCGATTCGGTTACAATTCCAACAATCTAAAATCGTAGAACCGAACCGTAGCCAGGTGTACTCACAACAAGTCACAAGTCACAACTCACAACGAAACTTTAACTAATTTTAAACCCCGAAATTACCCCTACAACATTTTCCCGCGCTACAGAAACAAAAAAAAAAAAGGTTTGCAAAGATCAAATCAGATGGGATGAAGACAACCATCATGATGATGATTGTGGCCCCTGATTTCGTCTTTGACATGTAGGCCCCACTTCATCTCCTCGTCTCTCTTTTAACTTTAAGAATCTCACTGTCATCCATTACCCTCAAATCAATGGCCCTAAAAAAATTTGAAATTTCCAAAAAAATACTCTAAAATTTAAATAGATTAAAAAACAATCTTTAGCATTTTATTATTGTTATTATAACTATAATATGGGTGGCAATATGATTGACGGGATGAGATTTATTAATCTTAATCCCAATCTGTTTATGAAATTGAGATGAATATTTATCCGATCTCATAACATATTTCGTTAAAATTCATCTCTATCTCTTTGTTCCGTCCCGCTTGAGTTGTCCCTTTGTCCCGTCATATTTTTAAAACGGGATACAAACAAGATGAAATCTCATTAGAACTGGACATGAAAAATTATTATATTGAAACAATAACAATTCATAATGCATTAATAATTATTTACTGTTAGAATATCATGTACATGATAGATAATAATGAAAAAAACAAAATAGAAAACTTAAAGAATAATCATGAAAAAAAATAAATTAAAGATATAAATAATTTGGCCTTCAAAATTTAAATAAATAACAATCTATTCCCTCTATATATATTATTACCTTACAAACACAACACTAGAAGTTTCATTCAAAGCCTCTCTCACTCACTTCACTTTCTCAGTCCACTAACTAAAATGCTACCAGTTACGGTGGTCCTCAGCCTCACGTTAGTTACCATACTCCTCACCATCTCACCGTCCATTGCGTGGCGCCCATGGCCCCACATGACGCAGTACAACATCTCCGATTACATCTACGGCAACTCAAAAAAATACGAGGGCTCATCAGAATTCGTCCACTTGAAATACCACATGGGCCCCGTCATGACGGCCGACATCACCGTCCACACAATCTGGTACGGCACGTGGCAGAAGACCCAGAAGATGATCATCCGCGAGTTCATCAACTCAATCTCAGCCGTCCACACGAAACGCCCCTCGGTTTCCGGATGGTGGAGGACCGTACAGCTGTACACTGACCAAACGGGCGCCAACATCTCCCGTACGGTGCGTTTAGGCGAGGAGAAAAACGACAGGTTTTACTCCCACGGTAAGTCCCTCACGCGCCTGTCGATTCAGTCCGTTATCAAAAGCCACGTCACCGCCAGGACGAAACCGTTACCGATTAACCCGAAGAGTGGGGTCTATCTCCTGCTGACGTCACCCGACGTGTACGTTCAGGATTTCTGCGGACAGGTTTGTGGGTTTCACTACTTCACTTTCCCGTCGATCGTGGGGTACACGCTCCCGTACGCGTGGGTGGGGAACTCCGCGAAGTTGTGTCCCGGGCAGTGCGCGTATCCATTCGCGGTGCCCGAATACGCCCCGGGGTTGAAAGCCGTGAAGTCACCAAACGACGACGTAGGGGTGGATGGGATGATAAGCGTGATAGCTCACGAGATTGCTGAGCTGGCGACGAACCCGCTTGTGAACGCGTGGTACGCGGGCCCCGACCCGGTGGCGCCGGTGGAGATTGCCGATTTATGCGAGGGTATTTACGGAACGGGAGGTGGTGGGTCCTACACGGGGCAGATGTTGGACGGTGAAGATGGTGCCACGTATAATATGAATGGGATCAGACGGAGGTTTTTGGTTCAGTGGGTGTGGAATCACGTGCTGAATTACTGTACTGGGCCTAATGCGCTTGATCAGTAGTAATTTTGGTTGTTTTGTTGGGGGGTTTATTGGTAATTTCCGATTACCAATTTACTTTTTTTAAGGTTATTGTGGCTGTTTGAACTTTGAACTGAAGCACGATTAGTTAAGGTAGTTAACTTAAAAAGTTTGTTAAATATGAAAAAATAATTAATTAATTAATTAATTATTATTGGTTATGTTTTGTATATGCAAATTGATGGTGTTGGTGTCGTTTCCCGCCTTATTTCAAGAGTTTAATTCAGTTTCTGCAATGAGGACTTCTACTCTATATAATTAATAATTGGATAAAAGTAGATATTTGCTTTTGCATTTATCCGAATTCAATTAATAGGGTTTTGCTAATATATCCGATGCCGATCCCATTTTTGATTTAACAATGCGGGTGATTGGTCTCGATCAAATTTATTCCTATAGAATACCTCTATTTTCGTGGAAATATTGTGATGGTGCGACTTGAATCCGAATTCAATTAATAGGGTTTTGTTAATATATCCGATACCGATTGTATTATTGTGTTAAAATTGATTTGTTTCTTGATCAATGTCTAAAAGTTTCAAGTTCAATAATTATTATTTCAACTTCGGTGTCCAATACTGAAGGTGCTATTTTTTATTATTTCAACCCTATAAGAGCTATTAATACACTCCTTCTTTCTGCTTTTACTTGTGAATCAAGAACTTTGTTGGGATCAGTGATGTAAGGCTTACGATGTACTCTTTCAAAATGTATTTTTATTTTAATCTTTTTTAATTATCATTGTAATATTTTATTTTCACGTATAAACTTTATTTTTTTCCTACTTTTTCGTGTTTGTGTTATTGTGTGTGTTTTATAAACTGTATTGCATGTGACTGTATTATAAGATATTGAGATACCTCATTTGAGTGTAAATATTATACTGGCATAAGTAAGAGACCATTCCGGACCTAAACAGGTTTAAGATCGGACATTACGATGAGTGTAATGCGGCCTTAAAATCATTCATGATGCCTCATATTGGATGACGACTCCCTTATTCTCCGATTACTCTTCCCGTGAGATTATTCGTACTCTCTACGAACTATGAGTCCAACATTATAGTGGCACCGACGTCGATAAATCCCGCTTCACTTCTACATATATTTATTTTTTTGAATATGTATGTTGAGTTTTAGAAAGATTGTGCCCCATGTTTATCAAGTTCTAGAGTATTTTGTTGGTACCCATAATTTATTTCTGCTTTTACTTGTGAATCAAGAACTTTGTTGGGATCAGTGATGCAAGGCTTACGATGTACTCTTTCAAAATGTATTTTTATTTTAATCTTTAAAAGATAAATTTCTCCTCTTTTAAGATATTATTAAAAAAATCAATTTAATATAATATTTATTGTTTATTTTTTTCTCTTTACAGTTTGCTTTCAAAAAGCAAATACCATCAACTCAAGTTCTCAAAATGTTCACACCAAGTGTAAAAGTAAAACTTGCAAAATCCCAGCTGTAATGTATTAAAATAAAATAAAAAATTGAAAAGTTTTCACCAATTTTCAATCTAATGATGATTTTTTCAGTTCTCATAAATAAGTTGAGAAATTAATTTCTTTTGATTAATTGACAAGCTGGCTCCCATTTTGGGTAGCATTGATGTAATTGTTTCAATTAAAATAGATGTTTACTAAAAAGAAATATTAACATTTGACCCCATTCGGGAGAAATTTTTATTTTTTTTAAGAGTAGATAAATATGGGGCGGATGTAGGGATGACAATTTGATCAAGGGTTCGTAAATAGGTCAGATTTTGAAAATTTTATCAATAAATTTAAGTGTTATTTATTAATATTTTCAAGATTATGAAAAAACTCAGTTTATTAAACTTTGAATTATTGATATTAATATGTTTTTTCAGACTTAAACTTAAATAAGAAATATTTAAAATATGGTTAAATTTTTTAAAGTCTGACCTATTCGCTAACCCTGATTTGGTAGGATATATTAGATATCCGATCATAATTGACCCAAAAAAATATTAAATATCCGAAGTTTAATGGAAAGTGAATGAGTTTCGGATATGAAATTTGATATTTGAAATGGATATTGGTCGGTTATGATTTTAATATTTTAGATATCAGATATCCAATATCTGACCAAAAATAAATAAAAATATATAAAAATATTAATTATAAAACCAAATTAATCTTTGAAATAAGTAAGTAATTAATTATTTTTTTAATTTTTTGAGTTTTATCAATTTTCTTGAATTTTCGGTCGATTTATGATATATGAATTTTCAGTCGGTTTTGGATATGGTTATCGATTTTTTCGAGTATGGATATGTATCAGATATAAGATTTAATTTCGGTTTCGAATATGTCCAAAATGGTCGGATATCTAACTATTACCATCCATCGACAGAGGGCCCTTAAGATTACAAGCGACATAGAATTTCAATTTTAATAGTTTTTAGGGAAATTATCATTTTTTTCATTTGACAAATAACATAAATACCATTTACCATGAAAATTTTGAATTCGTTCATTTGTCCCCATATAGTTTGAAAATTATTCATTTTTGCACCTGATAAAGTATAAAAATGTATAAATTATCTATTTAATTTAGGAAAATTATCCATTTTCCACATCATAAAAGTGAAAAAGGTGAATACATTTGAAACTTCAGGTGGAAAAGAGAACAATTTTAAATTTTTTATGATAAATATTACTTATGTTATTTATGATTTGACTGTGGTAAATTTATTAATTATTATAATATAACCTCTTAAATTTTTAATATTTTATCTTTAGTTCTGCCACCGGATAGAATCCTAAAAAAAACTTTTTGATAGGAAGATTAATTAATAGAATATAAAGCATTTGATTACCAAAAATAGTCGAATAATGGACACATTTTTATAAAGTGATTAGTGATTTTGAAGCGGCGCATGAATTGAAGCTTGAATAAAATAAACAATTCTATTTCCTGTGCTTTTGTCTTTTGTAATAGCAACTTAGTCACTAAGGTCTCGAGAGACATGATTTGGTGATATATGATTTAGGTTTTGATCTTCAAGTCTTGCGTTCAAATCAAGTGAGTGTGTTTTTTGTAGAAATCTGGGACAGACGGAGATTCTAACTGCTCCGCTTAAACTCGAAAAGAATGATTTGACGACGGAATTTCTAACGATTAAAAAAAAAAAAAAAACTTAGTGACCAAGAATATTTGGAAATAGGGTATCTCTTTTGACTTTAGGAAGCACTTTGAGTCTAGTGTTGTAAATATCTTAAAATGCTTTTACCAATAATGCTACGATATGACACAACTATAAAATTTTAAAAATATCTCGAATTTTGATTAGGAATTGAGATCCCGTATTTGTAATGATTTTCATTTCGAATCTTGATTTTTTATCTTATAAATTCCGAATATCGATCAAGTTTCGTATGATTTTTTTTGTCCCAACTTCATAATCGAGATGAGACTGAAATTGACAAATCTCAACCTGTCCCGATTGATTGTCATCTCTATTGACGCTCCTAGAGAATATAAGACGCTTGAATTTATAGTTTATTAAATGGGAAAAAGGGCAAATATATATATCTAGCCAATTCGTAAATAGATATCACATATTAATATTAATGGACATTTTATTTTTATTTTGTGTGGATATTATAATACATTATGTCCTTATCAGTTATCTTCATCTAAATAAACGAAAATTACAAACAAATAAGAGGGGCCCTTTTGAAGGTTCAAATCATATCAGTTTCATACACAACTTTGATACAGTTAGCAAAGCTTAATTTGGAATATATTATATATATTCAAAACCAATTTTTTTTTTAAATCGTTGAAAATCCCACCGCCAAACCACCTTTTCTGAGTTTAAGCGGAGCAGGTAAAATTTCTGAATGTCCCGGGCTCTTACAAAAAACACACTTTCTGAATTCAAACTCATGACCTCAAGATGAGATCCTGAACCTTACATCATCAACTCATGCCCATGCAGTAAACCGATATAATTTAGTGATCCAAAAGAATAATCTAAAGATATAAAGATCGTACTCAATATATAAATCATGTAATAAGTAGGATCCGAAAAGATCGTGATGTACGTAGTTTTAATGATTCAAATCCTTAATTAGAGAGATAAAGATAAAACAATTGACAATTCAGGATCTTGGCCATAATAAACAATCCATAAGGGTTCAACAAATAAACAAGCTCTATTTGCTTTAATGTTGTTACTGTTTTTGGCTTAGTTTTAAATGCACATACTAAACACAACTAAAGCTTTTAAATTTCCCTATGGAAAGACCATGCCAATATAGGCTTAGTTTTAAATGTCAATGTTGACGGCTGATTTCGGTCTCAGGGCAATATCAGAATATTACTCCCGAGACAATCATCCCTTAATAGTGAATTTGTTCGGTTATAGGGGAACCAAAAGCAAACTTGGCAAAAGACAGACAAATACGCCAATCGACAAAGAGATTTAACGTGGTTCGGCGGATCAGATCCAGCCTACGTCTACGGGCACATAACGAACGATCTTTTTATTACTGAGATATGCTTCTCTGATATCTCTTGTGTTTACAAGTCTCATGGTAATGATATTCATGCTCCTCTCATTACTTACACTTTCCCCTTCTATTTATAATAGTGAAGAAATCAGATTCATTTTCCCATAAGGATTCCTAGTTGAAAACTACCTTCACTTCCCATATCCTATTAGGATACTGACTCATCAACCTTTCCCCATGAAAGTAGGATAACTTATCTCCTTATCCCATAAGAATATGATAACTTATCTCATTTATCCCATAAGAATATGATAACTTATCTTCTTACCCCATAAGAATATGATAACTTATCTCTTTATCCCATAAGAATAAGATAACTTATCTCTGGAGCATATCTCGCTATCTGGTCGGTCTTTATGAGGTCGGTCACTATGGTCCTCTGAACTGAGAATGCTGCTATCGATCTGACAATACCTGTCCACCCGAGCTTAATTGGTCGGTCACTGATCACCAAGTGCTCGGCCCCTTACCGTTGGCGTATGCAACATCGAATGGTCGGGTCGTCATTAGTGGTCTCGATCAAGAAGAGAGTTACCCTTTTACCCATGCCGTACTGCTTAAATATCATAGTGCTTAAAAAACACCATCAACATCTATCCCCTACTTCTCGGTAACAACGAGTTTGAGAGTTGATGCCGGGAACTATAAAAAAAGATGGTTTGTCGATGAATCCGTCGGTGGTCACTCCAGGAACCGCAGAGAAAAATGCATTGGCTGCAAATCTGGTCCTTCCTGCCACCTTCATGTGCTCAGTCAACGAGGATCCCGATAACTACCCGTGGAGAAAATGCTTTGCCCTTATGCTGATGACGATTGACTCGGTGGGACGTAACCCGACCCCGAGCTGAGAAGAAACACTTGGCACTGTGGGGAATGTTACGTCCCCAGTCTGAAAAGATAGACTCGGTGGGACGTAACCCGACCCCGAGCTGAGAGAAACACTTGGCACTGGGGGAAATGCTACGTCCCCAGTCCAAACGACAGACTCGGTGGGACGTAACCTGAACCCGAGATGAGAGAAACACTTGGCACTAGGGGAAATTTTACGTCCCCAGTCCAAAAGACAGACTCAGTGAGACGTAACCCGACCCCGAGCTGAGAAAAACACTTGGCACTGAGAGAAATATTACGTCCCCAGTCCAAAAGACCGACTCGGTGGGACGTAACCCGACCCCGAGCTGAGAGAAACACTTGGCACTGGGGGAAATGTTACGTCCCCAGTCCAAAAGACCGACTCGGTGAGACGTAACCCGACCCCGAGCTGAATAAACCATAAGGCCTCGATGGAACGAAATCCAGCCCCGAGCCGAATAACCAAGCGGCCTCGGCGGAACGAAATACAGTCCCGAGCCGAAACAAACATCGATCTCGGCGGTACAAGAGCAGACCCGAGCCAGAAAGAAACATCGGTCTCGGTGGTACAAGAGCTGACCCGAGCCGAAAGGAAACATCGGTATCGGCGGTACAAGAGCAGACCCGAGCCGAAAGGAAACATCGGTCTCGGCGGTACAAGAGCAGACCCGAGCCGGAAGGAAACATCGGTCTCGGCGGTATAAGAGCAGACCCGAGCCGGAAAGAAATATTGGTCTCGGCGGTACAAGAGCAGACCCGAGCCGAAAAGAAACATCGGTCTCGGAGGTACTAGAGCAGACCCGAGTCGGAAAGAAACATCGGTCTCGACGGTACAAGAGCAGACCCGAGCCGGAAATAAACATCGATCTCAGCAGTACAATAGCAGACCCGAGCCGTAAAACAAATATCAAAACCATTGTGTGGGCCATAATAAAGAAGCATAATCAAATGTCAGCCTAAGACAAAAGAGGTCTTACTTATATTTTTTGGGATCCGTTGCCTTCCGCTTTTTCGCCTCTTCTCCGACTGGCTCCGGCTTCAAGCCCCTCATTATTCGTCTCTTCCATCCTCTCCAATTTGTCCATCATGGATTTTAGAAGGATTTGATTTTCCTCTATATCTTTCCTCATATTTTCCTCCATATTCTCCATCGAATCTGCTGTTGAACTCCCTGACGACCGGTGATTTCCATCTTCTGCCATCGTCTTTCCACGCGAGCTGCTTTTTGTTGGAGTTCTTTACAGACGGCGCCAACTGTTGACGACTGATTTCGGTCTCAGGGCAATATCAGAATATTACCCCCGAGACAATCCTCCCTCAATAGTGAATTTGTTCGGTTATGGGGGAACCAAAAGCGAACTTGGCAAAAGACAGACAAATACGCCAATCGACAAAGAGATTTAACGTGGTTCTGCGGATCAGATCCAGCCTACGTCCACGGGCATAGAACGAACAATCTTTTTATTACTGAGATTTGCTTCTCTGATATTTCTTGTGTTTACAAGTCTCATGGTAATGATATCCATGCTCCTCTCCTTACTTACACTTTTCCCTTCTATTTATAATAGTGAAGAAATCAGATTTTTTTTCCCATAAGGATTCATAGTTGAAAACTACCTTCACTTCTCATATCCTATTAGGATACTGACTCATCAACCTTTCCCCATGAAAGTAGGATAACTTATCTCATTATCCCATAAGAATATGATAACTTATCTCATTTATCCCATAAGAATAGGATAACTTATCTCCTTACCCCATAAAAATATGATAACTTATCTCCTTACCCCATAAGAATATGATAACTTATCTCTTTATCCCATAAGAATATGATAACTTATCTCTGGAGCATATCTCGCTATCTGGTCGGTATTTATGAGGTCGGTCACTATGGTCATATGAACTAAGAATGCTGCTATCGATCTGACAATATCTGTCCACCCGAGCTTAATTCGTCGGTCACTGATCACCAAGTGCTCGGCCCCTTACCGTTGGCGTATGCAACATCGAATGGTCGGGTCGGCATTAGTGGTCTCGATCAAGAAGGGAGTTACCCTTTTACCCCTGCCGTACTGCTTAAATATCATAGTGCTTAAAAAACACCATCAACAGCACATAATAAACACAACTAAAGCTTTTATATTTCTTTATGGTTTTGGTGTTAAACTAATATAATAAAAGACCATGCCTACATAGGGTTGGAAATTGTTATGCAAATCCCCATCTCGACCTGATTATATAATCGAGACGAAAAATCATCTCAAATCCCATATCAAATAATATGGAATTTTAAATATCATTCAAAATAAGCAGTGAGTAAGTCTAGAGACATCATGGATTCAAGACAACAATCATCTTGGATCCCGTCCTTTTTTTAATTGCGGTAAATTTTTTTGTCCCGAATCCCACCGGATTTTTTAATGGAACGAAAAATCATTCTAAATCCTGATTTGCACCCTATGCCTATATCACATTCTCAATACACAAGTTGATTTCATGAGAACAGTTATTGACTTCACTTGTGAAATGGGCATAGTTAAGGAACAATCCATAATTCAGGGCAAGGAGAAACAAGCAAATCACTATCTACAAAGAATGCCAAAAATAGAACAACATAAAGGTTCATTTAGCCACAAGCTAAGCTGATGTATAGGATCTAAAATTCTTAAGTTTATTCAATAGAATTTTCCTGAGAATCAGCTAAATTTTAACTGTAACATTCATCATCCTACTGCTATTTTTTTTTTTTAATGTAATATTAGTGGACTAAATAAACTAGTTTAAAAAAATGAAAATGTAAAAAAATTATGAAATCGTCACCGAATTTATACATGGACAGTCCTGGTGCCGCCCACAGCGAACTTAACTTTACTGAATCAGCCGCCATTTTTATTACAAAACATAAGAAGCATTAGTCGTTTTTCATCACAAATTATAAGTGAACAGCGCTGACATCTAGGAGTCAATTGACTCAATTCTAGGTACTGTTCCAGAAACAAACAAGCCATCTGTTGGAGTGTTAGGTTGTTCGATTGTGATCTGACGTCAAGATTTCAAATTTTGAAAACGTTTTCTTCGTTTATAGGGATAAAACTGCGTATATCTGTCATTTTCAGATCCCACAATGACGGAAACCTTGATGCTATGGGCATCCATTTTCTTCATCTTGTAGGAAACCTGTTAAAGGTGAAACAAATAAGGAATTAAAACAAATTGGAAGCATATAAATCAAATCAGATACAGTAATATGCATTTTGTGTAATATTTCAGATATGGATATCTATAATGTATTTTTCCCAATTATACATATATATAGATTTAAGATATTGGATACTGCTTTCGATTATCCTAATAATTTTAGATATCCAATATGTTACCATCTTTAACTACATATGTAAAAGCTACTTCGACACTCCATATGCTAGGTACTGTTCCAGAAACAAACAAGCCATCTGTTGGAGTGTTAGGTTGTTCGATTGTGATCTGACGTAGATTTCAAATTTTGAAAACGTTTTCTTCGTTTATAGGGATAAAATTGCGTATATCTGTCATTTTCAGATCCACAATGACGGAAACCTTGATGCTATGGGCATCCATTTTCTTCATCTTGTAGGAAACCTGTTAAAGGTGAAACAAATAAGGAATTAAAACAAATTGAAAGCATATAAATTAATCAGATACAGTAACATGCATTTTGTGTAATATTTCAGATATGGATATCTATAATGTATTTTTCCCAATTATATATATATATATATATATATATAGATTTAAGATATTGGATACTGCTTTCGATTATCCTAATAATTTTAGATATCCAATATGTTACCATCTTTAACTACATATGTAAAAGCTACTTCGACACTCCATATGCTAGGTACTGTTCCAGAAACAAACAAGCCATCTGTTGGAGTGTTAGGTTGTTCGATTGTGATCTGACGTCAAGATTTCAAATTTTGAAAACGTTTTCTTCGTTTATAGGGATAAAATTGCGTATATCTGTCATTTTCAGATCCCACAATGACGGAAACCTTGATGCTATGGGCATCCATTTTTTCTCAGCTTGTAGGAAACCTGTTAAAGGTGAAACAAATAAGGAATTAAAACAAATTGGAAGCATATAAATTAAATCAGATACAGTAACATGCATTTTGTGTAATGGGAAAAGATTCAAGCACTCCCTTAGCCCTCTTATAGGTGACATCAGTGCGTTGGGGGCATTTGAGGGGAAAGGCTTGTGTGTTAGATTGAAGAATTTGCTGTTAAAGAGCATTATGAAACAGCCAGCAAATGATTGCATTACAGATATTTTTAGATATCCGATAAAATTATTATCCGATATCTGAAATCTAAATTAGTGGTTAGATTTCGATTTGAAAATATATAATCCAAATTGATTTCAGTAGGTTATAGTTTTCGATATTTCACATATGGATATCTATACTGTATTTTTCCCAATATATATATATATAAAAGATATTGGATGCTGCTTTCGATTATCCTAATAATTTTAAATATCCAATCTATTATCATCTCTAACTACATATGTAAAAGCTATGAATGTTTCCCTTTGTAAAAGCTATGAATCCCTCTATGCATCTAGTCTCCTCCCTGATTAGAGATTTATATGATCATGCACCTAAAGTTTGGTTAGGGGCTTAACAAAAATTGAACCAACTGGTGATGTAATCCAAGATACGAGAATTGAGCATTATCCAAATCTAAAATATAAAGCTCAAGGACGTTCTTGGTCAAATTCAATTAAAGAGTTTTAAGAGCAGACTACTTAGGCAATGACGACGAGATTTTTATAGTTTTCGTATTTTGGATATAACTTTCTCATACGATGTCTGATTTAGGTGATTCAAGTTGTGTTAAAAAGATGACTCAAAGATCTATAATTTTGTAGTTCAAATTAAAGACAGATTCATAATCCTTCATAGACAAAATTTAATTGCAATAAATTTCTACTGCTTTAGGTTATATGTTTTTAATTTTATGTTAAAAACTTGTTGTGATATTTTTATATCGTACCGCAAGTGTACGGTGTCAAGTTTTAGTATAAATGAGTTTAGAGTGTCGAACCCACAGGATTGCGTTAAATCGCACTAAGTACTACAATTGATAATCCTAACTTTATTTAGAAAATAAATAATAAAGATTTTTAATAAATAAATAAATATAAAAATACTTAGATAGGAGGAACTAATACGATAGAGATTCTGGATCCTGATTCCATCTAGCTGTCTCCTATGTATTTGTCATGCCAATTAATCTTTGTTCAGTTATATTATTTATAAGTCAAGACTCCTAAAATATTCACTCCCTCTCTCGAGTGCCGAGTGAAAATATCATTAACTACAGACTTCGATATCTCTATAAAAATCCAATAGTTAACAACTCATTACGATTTGTGATTATATATTAACAACTTCAAAGGACTACAGATTCTCTCGAACTCTATAAAATCCTAGGTCATATTCTCTATATCTATTCAAAATCCCATCTCTCGAGTGATAGATTCTAAACATATATCATCTCAAATTGTGGCCAGCAATCAAGAAGCATTAAACTCAAAAGAATATAAATAATTAATAAAACTTCATTACAAAACTGATAAACAAAATACAAGGTTCAAGCATCAATTACAATCGTTCTCCAAAATTAAGGAGTAAATTCATGACAAAAGATAAAACAATAAATAATCAAGCCCTGAATTTAATGGAAATCATTAGAGTTCTAAGAAAGAAATAAGAAGATAAAACCCGAATTGAATCTCTTCCTCTCCGGATATTAAAGCCTTTGTCTCCTCTTGTCGCTCTTCAATCCTCTCCTTGGATCTCTAAAATTATGTATTTCGTGTTTTGCGCAGTGTATTAGCCTCCCTTTGAGTGTTGGATGAACTGTTATATTTATAGTGGAGGCTAGGAGTCTTTGGGTAGCATTAGGATTATTAAAAACCCTAAAAAGTGAATCCTGGAACGCGCGTGTATTCTTCCCGCTGCGCCGCGGCGCTGATTCGTCTGGAATTTGTATGTAATTTTGACATTCTGAGAGCGCCGAGGCGCCTTCCTTCTTCATTGGCGCCTCGGCGCCAATTCTCTTATTATTTAGGGCGCCACGGCGCCCTTTGTGATTGATGAATGGCGCCGTGGCGCCATTCTCTCTGTACTTTATATGGGATTTTGGCGCCTCGGCGCCATTCTTCCCTGCTCGTCCTGTGTCTTCCTGAAAGTTCCCAAAACACGTGCAATTATTCCCAGATCCATGTATTAATGCTCCTACAAATAAAACATGAAATAAACTATAAATAATATTAAATATCTCGAAATATAATAAAATAATAAGCTGAGAATACCATAATAAGTGGGTATAAACCACACTTATCATGAACTTTAATGTATTTTAAAAGCTCATGCACGAAATTTAAGTCTTATTTAACTTGGGATTCAATTTTATTAGTTCAATTATGATTTAATTCTAATTAAACTAAAATACTTAAAAGAAATCCTAATTGAACAAATAAAACTAAATCATACATGAAATAAGACATAAATTTCGTGCATTAGCTTTTAAAATAACATTAGAGTTCAGCCCATGGCGGTACCATGGTTGCGACTAAGAACCTTATATGGACATAGTCTATGGTTCGAGTCGCAACCAAAACCTATATGCCACTCAATTATCCTTACGCTCTGCGAAGCCACGGTGAGAGTCAGACGTATGGGCCCACTAACCCGCCAAGTCCACGTGGATGAGGCTCCATACGGGGGACAAAATCATACGGGATTGGGAGAGCAGAGTCCCCCGGCAAAGCCATATGACAAAGTCTCATGGCAAAACCCCAGACACACTTCCGTCGAGATTCCAAAGTGGACAATTGCCCGATATCAGATAAAATTATTACCCGATATCTGCAATTTAAAATAGGGGTTAGATTTCAATTTGAAAATATACGATTCAAATTGAAAACAATAGGTTATAATTTTCAATATTTCAGATATGGATACCTATAATGTATTTTTCCCAATTATATATAGATAAAATTAATATATTGGATACTGCTTTTGATCACTCTAATAATTTTAGATATCCAATCTGTTACCATCTCTAACTACATATGTAAAAGTTATGAATGTTTCCCTTTGTAAAAGCTATGAATCCCTCTATGCATCTAGTCTCCTCTATAATTAGAGATTTATATGATCATGCACCTAAAGTTGGGTTAGGGGTTTTACAAAAATTGAACCAACTAGTGATATAATCCAAGATACGAGAATTGAGCATTATCCAAGTATAAAATATAAAGTTTCAAAGTTTTAAAAAGCTCAAGGAGGTTCTTGGTCAAATTCCATTAAAGAGTTTTAAGAGAAGACCACCTAGGCAATGACGGCGAGATTTTCACAGTTTTCATATTTTGGATATAATTTTCTCATACAATGTCCGATTTGGGTGATTCAAGTTGTGTTAGAAAGATGACTCAAAGATATACAACTTTGTAGTTCAAATTAAAGACAGATTCATAATTCTTCATTGTCAATTTCAATCGCAATAAATCCCTTCAACTTTAGGTTATATGTTTTTAATTTTATTATATATTTAAGTGGTGAACTGAACTTTAATGTATTTTAAAAGCTCATGCATGAAATTTAAGTCTTATTTAACTTAGAATTTAATTTTATTAGTTCAATTAGGATTTAATTCTAATTAAATTAAAATACTTAAAAGAAATCCTAATTGAACTAATAAAACTAAATCCTACGCTAAATAAGACATAAATTTCGTGCATTAGCTTTTAAAACAACATTAGATTTGGTGGTACTAGGGTTGCGACTAAGAACCTTATATGGACAGAGTCTATGGTTCGAGTCGCAACCAAAGCCTATATGCCACTCAATTATCCTTACGCTCTGCGAAGCCACGATGAGAGTCAGACGTATGAGCCCACTAACCCGCCACGTCCATGTGGGTTATGCTCCATACGGGGACAAAACCATGCGGGATTGGGAGAGTAGAATCCCCCGACAAAGCCCTATGACAAAGTCCCACGGCAAAGCCCCCAGACACTTTCGTCGATATTCCAAATTGGACAATTAGCCTCGTATGAAGGGGGTCACGTTATAGCACCTTCAGAGGAAGATAGATTTGAAATGGGGTGAAATGAGAATGGTGAATCAGATTCAGAATAAGTTATTTACTTAGCTGTAGGAATAGTAATCGGAATCAAATAGTATTGCCATTGATGTGTTTACTTTATCTAGTATTCGAAATTAATTGTTAACAAGTTACAAAAATACTCTTAGATAAAATTATATATTAATTTATTACTTAATATTTATTATTAATGTATTAAATTACTAGATATTAATTTATTATTGTATAAAATTATTATTTTATTAAAATATTAATTTTTTAATTATTATTTTATTAAAATATTAATTTTTTAATTATTAATTATTAATAAATTTTATTAATTATTTATAAATTAATTATTAATTAATTATATTAGGGTTAAATTTATAATTTTCTATTTGGGAATGGAAAACAATGAGAATAATACATCACATTTAGATTCCCATTATCATTAAATTTTAGAAAGTAAATAAATTCTCATCCTCCTAAAAAAACACCCTCTTCGATTATAAAAAATCTGCTTACTGATATCAGTATGATGTCACTTCAACTAACTTTATTACCATGTCCATTAATGCCCTAAATATTATTTCTTCTTTTCCCTTTCAAAAAAAAAAAAAAAAGAATTTTATTTCTTCTTCAGTATCATCTGCTGGCAGTGAGAAGTAGATAGTTCTATGATAACTTTATTCCCATCTCACCTATGTGAGCATAGAGAGTTTTGAATAGTAAACCTTTTATTTTGGTTGTAAGTTTTTATCAACTAAATTAATTGACATCCACTCGAGATGAGTGATATCATTATTAAGGATTTTGGTTTTTGATATGTTCTTTTTATAGTGGGTCCGATCGATTTATTAGGGTTGGACCTAATCACATTTGTATCCAAACAAATCAAATCCTAAAAATATAAAAGATCAAGATCCAAATATAATTCAAACTCGAAATTTTTCGATCCTATTAGGTTAGATCTGTTCGATCATCTTTGTTTCTTTTAACCCAAAGAATATAATAATGATATTGAGACTAAACATAAATTAAAAGAAGACAAAATCACTATAAAAACGACGTCATTTTTTCCCTTATATAAATATATTTATGAGGGTCCACGAGATTTTCGATCATCTTTTGGACCCATCGTAATAACTTAAAACTCACTTCGGGTAACATAAAACTAGTTGTTTCCGTTATTCTTAATTGCAAATAAATTACTGGTCTTTTTTTTTTTTTTTTTTTTTTTATATATTTTAGTAAACAAAAGGTACTGCAGCGATAATATCACAAGTTGAACGTGTCTCCCAGTCATGTAACGTTACGTGTTCGATAAAATGCGTCAATGAAAGTTAGAAACCAGAAAACGTGTGAAATAACCGAGTCAGAATCTCAGAGAGCGATCTAGAGAGAGAACCCATTACGATGTGGAGGCGCGTGGTATCACTTTCTCATTTGATCTCTTCCTCAAGATCATCCACTCTTAATCAGGTACAATCTCGAAAGCTCCTTGTACAATTGGTCTAAGACTGCATGCTAGGTCAACAAAGGATGATTTGGGCAGCTGCTTTTTATTTAGTTGTTTGATGTTAGTCTTAAAAAGTCCTTTGTGGGGTTTTTTTTTTTAGATTGGAGATGAAAGCTTTTATGGTTCCTTTTAATTCTTGCGTTTTGATAACTTTTTGCTTTAAATATGCCACTCAATGCAGACTGGTTATAACTTAAAGATTTGGGAATCATTTAGCACGGAAATACCCACTCAGGTATTCAATAGTTAGTGTGTTTTTTGGCGTAAAATTTAGTTATGAAGATGTCTTGTTAATATTGAACTTGAAGAATCTGAATAAAAAGAAATTGTGCCCTTTATTTTACTATTTCTTAATAATTTCATATAATTTATAACCGAACAGAGTTGTGTATCTAAAGCCTAGAGTAATTGAAATTTGCCCAAGTACAGATGAAAATTCTTTGCCTTAGTTATATACCATTAAGCTTTATTTGCTGCTGCTTTCCTACTTACCTTAAGCTGCATAGTTTTCTGTGTGGTCAAAATATTAGTTGTAGCAGTTGTAGTCTATAGTACTTTTACACGCTAAAAAGGCCGGTCTTAAGTTTTGGGGGCCCTAGACGAGTTTCTAAAATATGTGGCCTTCTACCGATAAAGAGAGATTTTTTTTTTGACTTCCTGTTGCAATGGGTATTAACTTTTCTTAGATTGGTCCAAATTTGGGGCCCCTGGGCTACCCCTAAAGTAAGTTCGTAACAGGGGATAAGGTTTTCAACCAGCATAAAAGTTGAAAATTTGAGTTGAACCCTTGGGAATATTAGTTTCAATGTTTTATTTGCTTGTACCAAATTTGGTTCTCACTTGTTGTAGATGAACTTGATTGCTTTATTCTATTGTGCTACTTTAATGCAGGTAAAAGATGGATTTTTTTGCAATGGGAAAGCTCCGTTCATAAGTTTTGTCTTAGGTAATAACTTTGTACTACTTACCGACACATTAAAGGATCTGTATAAATACTTGTATGCTGGCGATAATGCAAAATTACTTTGATGTAACAAATTCTCACTCTTATAAGGAAATCAAGTAGAGCTTATCAGAATTATCTTCTAAGTTGTATTGTTGTATATAACATATATCCTGGTTTCTTGTTCCTGAGCTTCTTTGCATCTTCCAAATGATGATCATCAGTTTTGGAGACTCACCAGCTTTGAAGAATATTAATTATGTGTAGTAACCTGAAAACATTAGAACTATGCTTGTTCCTGTTAAAACTTCTATAGATATTGCTTGCAAAAAATATCTTGTGATACATATATATGTTAAAATTGCAATTGCTTATGTATTATAGAATTTTCTTCCCATCCTCTCAGGTGGCCCTGGTAGTGGAAAAGGTACGCAGTGTTCAAAAATTGTTGAGAATTATGGACTCACACATCTAAGTGCGGGAGAGTTATTAAGGAGAGAAATAGCTTCTAACAGTGAATATGGGTAATAATTTCTTATGCTTATTATAGAGAATTGTTTGATTGCAAATATCTTCAAAACTATTGCACCCTTCGATGATGGGAACTGTGATTGCAGCACCACGATTCTTGAAACTATCAAAGAAGGAAAAATTGTTCCTTCAGAAGTAACAGTCAGCCTGATCCAAAAGGAGATGGAATCAAGTGATAACCATAAATTTCTAATAGATGGTTTTCCACGAACTGAGGAGAATCGTGCAGCATTTGAACGGATTGTGAGTTTTTCTTTCTATTGCCTTATTTACAAAAATGGTTAAAGAATCTGTACATTTTTCTTTTTGACATTTCTTTAAGTGATACTCCTAAGCGTTTTTGACTAATAGCCATCTTGGGTATGAAGATTGAATTCATGGTAATTAAATTTTGTTAGACCTTTCAAGAGCAATGAGCCTCTTACCAAAGACATGAGATTTGTTGATCAATAAAAAGTAAGCAAAAGAGTTGTTTTTCCTTGAGGAGAGACAAGAAGAGAGGAAAAAAAAAGTAAATATTTTCTTGATAGGGAGATATGAAGCAGTATTAAACCTTGTCTGAAAATAATAATAAAATAGTGAGAAATCATTATTGTGCTACTTGATTTTCGTTCCTCTTTTATGATACTGTCAGTATGAAATTAAAATTATCTTGTTTGTGACATAGATTGGAGCAGAGCCAGATCTTGTTCTTTTCTTTGATTGCCCTGAAGAAGAGATGGTGACTCGAGTGCTGAGCCGCAATGAGGTGTCTGTTTTTTTTTCTATTTCTCAACATAGTCAAAACATGTTAGAACCATTATTAAAATGAGATGATTTCTAATTCCAGGGTCGGGTTGATGATAACATAGACACAGTCAGGAAACGTCTCAAAGTGTTTAAATCATTGAATCTTCCTGTTATCAATTACTATTCAGTGAGGGGGAAGCTTCATACGGTACTCTTTTACTAATCTTCCGCCTAGGGGTCTTTATTTTATTGCCTGAATATTTGTATTGAAGTCGAATGATTTGTGTAGATCAATGCAGTGGGAACAGTAGATGAAATTTTTGAACAAGTTCGTGCAATTTTTGCTGCACTTCAGGTAATTGTCTCTGCATTGATTTTCACTCTTTTGTGCTCTCTGACATTTGGCTTCAGTTTTAAATCTTATCAACAGCTTCCTTCTTGCGATAGAAACAGAGTACGCAATATATATACTTTATTACTTTGATTATAATCTCAACATCTGAAGCCACACCTATTTACTCATCTCTATGTTTATGTTTCCCCCATTATTTTCTTTTATTCTTGGAATGGTACCTGCACATGTTTAAGTAAACATTTTTAAAGGCCATCAAGTAGAGTTCATTTCATTCTGCAGATTGTGAGAGAATGAACCTTGATTGTACGAACAAAGAGTGGCATAAAGCGTGGAAATTCCCAGTGGTTCATGGAAGACTTGGATCTCTTGCATACGGACAGCGACATTCTTCACAAGGACCAGATGTTCTTGGCACGGAATCTGAGACATCGTGGAGGCTAACATTTACCACGCCAGAGGGTAACGATTTCTTTTTATCTCTGTTCATGCTCTTTGTTGAAAGTAAACTAGTTCACTGCTGTAGTTCAATTGTTCGTTCTAGATGCAGAAAATAAAAGAAAAAACCGAGGGGTTTTCGCCGAATCATTCATTCAATGACTATTAATAAATGTATTTATTTTCTTGACAATTTTATTCTCCGTCACTTAGTTTGCAATTTGTGACCATAATTTTTTTTAAGAGAAAATGACACACTGATATACATGTACACCCTCAAAGTTTCTTAAAAAAGGATAAATGCAGCCTCTTAATTTTTAAAATAAAAATATGCACCCAAAGTTTAGTAAAAGGACATATATACCCCAAAATTTAGTTTAAATGACATTTACACCCCTAAAATTTCGTAAAAAGATACACCTCCAAACTTTAAAATAAACTTGAGTTTTGTTAATTGTTATTATAAAATATCTATCCTCCCCTCATTTCTCGCAATTCTAAGTTTTGTTTAGTTGTATGGTGGGCAAGTTTATTTACTATTTATTTTGGGGAGGTGTGTTATTTTTACCAAATTTTGGGGGTTTATGTCATTTTAATGAAATTTTGGGAGAATATCTACTTTTTTTTCGGAAACTTTGGAAGGGTATATGTTCATTTGTCCCCATAGGCGGGGCTTGGTAGTGTAGGCTTCAGGGTCTGACATTCAGGTACTGGGTTTAAATCCAGGGAGTGCGTTTCTTGTAAGAGTTTAGGACAGCCGAAGGTTTTACCTATTCCGCTTAAATTTTGAAGGGGTGATTTGTCGGTGGAGTTTCTAATGATTTAAAAAAAAAATTGTATGTCCATTTTCAAAATCAAAGGACTTTAGAGTCCTTTTCACGAAATTTACGGTTTATATGTCCCAAATGGCATCACTGCATCAGAACAAACATTTTATAACATAGCTAATCCCCAGATCCCGAAACTCTGAAACTAATTTCTGATTAAAAATCAAAATAATATTCAACTTCCTTTTAATTTGATGGATCTTTAGCTTGAAATATTCATTTTTTATGGCCTATTGATATTCATTTTTTTGAAAGTTAAAAATGGTGGGTGTTTTTTCTTCTCAATCTGTTATGGCCTATTTAAAAAGTCGAGAATCAACCATCAACATGAAAGAAAGAAAAATTAAGTTAAGTTATTTTATCAAACATCATTTTGTGTTTTTATCTCCATCATTTAAAAAGGTATAGAAAGAAAATTGATAGGTTCAAATAGATCCATCCTAATTTTGTGTTTTTATTTTTATTTTTTTGAAAAAATCTTTTTATCTTTTCCTTTCTTTCTTGAAAAGAACTATTTTATTCTTTTAAAAATGATATATATTTTTTAATATTTAAAATCTGAATGTAGCTGAATTAAAATATGAATGCAAGTCTTAAAGTTAGTTTTTAAAATGAAAGTCTAAAGTATCAATTATTTAAAGTTCATTGATCCATCTTTTTCTTAATCGACTAGCATGGGTACCCGGTTATCTGTTTTGTGCGGTTCGAGTAAATATTTAACTGTAATTTTAGATAAAAATAAAAATTCAAATGCAATTTAGTATATTGAAATATAAAATTTACATAATAAACAATTAATAAAGAACTTACATAAATGCTTTGGTTTAGTTTTATTTTTATTTTTCATTTATTTTGAAAACCTAATGATTGATTCCATTTTTTTTATATATATGTTTGTGAAAATATGTAAGACATGTGAAAGTTAGAGTTTTTATGACTAGATATCAAGCACCTTAAGTCTAACAAGTTAATTGCAGTAAATGACCAAATACAAAATAAAGTGCAGAAAGTAAACAAGAGACAAGCAAATTTCTTTACGAAGTGAAAAACTATTTTCAGAGAAAAATCACTCCGAGTATAGGTTACCATCCAAATCCATTATATGAGAAAACTTACAGACCGTGAAAAGACCTTAAACAACAACTTTGCTGACTCTATTCCCACTACTGTAATTACCCGAATAACTCAAAGAGCATGCACCAAGTAGCGTTCTTCAGAACCTTTGAAGTCTCAGTGAATTGAATCTGCGAGTGGAACTCCGATCGTCAATCTCGTCATTAGAACTTTGAAGGTTCATGGTATTGACAGGGTTTGTGTTTGGAATGTTGATGGTGATGAAATAAAGAAGATCACTCATAAAGAAAAAGACACGAGATTGAGTCTCCAAGGGTGAATGCTCTTCAGAAGATTGGAAAGCTAAGAAAGGTTTTTGGCTTTGATATTGTTTTTCTCACCCAAGTAAAGAGGCTATGTGTTTCTTTTTATAACAAAGAATCGCACGGATGTTCGAATGCATGAAGAACACGTGGCAAACAAAAAGCGATCCGCAAAACCGTTCGAACGGCAAATCGAACGTAACTTGAACATTTGGTCTCTAAACACTTTAGTTCGAACATAATATCGAATGCAACTTGAACGTATGTTTTCTGGAAGATTTTGTTCGAACATAATGAAGAACATGTCACTAATGCTTGAAGTTCGAACTCATAGAAGAACGCATCACAAAAGGAAACTTTGATATTTTCATCTTATGTTGTCCATACACACCAAGCATACCAAAACTCAATTAAACTCAGTTTTGTTATGAACTTTACCAATACAATAGACCTAATAGTTTGGAATATTGTTATTGGGTGCAGTAAGTTAGATTTATTAATGGGTTATCAAATGTGACGGATTTGAAAAAATCTAATCTCAAATTCTGATGTTATTTATGAATGATTCCAAGATATTAAAAAAGTCCACTTTCTTAAATTTTGAATTCATATTCTTTAATTGTAATATGTTTACGGTGAAATGTTGAATTGTGTTTGCGTTTGTAATTTTTTATTTAAAATTTTAAAAAAAAATTAATTAATACGTACATTTATTCCCGACTTTAATGTGTGATTTTTTTGATAAATTTTTTTTAAAAAAAGAAAATTACTATAATATTTTCTTTTTTGATATCTAAAAAGTTAACTAATTTGATATTTAATCTCCCAACAACTAAGGAAGGTGCTTTAACACTTCGTCAAACTTCTTATATATATATATATATATTATTTGAAAGGCAAAAATACAAAACTCACCCTCTAACTTTCACGTTTTTTCATTTCAGTCCTCTAACTTTCAGTTTTATCAATTCAGTCCTCTAACTTTCAATTTTTGTCACTTCAGTCCTCCGTTACAAATCCGTTACTGCTGCCGTTACTGCTGCCAAAACGACGCCGTTTAACGGATGACTGAATTGACAAAAATTGAAAGTTAGAGGACTGAATTGACAAAACTAAAAGTTAGAGGACTGAAATGAAAAAACATGAAAGTTAGAGGACTGAAATGAAAAAATGTGAAAACTAGAGGGTCAGTTTTGCATTTTTTATACCATAATTTAGACCATATTAAATTATTTTTCTTTTTCTTATTTTTTTAAATAGTAAACTGTTAAGAAAATTAATAAATATAATTTTAATGATAACAATAAAAAAATTATATTCCAACAATTACATTTCAAAATGTAATTTTAGAGATTACATTTCAAAGATAAGTGATGTATTTTTTAATTTTTAATATTTGATTTGACAATGTAATTTATAAATATAATTTTAATGTAATTGAACAGTAATCTCTAATGTCTCACGAAAATGTTGAAGATAATGCTTGTTCAGGATCGACCTTCATCAGATCATTATTTCTTGAATGAATACGAATTTTTTTTTAAAAAAATGAATGGGTTGTTACTTAGCTCACTAATTACTTGTCTAATGTTGGAATTTGTTTTCAATTTATATTATTATTAGTAGTAGTACAATATTAAATTAGTTTGGTCATTTCAGTCCTCTAACTTTCACGTTTTTTCATTTTAGTCCTCTAACTTTCAGTTTTGTCAATTCAGTCCTTTAACTTTCAATTTTTGTCAATTCAGTCCTCCGTTAAACGGCGTCGTTTTGGCAGCAGTAACGGATTTGTAACGGAGGACTGAATTGACAAAAATTGAAAGTTAGAGGACTGAATTGAAAAACTGAAAGTTAGAGGACTGAAATGAAAAAACGTGAAAGTTAGAGGGTGAGTTTTGCATTTTTGCCTATTTGAAATCTATTCGGACACTGAATTAGAATGAATATATTTATAATATAGTTTGAAAGTCTACGTTTATTAGAGATGAGCTATGTCTCGTTATTGGAATATATTTACTCCTATTAATATATAAGGTGAAAACTGCTCTTAATTTTGAAAGAATTGCCCCATGCAGCTAATAAAAATCACAAATTATTTATGTTTAAATTTTTTTAAAAATGAAAATAAAAAATAAATAACTGCATATGGCCCAATGCAGCACAATCTTTAAAATCGTTCAATTTTATGGACCGGCTAGCCGGGTCGGTTCAGGAGATTAAGAGCTTGGGCCGAGTCAAGAGTCAGAATTTTTTGTTCAGGTGAAGGATTCTGTTAGGGCTCAGGTTTTGAATGTTGTTCTGGTCACCAGCAATGCATTGGGACTCGTTAATCACTTTGCTGAAAGGCACTGAGAAATTAAGACTTAGATTCGATGATGAGCATTTGTGGTTAATTTTTGAATTTAGATATAATTGAATCTTAATCGTTTAATGGTATTAATGTACGCGTGACAGAAAATTATAAGAAAGTAAGTGTAGTTCAGCTGAACACTGAATTTAAATTCGAGAATTTAATGGGGTTGTGGTTGTTGTGGTGTCTAAGTGTGTGATAGTTTTTGCATTGTTTTTGAATTTGTATCTTTTTGTTTAGGACTTGGATTCAGTGCTAAACTTTATACTTAATTTTTGAATTTATATATAATTGAATTTTAACTGTTTATGACTAATAATGCATGCGTGGTAAAAGATTATAAGAAATTAAGCACAACTCAGTTCAATACTGGATTCAAATTCGACAAATTATGGGTTTCTGGTGGTTGTAGTGTTGAAGTGTGACAATTTTTGCATTATTTTTTAATTTATATCTTCTTGTTTAGGACTTGGATTTATTGCTAAGCTTTGTGCTTAAGTTTTGAATTTATATGTAAATTTGAATCTTAATCGCTATTAATGCACGCGTGACAAAAAATTATAAGAAATTAAGTACGACTAATCTTGACACTTGATCCAATTCAAGGAATTAATGGGTTTGTGGTTGTTGTAGTTAGAGGGTGAGCAAAATCGGTTTCGGAACCTACCCGAAAAAATCGATTCTTAATATTTTAGAACTGGAACCTATCCAATTAAATAGGACACCATATTTATCTGTTCCGATCCAGTTCTAAGTTATCCCATTTTCCATTTATTCAATATATTATTTGTTTATTATAAAAAATATATCAATAATTGATAATTAATATTAAGCTGAAGTTATGTATGTTAAAGTAAAATTCAATTTTGGTATTTGTATTTTGGCAATTATGCAGGGTAGAGGTGTTCATAGGGTTGACCCAACCCGATTCGATCGGGTTTATGGATTTTTAAATTTAATTTCGGTTCAATTTGAACCCGACGCGAAATTTCAGGTCGAGTCACGGGTTTAGGTTTGAAAACTTTGGTTTAACCTGACCCGATGTAAATTATATTATAAATAATATATATATATATATATATATATAGTTTTATGATACGAATTTGATAAAATAAGAGAGTGTAGCTGAAATGACAAAGTAATTGATTAATCTGTAAATGGTCATAGGTTCGATTTTCAACTTTAGCAATTTGGAAAATTTATTTAGAAAAAAAAACTACAAAAACAGGAAAATAAAATGCAATGAAAAAGAAAGAAAAATTAAATTTTCCAAATTGTTAAAGTTGAGAATCAAATCTATGACCACTTATAGATTAATCTACTTTGTCATTTCAACTCCATATTTATCTTGTCAAATTTGTATCATTAAAACTATATATATTATATTTACTGTATATTATGTTGACCTGACCCGACCAGCAGTTTTTTGACCCGGTCCGTTGTGACTCGACCCATGCGGGTCACCTTCTCAATTTCGGGTCGGAAGACCCGAATGACCCGACCCGTGAACACCCATAATGCAGGGGGTGCTTTCGGGTATGTAAACATAAAATTCAATTGAAAAAATATTTAAAATATCATATAAACTGAAAATAAAAATAATTAATATATAGAATTGCGAGTTGTGTAGATTGAATCCGTTGGGGTGGGAGAAATTTCCCACCTGCACGGGTCACACATTGACTTACGGATCGGGTTGAGTTTACACACCCCTTACAACAGATACCATTATTTTTTTTTTTAATCACACAGAGCTTCATGTACTGCATCAGTATCCATGCTTCAGCTCTAGTAACGGTTCTATGAATATGTTGATGATATGACATTTTTTAACAAAAATAATTATTTAATTATCAATGAGAGTTTTTAACAAAAATGTCCCATGTGTTCCTATTTTTTTCTTTTTTAATAATTATCCATTAGATCCTTGATTTTTTGTCCTTGTTGCTCAAACAGTAGCAATGACCTAATTGGTAATTGTGAAAATAATAGAGATCTGAAGGGTAATTATTAAAAAAAAAAAAAGAGATGTAAAGGGCATTCTCCTAAGCTTTTATTAAATATTAAAACATCACTTTAATGGACATTAATGTTTTTAAAATTGTGTTTATGAAAAAAAAAATAAAGATATTTTAGACAATTTCTCTCTTTAAAAAAGCTATCAACATCCACTCCCAAAGTCTAAATTTTGAGATTTGTTACTAGAGCCAATAACTTTTTAATTTCCAAAATTTCTACTCAACCAAACACCACAAAAAATTCAGGAAGAACTTTCGAGATTAAAAAACACTTTTGAAAAATCCATACATACCAAAAATACCAAAATCCTAATTCTACAAAAAAAAAAAAAAAAAATCTTAATAAAAAGGGAAATAACAAAAAGAATAAACAGTTACTAATGGTGCCAATGTAATATTCATAACAATCTCTTCCTTTAGCATCTCTGTGGCAAAACTAGAGGTGGCAATTTGTGTTTAGATTCGTTTATTCATTCGATTCGATTCGCTTTAAAGCGAATACATGTTTGGAAAAATGGATTCGTTTAATAAATGAGTCAATTCGATTCGATTCGTTTATTAAACGAATCGAATACGAATTTAAGCTCATTAATTCGTTTATTCGTTAAGGATTCATTTTATTATATTATTTTACTGGTTACTGTTATTTTTCAATTCAAATTCGAGAAATTATAACTAATTACTATTGGAAAAATAATATTGTCGATATTTAATTACATATTCCATATGTATATAATTATGAAAAATTAATGTAAATAAATTATGATAAATTATGTTATTGAATAATATTATGACTAAACGAATATTCGTATTCGATTCGTTTAATAAACGAATCGAATATGAATCAATCAAATTTTGATTCGATTCGTTTATGATTCGATACAAATTCGATTCGTTGATTCGTTTTACCACGCAAAACACCAAAAATAATTTTTCCTAACATCAAACCTGGAATCTTCATCTAGAGGAGGCCATAGAATCACTATTAATTAGTAGAGTAAATAAAACATGTTTACAAACCTTATGGATGTAAGATTATTATTATTATTTTTAAATCGTTGGAAACCCCACCACCAAACCACCTATTCCGAGCTTAAGCAGAGTAGGTAAAACCCCCGATTGTCCCAAGCTCTTACAAGAAACACATTTTCTGGATTCGAACTCAGGACCTCAAGGTGAAATCCTGAACCCTACACTACCAAGCCACGTCCATTAGGGACTTATGGATATAGACACGTGTAGCCTTTCTGTGAAGAACTATATCCCATGAAAATGCATTTACTTGAATGAAAAATCAAACTTGTGTTTATTATTCTCTAAACAAACAACTTATTCTGATTTTAGTCTAATCTAATCCATTTTGATTAAGTGCTTGAATTTTTCGGAATAGTATTTTTATGTAAACATAAATAAGGAAATTTATAAAAATGACCCAAAAACTTTTGCTGATATAAAAAATAACCCACTTCTAAAATTATTACTACAAAGTGATTTTGAAGTTACAATCCAGCCAAAACTGATCTCAGTTCAAAGTTACAATCCGGCCTAAAAAATATCTCAAGTTATTACGAAGAAACTACTAAGAAGCTTTCTTGGGTGGAGACATGTTACCAATGAGGGAGATTGCAGTGCTGACTAGAAATATTTGTATCAAAGATCCTGTAAATATAAGGATACAGAGACAACAGTGTTTATTTTATATAGATATTATGAAACAAGCATGACAACAAATACGTAATTAACATAAAAACAGTAAACTTACCAAACAGAACACGTGCGGTCTCAAGAAGTTCAAACTTCTTTACTTCCCAGTTGCTTGGGTTGTTAATAATCTACACAATAGATCCATATTATAGTCGGAATGCTTGAAGGATACGGCAATTTTACTCTATGAAAACACTTTTGAGTTGAAATGAACATTGTTTTTTTTTGGGTCAAGTATGCATGCATGTATGTGTAGTCTTGATGACCCGATTTTCTAATTCCAAACTCAATAATCATACTGCCCATGTGACTTGAAGGGAAGCATACTCACCATCGGTAAATATATCAAGTAGATCTATAGCCTTATTCCCTTCTTTCGCAATGACTTTTGGAAATTATAATACTTACAACTTTATTTATCTATGGAGGAAGTAGGTATAATGTTGACTCTTCTAGGAAAAATTCCAGTGGACCTGAATGACTTATGTACTCTCTGTAACAGAAATGAATTCACCTAGCATATACTGGATTTACCATTTTAGGAATTTCAGAATGACAGATAAGTCTTTGTAAATTGGTAGATGAACCCAACAAGAGCTTGTGGGCAAAAGATGTATCACTTTGAAATGCGATGATAGATTAGACAAGGATAATTGAATGTGCTACTAAACTTCCACCGATGTCCAAAAGATTAGGTATTCATTCTTCCAAGAGCCCCATTATATCATTCCCGCCTTTACTAAAAAGTTAGATGCACTAATTCGACTATAGTTCGTTGAATTAAGAAACTGCTAGACACTCAAAATCCTCATTTTCGCACTAAATGTTCTCCAATTGAATTTCATAAAAAACAAGATCCATTTTCATATTTTTCAAGCTACATTATTTTTAAAGTCAAAATGCAACTATTTCAATTTTCTACATTGTCACCTATTAATGGAATACCAAGAATTTCTCTAGGAAAAGGGTCTCTACCACAGCCAAAAAAAAAAGGGGTCATACACAGTGCACAAGGCTCTCGCTACAAATATAGTATGGGGAAGGTTGTAATATATGCAACTTTATCCCTGTTTTTTGACAAAGAGATTGTTTCCGGGGTTCGAACCCGTGACCAAGCGGATAGCAAGTTAGCACTTGACCATCGTGCTAGGCATGACCTTCCACATATCTATTTCCAAAATGATTCAACAGAAATCATGACCATCTACTTCAGCTAAAACTCATTGAGTGGCACTGGCAGAGTGCCAAGCACTGCATTCTATTTTAATCTTACTCTCCAGTGCACACCCACTATATCCAACTTCAAAAGACGAGACAAATTTCTATCATTTGTAAACTTACAGAAGTAGGACTCTTCTTCAAACAACTCAAGTTATATTCTAAGGTGATAAGCATTATTAAGCAAAAAAAAAAATCGCTAATTTTACAAGGCACAAGTCTTCTTAATCTAAATTCTATGACCAGTCACAAATATGTCCCTTTGACAAAAACCCTATGCTCATTCCTCTGCTAACTCATTGCTCCTGTTGGTTAGACCAATAAGTGCAATCATCCGTCTAGAACAACAATGTTAACATTTCAGGCAAGATATGAGTTGTATTTGAAATTGGTGCAGACAAAAAGCACATAGCAATTTACAAAAACAGATATTTAAAATGGAAAACAATGAACCTTCCCACAAAAATTTCAAAATAAATAAATAACTGACCTCAAAAATTAAATTAGTCTTGAAGACACTAAATACAGACAGAAGTACTGCAATAGACGATGCAACCATGCAAACTCTCAACAGAATGACTCGACTGCGCTTTCGACCTACAGCACATGAAGATGATCCAACATTAAATGGAGTAATGGACTCAAAAATCACAACCACAAATAAACTAAAGGGAAATGAAAAACATGGTCACCAACCTAATTCCCCGATTATAAGAGAAACCAATCCAAGAGAAGCAGATGAAAGAGAAACTGGATCAGGACCCTCCTCCTTTGAACTTAATAAAAATGTGAACAACAATCCTATCAATTGAATCACAGCCTGCAAAATGCAAATCCAAAAGCAAAATTAAATTAAACCCAGTTGAACTATTACTACAAAATAATAAATTGAATCCTTGAACCAAATCAAATAAGAAAGTTCAACGATCCTAATAAAACTCAGTGACCCAGTTCAAAACTCAACAAACCCACAAAATTTTACAAGCAAATTGCCAAAAAAAAAAGGGCACCTGAGCGAAAATGAGCTTAGAGAGACGAGCCTTCCCTTTAGCAACCTTTGTGTATCCTGTAATTAAAATTTTAACAAAATATATATAACTGAAATTATGATATTCTGTTAATCAAAAGAATGAAAACTTACGGGAATCGACGACCATGCGATACGAAAAATCGGAGCCGTCGGTGCCAGATGGCCGGCCCGATGCAGATAACTTTCTCTGCTGCATTTTGCGTTTTTATTTAATTTTTTTTTTTTTTTTTGGTGTTCTGGCTTTTGGGTTTTGTTGTGAATTTTTTTAATTAACACCTTAAAGTTTGCAAAGTAGTCCCTATGATTTGCTTTTATTATGTTTTACACCTTTTTTGTTTTTGTTTTTGTTTTTGTTTTTGTTTTGTTTTCATAATATTATGGACTCATATTATTATATTCTACTAGGGTTAACTTGCTTTAGCCACCTTTAGAAAAAAACTTGCTATAGATAGGGATGACAATAAATATGAAATCCGTAATTTTTAAGATATTTATTTATATATCCGATATTTATAGATAATTGATAAAATTTTCGTTATATTCGTATGTGAAATTGACTGATAATATAAATATTCTTATCAGATCGAAATAACCACAAAATTAGAAAATTAAAAACAAAATATAAAGATATCCGAAAAATTAAAAAATATTTATTTTTTATTATCAGAAAATTTAATTTTTGTTGTTGCTGTATTTATTGTTATTATTATATTTATTTTATTTTTAATATGATATCAGATATTCGAAATATTAAAATCCATAATATTTCAATATTCATTTCGAATACCAGATTTTATATATGGTACTATACATTAAAATTAGACGTTGAATAATTTTTCAATGGGATATTAACGGTTATCCATTAAATTGCATCACTAGTCATAGTAGCCGTTTTATTTTGGAAAAGATTTGGTCATTTTAGAGAAATAATATTATGACAATTTTTTTTTTCATAAAACAGCGGCAAAATTAATGATAAATTTGTGCCGTTTTATTTTCTGTTTTTTTTTTTAATTAAAAAAATGAAGTAAATTAATATATATATATTTTTGGAAACGTTGGAAACCCTGACGCCAAACTTCCTGACCCGGACTTAAGTGAAACAAGTAAAACTTCCAACTGTCTGAAACTTTTCTTTTTTTGAAATCGTTGGAAACCTCACCGCCAAACCACTCATTCTGAGCTTAAACGGAAGGGATAAAACCAGCGGCTGTCTCAAGCTTTTACAAGAAACGCACTCCTTAGATTCGAACCCAAGACCTTAAGGTGAGATCCTAAACCGTATACCACCAATTGAAACCCCTGATTGTCCCAGATTCTTATAAGAAATGCACATCTAATACTCGAACCCGATACTTGACAACCAAATTTTAAACCATTCGTCACCAAACCACATTTCTTATTATCGATTTATTGCTTCTTTTATCACTATTTTATATGGTATCATTTTTTTTAAAAAAGTAAAGACACTAATATAATTCTCTGATTTGATTAATTTTAATGATGAATAAAGAATGATATATTTTTCTTTTTTATAAAATTGATGTTGGAAAAATGCTTATGCATAAGCATTTTGAGGCTCAATTTTAAGCATGGTCCACTTCGTGTTAGTGGTTGTTATTGAATGATTCAGATACTCCTCCGTGAGTACTTCGTCAATGGTATATTCATATGCTTAAAATGGTGCTTGGGTGAATGAGAAATTGTTGCTCAAAGTTCACCCATTGGTGTTGGAAAATAAAGAAAAGTAAGCTTGTCCCATATGGGAAAGCTATAGAGTGAATATTATGCTTATATATGATTGCTCATATGTAGATGGGTAAGAGTTATAAGGATAGAAGCTCTCTCTACGTGCGCGGGGGGGGGGGGGGGATGCGAATCAAATCCGAATCAAGCTTGGCTCGCGTGTCCTGCGTACACGAATGTCGGACCAAAATGTGCAGGCCGGGCCTAGCCAATTTTTGGATGTCTCTTTATTTTTTTTCCAAACCTTTTGAATTCCATAACAACTAATTTAATTAGTTTGATGGTTACAACAAGTGAAAAGCCTCACATTGATGATATTTAATTGGCATTATAATTTCTTTTAATAAGAAGTGTTTTTTCGTTCTTGAAGACACACACAGTACACACAGGAAAATACTAGAATTTCGAAAATCTTTTGGGGGAGTTCAAAACACTTTGTGGTTCGTTGGAAACAAGGTTGGTGGTGCCCATACTTGTTTGTTTCCGTTGCATCATGGGAAACAAGCGTCTCAAGTTCTACTGCACCTTCGGTAGGGGCGAATTTGTTTTAAGGAGATTGTTGTCCCCTTCAACAAGCCTTGGAATTCTTCATTGCTTTACTGCTACTGTCAATTGTCCTCTGTTTTATTATTTCTGTTTACTGTTGTTAATTGTATCACTGTTGTTTATTTTCTTTTCGGTTTACTGCTTGTTCAAAATCGATTGTAAGAACACAGTAAACAAATAAATTGTAATAGTCTTAAAACAAATTCAACTTTGTGGATATGGAAAACAGTCCAAACACAGTAGATGTTGTGGCAGCCCCTGTGGCTGGCCAAATGGCTATGGCAGCCTCTTCGGCTGGCCAGAATATTGTGGCAGCCCTCGTGGCTGGCCAAAGTACAGTGGCAGCCTCTTCGGCTGGCCAACTTGCTTCAGCCTCTGGGTTTAATATGGCAGCCGCTGTGGCTGGCCAAGGTGTTGCTGCCTCTGTGGCTAGACAACCTGTTGGACATGTGAGCCATGTCAATCCTGCTGCAGAAAAACCTGAAAAATTCAGTGGACAGAATTTTAAACGGTGGCAACAAATTTTTTTTTCTACTTGACCACGTTGAACCTTGCGAGGTTTCTAAAGGAAGATGCTCCTGTACCCGTGGAGGGTGAGATTGATATCCAAGTGATCAGTGCGATCGATGCTTGGAAACATTCGGAATTCCTATGTAGGAATTATGTGCTGAATGGGCTGAGTGATTCCTTGTACAGTGTGTATGCCGGGATGAAAACAGCAAAAGGGCTTTGGGAATCTTTAGACCGAAAATATAAAACTGAGGATGCCGGTACTAAGAAATTTGTCGTAGGCCGTTTCCTAGATTTTAAGATGGTTGATTCCAAAACTGTGTTAAGTCAAGTACAAGAATTGCAAATTATTCTAGCAGAAATTCATGCTGAGGGGATGGTTTTAAGTGAAACATTCCAAGTAGCCTCGATAATTGAAAAACTACCACCTAGTTGGAAAGATTTCAAGAATTATCTAAAGCATAAGCGAAAAGAAATGAACATTGAAGACTTGGTTCTTAAGCTTAGAATTGAGGAAGATTACAGAGTATCTGACAAGAGGGGAATAACTCATGAGGCCAAAGTAAATGTTGTTGAACATGGCCATAAGAACAAGAACCTAAGAAAAAGGGTCAAAAATGGGCCCTCAAGGAGGAGTTTCCAAGAAATCCAAATTTCAAGGAAAATGCTTCAATTGTGACAAAATGGGTCACAAGTCTTCTGAGTGCAGACTGCCGAAGAAGAAAAAGAATCAAGAGGCTAATGTGATGGAAAACATGACTCAAGATGTTTCAGACATTAACCTTTCAGCTGTGGTTTCTGAGGTGAATCTGGTGGGTTCTAACCCAAGAGAGTGGTGGATTGACACTGGTGCCACTCGACATGTGTGCTCGGACAAGAGCATGTTTTCTTCATTTGAGCCTACTGGTAATGGGGAAAAATTATACATGGGAAATTCAGCAACATCTGAGATTGAAGGTCAAGGCAAGGTGATTCTGAAGATGACCTCTGGGAAAGAGTTGACTTTGAACAACGTTCTGTATGTACCAGAAATACGGAAGAATTTTGTGTCTGGATCACTTCTGAACAAGCATGGATTCCGGATGGTGTTCGAGTCTGATAAAGTAGTTTTAACTAAAAATGGGATGTATGTGGGAAAAGGTATGTAACTGATGGGCTCTTTAAGCTCAATGTAATGGTTGTTAAACCTAAGAATATCAATAAAGCTAGTTCTTCTGCTTATATTGTTGAGTACTCTAATCTATGGCATGGTAGATTAGGACATGTTAATTTTAATTCATTACGAAAATTAATTAACATGAACCACATTCCAAATTTTAAAATTGATAACAAACATAAGTGTGACACTTGTGTTGAGGCAAAACTAACTAGATCATCTTTTCATAGTATTGAAAGAAACTCTGAACCACTTGATCTTATTCATACCGATGTATGTGATTTTAATTCAATACAATCGAGAGGCGGTAATAAATATTTTATTACCTTTATTGATGATTGCACTAGATTTTGCTATGTGTATTTGATGAAAAGCAAGGACGAAGCTATAGATTTGTTCTCTATAAGAATGAAGTTGAGAATCAACTGAACAAAAGAATTAAGGAGTTGAGAAGTGATCGTGGTGGTGAGTATGTTTTTCCCTTTTGAATCACTTTGTGAACAAAATGGAATCATACATCAAACCACAGCTCCTTATTCACCTCAATCCAATGGGATTGCAGAACGGAAGAATCGTACCTTGAAAGAGATGATGAACGCTATGTTAATCAGCTCTGGCTTACCTCAGAATATGTGGGGAGAAGCTGTTTTATCAGCTAATTACCTTTTAAATAAGGTACCACGGAAAGATGCAGGGAAAACTCCTTATGAGATGTGGAAAGGAAGAGTACCTTCCTACAAATTTCTACGAGTGTGGGGGTGTCTTGCCAAAGGTAGTTATTCCTCCACCTAAAAGGTGAAGATAGGACCAAAAACTGTTGATTGTATTTTCATAGGATATGCACATAACAGTAATGCTTATCGATTTCTTGTGCATGAGTCTAATATACCAGATATTCACAAGAATACGATAATGGAGTCGAGGAATGCATCCTTTTTCGAATACGTTTTTCCTTGTAAAACTAATTCGAATTCAAATGTACACAAACGGGTACATGAGACTATCATTGAAGATAGTCAGGACCGAGAACAAATAAATGTTCCGGAGAATCAACAAGTTGTTGAACTTGAACCAAGACGTAGCAAAAGAGCTAGAACGGAAAAATCATTTGGTCCAGATTTTTTGACATTTTTGCTAGAAAATGATCCTCAAAGCTATAACGAAGCTGTAAGGTCAGCTGATGGTGCTTTGTGGAAAGATGCCATCAATAGTGAAATTGAATCCATCTTACAAAATCACACCTGGGAGTTAGTGGATCTTCCTCCAGGATGTAAACCTTTAGGATCCAAGTGGATTTTCAAGAAGAAAATGAAGGCAGATGGATCAATTGATAAGTACAAAGCAAGACTTGTAATTAAAGGTTACAGACAACGTGAAGGTCTTGATTACTTTGATACTTATTCTCCTGTAACGAGAATAAATTCCATAAGGATGATAATAGCGATTGCAGCTTTGCGCAATCTTGAGGTACATCAGATGGATGTGAAAACAGCCTTTCTAAATGGAGATTTAGATGAAGAAATTTACATGGAACAACCTGAAGGCTTTATAGCTCCAGGACAAGAAAAGAAAGTCTGTAAGTTGGTTAAATCCTTGTATGGATTAAAACAAGCTCCGAAACAGTGGCATAAAAAGTTTGATGACACCATGTTAGCAAATGGTTTCAAAATCAATGAGTGTGATAAATGCATTTATGTCAGAGAGACAGAAGTTGGCTATGTTATTTTATGTCTCTACGTTGATGACATATTGATTGTCGGGAGTAATGTTAAAATGGTGAAATCTACCAAGAATATGTTGAAATCCAAGTTTGACATGAAAGACATGGGTCTAGCAGATGTCATTCTGGGAATAAAGGTCTCGAGAAGTCCTGATGGACTTATTCTTGATCAGTCGCACTATGTGGACAAGATTCTTGGTAAATTCAACACTGATGATTCTGCTGTGGCTAGAACTCCTTTAGATGTGAGTCTACACCTATCAAAGAATAGGGGAGATGGTATATCTCAAGTAGAATACTCTAGAGTGATCGGGAGTTTGATGTATCTATCGAGTTGTACAAGACCTGATATAGCCTGTACAGTAAACAAGCTCAGCAGATATACGAGTAATCCAGGGGTTGATCACTGGAAAGCAATAGTGAGAGTACTTAGGTACTTACGTTTTACTCGTAATTATGGGTTGCACTATCATAGATATCCAGCTGTAGTCGAAGGATACAGTGATGCTAATTGGATATCTGACATGAAAGACTCAAAGTCTACCAGTGGCTATGTGTTTACACTAGCAGGTGCAGCTATATCATGGAAATCCTCCAAACAGACCGTGATAGCCAGATCTACAATGGAATCAGAATTCATTGCATTAGACAAGTGTGCTGAAGAAGCAGAATGGCTTCGAAATTTTCTAGAGGATATTCCAAGTTGGCCAAAGCCAGTGCCAGCAATTTGCATTCATTGCGATAGTCAATCTGCAATTGGAAGGGCACATAACAATATGTATAATGGTAAGTCTAGACATATTCGTCGTAGACACAATACCGTTAGACAATTACTCTCTACTGGAGTTATTTCGATTGACTATGTAAAGTCAAAGGATAACATTGCGGATCCGCTAACCAAAGGGTTAAATAGAGAGTTGGTTGTGAAATCATCGAGGGGAATGGACTAAAACCCATTAGATAAATGTTTATTACGAAGGAAAACCCAACCTTGTTGACTGGAGATCCCAAGATCTAGGTTCAATGGGACAACCTACTCGTAAAAGACATAATTGGTTCACTGTGGGGGGTTACCCTCTAGTCCATTCCTATGGTGAAATGAAATAGTGATGCTCGTATGGATTGAGGTTAAGCAAAGCTTTTAATGATTCTTATGCGTCGGAAATCCGAGCAGAGTATTACGAGATGCTCTTAAATAAGAAATCACCTATGTGAGAGAGAAGTGGGGCCGCTTCAAAGGGAATTGTACGGGGCACAATTCTTAGAAACTCTTGCCGAACCAGGTTGATGTTCATGGCCAAAATGAGCATAACAATGAGAACTCAGATGTGTTAGGTAAAACATCTGTGTGATATATGTTCTCCATTTACATGAACGGCAGTACAGTTCAATGACATCGCATCAACTGTCAGCCAGTAAATGAGATATATTTTCACAAGGGAAGGTTCAAAGGCTGAGGCCTACCTATCCTATGCAGGTGTTGAACCGCTGAACTCTTCTAGGTCAAAATAAAATGTTTTATAAAATATTTTTATTCGACGTTTTTCGCCAATTTCATTCATGTGGGGGATTGTTGGAAAAATGCTTATGCATAAGCATTTTGAGGCTCAATTTTAAGCATGGTCCACTTCGTGTTAGTGGTTGTTATTGAATGATTCGGATACTCCTCCGTGAGTACTTCAAAATGGTATATTCATATGCTTAAAATGGTGCTTGGGTGAATGAGAAATTGTTGCTCAAAGTTCACCCATTGGTGTTGGAAAATAAAGAAAAGTAAGCTTGTCCCATATGGGAAAGCTATAGAGTGAATATTATGCTTATATATGATTGCTCATATGTAGATGGGTAAGAGTTATAAGGATAGAGGCTCTCTCTACGTGCGCGGGGGGGGGGGGGGTGCAAATCAAATCCGAATCAAGCTTGGCTCGTGTGCACCCGCGTGTCCTGCGTACACGAATGTCGGACCAAAATGTGCAGGCCCGGCCTAGCCAATTTTTGGATGTCTCTTTATTTTTTTTCCAAACCTTTTGAATTCCATAACAACTAATTTAATTAGTTTGATGGTTACAACAAGTGAAAAGCCTCCCATTGATGAGATTTAATTGGCATTATAATTTCTTTTAATAAGGAAGTGTTTTTTGTTTTCGTTCTTGAAGACACACACAGTACACACAAGGAAAATACTAGAATTTCGAAAATCTTTTGGGGGAGTTCAAAACACTGTGGTTCGTTGGAAACAAGGTTGGTGGTGCCCATACTTGTTGTTTCCATTGCATCCTGGGAAACAAGCATCTCAAGTTCTACTGCACCTTCGGTAGGGGGCGAATTTGTTTTAAGGAGATTGTTGTCCCCTTCAACAAGCCTCGAAATTCTTCATTGCTTTACTGCTACTGTCAATTGTCCTCTGTTTTATTATTTCTGTTTACTGTTGTTAATTGTATCACTGTTGTTTATTTTCTTTTCGGTTTACTGCTTGTTCAAAATCGATTGTAAGAACACAGTAAACAAATAATTGTAATAGTTGATTTATCGAGTTTCAACTGCTAGCTTGAAGTTTAATTCGTTCTAGAAGTGAGAATTCGTGCTATCATGTTATGTTGGTGTTGTATTAAATTTAAATATCTGTACGATCCATTTAATAATCCTGTTAAAATAGTCAAACATGAATACGACACAATTAATAAATGTGTCATCACGACACGATATGTTGACATGGTTAAAAAACGAGTCAATTTTGTGTTTGACAAGATTAATAAACGAGTAGTAAATGAGTAATCATATCGTGTTGACACAATTACACGAATATTATTCATGTTATAAATGGGTAAACTATTTAGGTTGTGTAAAATGGATATGATACGACTAATAAATATGTTGACATGACACGATTATTAATAGTGTCAATTTTTATCAACCAGAATTCGAAAAAATTTATGTCGTATTCCTATCGTGTATTCATATCGTGATCCATATTACCACCTCTAATTCGACCAATAAAACTCACAGGGTTGCAGTAGTTTCTGCAAATTATGATCTTTATTTATCACTACACTTTACAAATGATATAACAAGTAAGGAAGGATACTTAGAATCCAATTAAAATGTAAATATTTTTCTTAAGGATCATGTGGATATGCATTGAAGTAAGCCAATACTCCAACGAATGGTGCATTTATGTATGTTGTAGGCTCTGATTGTGACCAATCAAGTCTAGAATCATCATACTGATCATTGATATCAGGTCCTCCAACAATTGCTCCTGTAAGCAAGTTTGAATTTGGACTTTTGCTTTTGAAAAATGTGTTTCCTTCTTCACATTTTATGTGCTTTGGATGTTCATCAATGGAAGGTAAGCAAGAGCCTCGATGGTGTATGTTTACAGGAAACTTGCTGCCATATCCCACCATGTATGACATCTCCAGTGGATTGCTCCCTAGTAAATAATCAACCTGCATAATGATTATGGAGTCATTATTCAGTGCTGGCATTCGCACGTTTTAACATAATTTTTAAATAATGACAACGGATTATGTATTTTTTCTACAGTTATTCTCCAATGGAGACGTTTGCAGGTGTAGAATACGGAATTGAGGCTAGAAAGTAGACATTGTTGTGATGTAGATTGGGAATAGCTAACCGAAAAATAGAAACACTTTCTCACAATTATACTTCTCTCTGATGTGTGAGATACGAGATACGAGATACGAGATGATCATGATCATCTACATCATTCTCACCTTGTGCAAAGATGACTATGATCATTTACATCATTCATACCCTCTATAAAAAATACGCATCATGCATGTCCCTCGCATATCATGTGTACGCCCTACTGATATGCGTGCACCCACACTATTAAGCAAAAATGGGATTTGATATTGGAACTAATTAATCAAACGACTAATTCAACGGATATGAATGTTCAACTTACGTATAAGTACTTCCCCACAATTACTATGTAAATGTGGTTTCACGTCACTCATGTATATATCAATCCAATAATATCTTACCATGCGTGTAAAATAGTAAAAAAAAACACTAAAAATAGTAGTTATATTTAATACAACTCTACAATTGATATACTTATCAGTTGGTGGTATCACGTCATTTATACAATAATAGAATAAAAAATTTACACACAATTAGACCTATCCGATGTGAGATATGAGATGATCGTAATCATATGTGCGTAGTTCGAATCATACGATACAATGGAGATTAAAGAAGCATATATACCTGAGTTTTTGCCACTTGAACGAGCCTTGAAGGAGTGATAGCAACATTGCCACACTGAATGCTGGTTCTATTGAAACTTGTCAAATAGCAGGAATAAACAAGAAGAAGAAATGACAGAGCTGTAGCATGTTGTGAGTTGCTTCCTCCAGGTTTGAACATTAGACCACCTGATAAATTAATACATGATAAGTTAGTCTTTTTAAAAAAAAAATCTTAAAAAATC
Organism: Zanthoxylum bungeanum; assembly: GCA_019454045.1. Lineage (NCBI taxonomy): Eukaryota > Viridiplantae > Streptophyta > Magnoliopsida > Sapindales > Rutaceae > Zanthoxylum > Zanthoxylum bungeanum. The sequence goes on from SKCR01042828.1 coordinate 268,879, forward strand.
TAAATAAATTAAAATTTAGAATATGTTTAGATGTATTTAAAATCATATTAATAGTACTTTTTAGTGTTAAAAATATTGAAAATCTCTTGATAATAGGTTTAAAAGTTCTAGTTAAATTGCAAGGAAAATTAGCGAATTTAGTGAAACTTCTCTCATATTTCAAAACTAAGCGATCTCCTCTCATACTTAAAAATCTCAAATTTTAGCCTTCAAAAACCCGAATCTCAATAGGGATTTAGAATCTCTAAATTTTTGGTTCGGAATTTGAGTCAGAATTTAAGATAATTTTTCCACCCCAAATCACAATTGGATGAGATGGGAGGAGATCGATTCGGGACGTAATGTCCTGATTGTTATCCATTCCTCATATTTTATAATAAGAATCAAAATATTTATAGCAAGAAAATTTTACTTAATTTTAAAACTATCACTAGAATACTACCTGGAGAGTATGTGACGATTTTGGTAGGTGATTCGGGCAATACAGAACAAATAAACTTGTCAGCATTTTCAATAAATGAATCTGATTTTGAGGTGTTCATCACTAACTGTTAAGATCAACAATAACAAAAATATTAGATTCTGTATTGATGTGTTCTAATCAAACAATAAATTAATGAAGGGATAATCCAAATTATTATGAAATAATTAAAATATCATAATTATAATAAAATAAGAAAAGAAAATAATACTGAAATTGAAAATCTGAAAAAATAAATAAAAATCTTAGAAGAATCACAAAAAAAAAGGAAAAAAAAACTAATAAATGTGATTTGAGGCCATTTAAAAAAGAATTTGGAGATGATCCACTGGACCAAATCAATATAGCAGGTCATGACCAAATACATATTCTCGATAGGTTCGAATCAATATACCTTAAATTTACGAAGGTCTAGGCTCGACCTTGGGCATATGCAGGCTAAGCACATGCCTATGTCCCCCTGATTTTTTTTATTATTATAGCTCCAAATAACATAACGGTGAATGACCCCAAAAGTTTTTTTTTAATACAATATTATACAATTATCGAATGCCTCAAAATGTAAAAATAGCCTTGAGCCCCAAGGATACCAAGACTGGTTAGCGAAAGTCATATATTCTACATCATCTTCTATTATGTGTTATCAACGACATGAATCATTTGACGTCACGATTTCCTCTTCATTGATTTGTTATAATTAAAGAGGAAAAAAAGTGTTATATGATTACCCCGGAAACGAGCACATTGATTCCAGCATGCTTTGCATCCCATCCGAATTCTGCAAAGCTACCACCTACAAATACAGCTTCTTTGGACTCTCTAGTGATAGAATTTTCCAGGTAATGAATATTATCATCAATATATTTCCTATAATTTTCTGCATTGGTTGCTTTGAATAACCAGGCTGCTGCCCATATTAATTCATCCTGGAAAACAGAATCCATAATAAGTCGTAAGCAATAAAAATTTGGATCGAATGCTAAGCAGATATTGTGCTAAGTTTCTCATAATCTTCTACCACCTATGTTTTAAAAATGATGTGTTGTTAAGATTAATTACATATAAATTATTATCCAATAACTATCGATCATAATTTATAAAAAACTCAGTTTAGTTTCTTAACTCAATACTCTTTAGTCCATACCATGTAGCCATTAAAATCGCAATAATAAGGGCAGACGCCACTCCCGACGCTTGAATTATAAGAGCCTTGATACTGATCTGCAAATTGAAAAACCTATTCCAGGGCAAGAATAGTAATAATAATTACTAATCAATTCAAAAATTATGTTATTTATATGATAAAATTGGAACCCGGACCGGTCCTCGCCCGCATATAACCCCAAATATATATTTTTTTTAATTTTATCCCAAAAATAATTAATGGATAAGAACCACAATTTTTTTTAAAAGAAAAATGACATTTAGACCCCATATTTTAAGGAAATAATCATAAAGACTCTTGATTTAAAAATGGTCATATAGACACATTTTAAGATAAACAAATTTTGGATTCATTGTATCCCCTGTGTGACTATTTAGCCAAATATGAAAAATATAAGTCTTTTTTTTTTCTTTTTTAATTATAATATTATAATATAGCCCGCGGCTTCAAAATGTAAAAATTGACTTGGGTTACGAGAATACCAGGAGATAGTATATCATGTTTTGGTTGTGGGACGTAACTGCTGTGAGAGAGATGACATACACACCCGAAACATAATATAATTTTTCGAATACCAGAACCAGCCTTGATTAGAAATCAAGTACCTGAGATGCTCTCTGGAGAAGAAGCTCTGAGTATCCACTATCTACTGGCTTGAAAACCATTGAAGAAGCTGCTAATGCAGCTGCAATTTCAGCAGAAACTTCAGAACCAGGCATAGTTGTATTAACAACATAAGAGCTTCGAGGAGTATCCATGTCTTCAGGTCTCTCCCAGCAATTATGGTCACCATTGGGTTCACCAATTTGAGCTACAACTTGTCCTGGAATGCTGGTGGCTTTCAGGAAATAGTCTGTTCCCCACTTCAGTGCTTCTACTGCTGCATGTTTTTGCTCTTGGCCCAGGAGATTATCAAATTCTAATATGCTCCAAGCTATCATTGTCGTCGTAAAAGCCATCGGAAAACTGAATTTTATGTTGTCGCCGGCGTCATAATAACCACCCACCAAGTCTACCTGAAAAAAATTTGTTTACCGAACATATATTATAACTTTTGTGCTTTCAAAATTTAGCCGAAACACAATAATTATAAATGGGTTCTAATTATTTCATGGATAAAGAGTAGGGAATAAGATAAAATATCATCTCATCAGGTCCAATTAAATCTCATCTCATCCTACTAAATCACATCTCTTTTAAAAAAGAAATTTATCGCATCACACCGTTTTTAAATCGGGCATAAAAATATGTCACGAATATAAAAATTTTCCCAAATACCTCAAGTCTGCCTATTTTTTTTTTTTATACCAAATATTGTACGCGTTGTGTTTTCAAAATTAAGTGGAAACACAATAATTATAAAAACAACCTAATTAATATTTTGATATAGGCTTTGTTTGGTATTGTGATGAAAAAATATGGTTGACAAATAATTATACTTGTGAATAAAAGTTAAAAAAATTAACTTTCGCAAAACTTAATTTAAAAAGCAATTACTATAACATATTGTAATTTTTTATTATTATTAATCAAGTCCATATTAAATCACAATACCAAACATGACCATACAGAGAGACTTACACCGATATCGACGCCATCCCTAAGTGCAGAATCCTTCCTCCAAGTCATCCTTTGATCAGAGGGTAGTTTCCCTGACCTCTGGCCTTCGAAGAACAAAATACACTTGGATAATGCATCACCATAATTATGTGAAGCCACTCTCACCACCATCATCATCCCCACAAACCCTAAAAACATTTGGATACTTCTATATTTTCCATTCATTATTTCTTTTTGTTGTGATTAAAACACACACAATAGAGGAGATGTGAGAGGAAAACTCTTCTTTTATTACTACCAACAAAAGAATTACAAAGTTTATTATACAAACTTTACAAAAAACCTCTCAACCCTCTTTACTCTCTATTCTCTCAATTTCGGGATTTATGAGATGATGAATAATGGACTCAAGGCTCCATTTTATAGTGCTAGAAAACGTGTGCACTGTTCACACGTTTTCACAGCTGTCTCACAAGCTTGTCTTGCAAGCTGTGAGCTGTCTCACAAGCTTGTCTTACAAGCTGTCTCACAAGCTTGTCTTGCAAGCTGTCTCATAAGCTTGTCTTGCAAGCTGTCTTCAACAAATCTCCCCCTCGGTGAAGATTTCCCCAAAATCTGAGCCGACCATCAATCATCCAAATCGGATCCTCAAAAGGATCCTCCCCTGGCTGCATCTGTATGACTGCCTACGTACCCTGAGTTGGGATCAAGCCAATCGTAGTTCTCTGAATCTCCCCACTCTGACTATGTGGAGAGTTTTGTCATCCCGGCTATGGCACGACAGATTTCAAGCTTCTCCTTCGGTAAAACCTTCGTGAACATATCGGCACCGTTGTCGTCGGTGTGAATTTTCCTGAGTTCTAACAGCCTTGAGCTCAGGACGTCCCGTATCCAGTGATACCTCACATCGATATGTTTTGACCTCGAATGAAAGGTAGAATTTTTACCGAGATAGATAGCACTCTGGCTATCGCAGTACAAAATGTACTTCTCCTGCTTGAAACCCAATTCCTGGACGAATGTCTTCATCCATAGCAATTCCTTGCAAGCTTCTGTAACTGCAATGAATTCTGCCTCTGTTGTAGAGAGTGCAACACACCTCTGCAACCTTGACTGCCATGCCACAGCTCCTCCTAAGAGAGTAATCAGATACCCCGAAGTAGACTTTCGGGTATCCACATCTCCTGCCATATCTGAATCGGTGTAGCCCATCAACACTGGTTTGTCGCTGCTTCCAAAACATAATCTCATCTTGGATGTGCCTCGAAGATACCGCATGATCCATTTGATCGCATTCCAGTGTTCCCGTCCTGGGTTTGACATAAACCGGCTGACCAATCCAACTGCGTGTGCTAAGTCTGGCCTCGTGCACACCATGGCATACATAAGACTTCCCACTGCTGAGGTGTATGGAACCTGTTTCATTTCCTCCTTCTCTGTCTCAGTAGAGGGACTCTGTCTCGAACTCAATCTAAAGTGGGTAGCAAGAGGAGTGCTAACCGCTTTAGCCTTGTCCATCTGGAATCTCTGAAGTACCTTCTCGATGTACTCCTCCTGTGACAAGTATAATCTCCTGGCTTTCCGATCACGACCGATCCTGATGCCAAGAATCTGTTTAGCTGGCCCCAAGTCTTTCATCTCAAAAGACTTACTCAGTTGCTGCTTCAAATTATCAATCCTCGATTGATTCCGGCCAACTATCAACATATCATCTACATATAACAGTAAGATGATAAAGTCATCGTCAGAAAACTTCTGAACGAATACACAATGGTCTGAAGTGGTCTTCTTGTATCCCTGCTCCCCCATAACTGACTCAAACTTCACGTACCACTGTCTCGGTGCCTGTTTCAAACCGTAGAGGCTTTTCCTGAGTCTGCACACAAAGTCCTCTTTCCCGCTGACTCTGAAGCCTTCTGGTTGCTCCATGTAAATTTCTTCTTCCAGATCTCCGTGAAGAAATGCGGTCTTGACATCCATCTGCTCAACTTCCAGGTCGAGGCTTGCTGCTAAGCTGAGTACCACTCTGATGGATGACATCTTCACAACTGGAGAGAAGATTTCATCGAAGTCAATACCTTTCCTCTGATTGAATCCCTTGACAACTAGTCTGGCTTTGTACCGGGGTTGTGAAGTATGCTCCTGTTGCTTCACCCTGTACACCCATTTGTTCTTCAAAGCCCGTTTGCCTCTTGGCAATTTCACCAACTCAAAAGTGTGATTGTCATGCAAAGATTTCATCTCATCTTGCATGGCTTCCTCCCACTTTTCTCTCATCTGTTTCCACAGCCTCCTGGTAGCTCTCGGGTTCTCCCCCGTCAGTAAGCAGCACATACTCATATGCAGAGTATTTGTTGAAGGTCGCCTCTCTCTGTCAGACCTTCTCTGTGGAACTGTTGGTGGAACTTCTGGTACTGGTGGTTGATCATGATCATCATCTCTGGGAGCTTCATCACCTGTACCCTCTGTCTGGGAACCTCATCTTCAACTCGTACTGGCACCGGTATATGAGGTTCTGGATTCACATTTCTGTATTGCTGGGGCATTGTCTTCATCTCCTTTCGGATATCTTCTATGGTCTGGTCTTCAACAAAGACAACATCTCGGCTTCTGACAATCTTCTTCTCCACAGGATCATAGAGTTTGTAGCCGAAATCATCCTGACCATAGCCAATAAAGACACACTGCCGCGTCTTTGCATCGAGCTTGGATCTCTCGTCCTTTGGGATGTGTACAAAAGCTTTGCACCCAAAGACATGCAAGTGTTCGTATGACACTTCTTTACCTGTCCAAGCTTGGTTAGGAACATTACCTTTCAGTGCGACCGCTGGGGACATGTTCAAAACATGTACTGCTGTGATGAGTGCCTCCCCCCAGAATGTCTTCGGCAGCTTGGCTTGTGACAGCAAGCTTCTGATCCTCTCGCACAAGGTTCTGTTCATCCTCTCAGCTAGGCCATTCAGCTGAGGTGTCTTCGGAGGTGTCGTTTGATGTCGGATTCCTTGCGTATTGCAGTACTGATCAAACGGACCTCTGTATTCTCCACCGTTATCTGTTCTGATGCACTTCAGTTTCTTGCCGGTTTCTCTCTCCACCAAAGCGTGAAACTCCTTGAACACTCCCAGCACTTGATCTTTTCTCTTCAAGGTGTATGCCCAGATCCTCCTTGAATGATCATCAATAAATGTCACAAAATACAGTGACCCTCCGAGTGTTCGTGTCTGCATCGGACCGCATACATCTGAATGTATGAGATCTAGTACCTCCGGTTTCCGTTGAGGCGGGGAGCTCTGGAAGGATACTCTGTTCTGCTTTCCAGCCATGCAGTGTTCACACTTCCGTAAGTGTGAGTTCTTCAATTCCGGAAGAACATTCCGCCTGCGTAGTATCTCCATCCCTGTTTGGCTCATGTGACCGAGCTTTTTGTGCCATAGCTCGGCTGCCTCATTGCTGTTGACTGTATTATGCTACTATTTGAAAGCTTAGCATGCATATAAATACAGGGTTGAGTCTTTCTTACCTCGTGCCACGACCATTGATCCTTTAGTGAGCTTCCAGCATCCGTCACTAAAGGTGCTGCAGAAACCTTCATCATCCAGCTTGCCTGTTGAGATCAGGTTTAACCGGATATCTGGGATGTGCTTGACCCTTTAACACTAGCCTTGTCCCGTTCTCTGTTCAAGGCAGATGTCTCCAATACCGACGGCTTTGGACTGTCCGTCATTCCCCATCCTTACAGCACCGTAGTCCCCTGGTGTGTAAGATGAAAAGAAGTCTCTGCGAGATGTGGCGTGTATGGATGCGCCACTATCTATCACCCAACTGGTCTCGTGGCTGGCAAGATTCACAACAGCTTCTTCATACATTATACAAAATTCTTTGGAGGTTTTTCGGTGGTAGTAGCAACTCTTTCTTGATTAGAGTCACCATCTCTCCTGGACTGCTCGTTCTTCAGCTTGTAGCAATCCCTCTTCATATGGCCTTTCTTTTTACAGTAATAGCACTCAATATCTCTGGTTCTTGATTTCCCTCGGTTCTTGTCTGGTCTACCTGGGCCTCGGCTTTTACTCCTCCCCCATCTGGTGTTCTTTCTGTCACTAGAGCTTCTGAGGTTGAGGCTGATGCTGACTCTTGCATTCTCGTCCTCTTTTCTTCCTCGAAGATCCTGGTCTTTGCCATCTCCATAGTGACTTTCCCATCTGCGGCTGAATTGATCACCGTAGATCTGAACGTTTCCCAAGATTCTGGTAACGTATTAAGGAGTATTAAGCCATTTACCTCATCACCGAAGTCTATGCCCAATCCAGACAATTCCTTCATGGTTCCGAGGAAATCGTTGATATGGTCTGCCACAGCTGTACCTTCCTGGTATTTCAAACCCATCATCTTCTTGATGTAGTACAGCTTGTTGTTTCCAGTCTTTGCTCGGAAAAGCTCCTCCAGCTTTCTCCATAAGACACGTGCATTTGTTTCTTCACTAACATGGTTGACGATACTGTCGTCGATCCACTGACGAATAGTACTGCATATTTTCTGGTGAAGATTAGCCCACTTATCATCGGTCATTCCTTCTGGTTTCTGCTCCAGAAATACCGATCCATCATAGTCCTTCACATACAGAAGGTCTTTCATCCTTCCTCTCCATGTGAAATAGTTTGTACTGGTTAACAAAATCATTTTTCCGTTGCTCCCCTCCATCATAAAAATTCTAAGCAGAATTTCAAAAAACGGACCTCACCGTTGCGTCCGGAATGGTCGACAATGGTGGAAATGACACTTCGTTTGTCAAAATCCGACACAGGGACCAAATTACAAATTCCAGAAATTACAGGGGTCACAGTGTAATTTCCGAAAGTTCAGGGGCCAAAGTGCAATTACGGAAAAGTTCAGGGACTATATTGCAATTTCCAAAAAGTTCAGGGACTAAATTGAAAATTTCTGAAAGTATAGGGGCTAAATTGTAATTTCCAGAAAGTTCAGGGACCTATCTGAAATTTACCAGGCACCGCTGACGTGGCTGCTGACTGGGCTGCTGACTGTGCGCTGACTGGGCGACACGTGGCGGATGACGTGGCGTCTTCTTCTTCCTTAAGCAGGCGCGTGGAGCGCGTGATGAAGTCTCTGACCGGCGCGTGCGACGTCCTCAGGCCTCCGTTTGATCGCCGGAAAATACCACCGTGCTCGTCTCCCCGTGAAACGTCTGATGGTATGCTCAAAATCGATTTTCGACAACTTTCGTCGGAACCGACTTTCCGAACCGAATCTCCGTTACCGAGTTTCGGGATCCCTCCGAGTAACCTTAGCTCTTGATACCACTTGTTGTGATTAAAACACACACAATAGAGGAGATGTGAGAGGAAAACTCTTCTTTTATTACTACCAACAAAAGAATTACAAAGTTTATTATACAAACTTTACAAAAAACCTCTCAACCCTCTTTACTCTCTATTCTCTCAATTTCGGGATTTATGAGATGATGAATAATGGACTCAAGGCTCCATTTTATAGTGCTAGAAAACGTGTGCACTGTTCACACGTTTTCACAGCTGTCTCACAAGCTTGTCTTGCAAGCTGTGAGCTGTCTCACAAGCTTGTCTTACAAGCTGTCTCACAAACTTGTCTTGCAAGCTGTCTCATAAGCTTGTCTTGCAAGCTGTCTTCAACACTTTTGAATCAAGTTCTATAATTCCTATCAAATTCACCACCTTTTACTTGGAATTAACTTGAGCTTCTAAGCAATTATACGTGAAGTCTTTGCAAATGAAAGTTCTTATATCTACCATTTCAAAAGGATAAGAAAATAAAGCTTTTACTTAAAATCTTAATGGCCAAAATATAATACTATAAAGAGAGGCAGGAATTAAATTTTATTCCTAATTTATTAGGACAAATATATTGCCTAATTTAATTCTCAAATTACTATTCAAATTCGGTATTTTAATATTGCAATGCAAATGCTCATACAACTGTAAAATCGATTTCAAGAAAATTAATTAGAAAGAAAATAAAGGGTAAGCCAAAGAATACATATTTCAAACTAAATTAATCCTTCTTTCCATTTTTTTTCTTTTATTAGCTATCATATTTCCTTTCCAGCTGGTATAATACTGCAATATTTATCCTGATAAAGGTAATTATATTGTAAAAAAAAATATGTTTTAAATAAGGAGAAAATCCAATTTTTAATAATTCAATTTTTCCTTTTTTTTTTATTTAAATACTATTACTTATAAGATACATGAATTTTACTAAGCTTAATGAGTTAATAATTTAAAATAGAGCAGATTGCCAACCATACTTAATGAAAAAAATTGTATACCTTGATTTGAATGATAGGGGTGAATAATTAATTGCTGTTTTTTTTTTTGGGTCTGAATTATTCAATTGAATGCAAATCATGGTCCAGTGAATTGACGTTAATGATTTTAGTTTCGCAATGGGTTGAATTTTTGTGGTCTATTTTTTTTTTACATTAGTTAAGTATAAGGATTAACAGATGTTTTATTAATCTTATAAGTTAATTTTCAAAGATGAATTTTACTGAACACTCTTTAGAAGTTAATTTTCAAAGATGTGTTTTATTCATTAGGTTCGTACCAATTGCTATTAGAGCCAACACCATATCTTTCGTCTATAATTATACGGCGTAAGTGGTATCACAATGTTCGATCAAGACTGGTTGGATTAATTTAAAATTTAAAACTTAACATATATGGTGCTAGGACTATCTAGCCTGATGAAATATTATAATCTATTCGTCTTTTTAATGATAATTCTACCCATTGGGTTTATAACAAACTTCAACCATGATATATCAAAAAAGATCTTAGGGTTAATTAAGTTCATCTTCTAAATATTGGAAATTTATGAGTGGTGCTATTTGCTTTAATAAAAACCTTTTTTCTTAAAATATGCATGGGAAATAGTGGGCTCACCCCATGGCTGGGTGTACTCTATGGTGAGCTCTAAAAAATTTATTTTTTAGATAAAGACACCTCTATTTTATATAATAAGTCTTGGGTTCGATTTCTCACAGTGACATAAGTGAATAAAAAAATCATATAATTATTAGCCTTCGAGTCTGATTCTTACCGCCTTTGAGCATGATTCTTTCAGCGTTCTCATCTGATTTAGGTCATAATCAATGATAATCTGTCAAGCGAAAGTCATTCTCTATAAAAACGATATGGACGTTCGGTTCGGATTATCTTCTTCTTTGTAATAAAAAAATATAATATATAAAAAGAGATTTAAACCTTAATTAAAACCTATTAAAAAAATAAAAGATAGCCATGGGAAATATTTAAAGAGCTCCAATTTTATAATAACACCGGCAACTTTCAGTTACATTTTTGTTGTTTGATCACCAACTTTCAGTAACCAAATGTGTAGATTGGTTATTTATTTATTTATTTCTTATATCCTCAATTATTATGAGATAAAAATGTTAATTTCGAATTAAAATTTCCTTCTATTCTTCATTTCTAGTAATTTATCATGCTTAAATTGATTACAAAGGGACTATGAAAAATATGATTTAGAGTTGAAAGTTCATTAATAAACTCCATTTTAGAATTCAAAATCTATCATGTAATTTCTTTCAATCATTGACCATATTTAGCAGCCAGGACCGGCCCAATATTTTAAAACTAGGTTGCACTGATACAAATTCACGAATATAGATACGAGAAACGTCATCTTCTAAAAAATTAGGACACAGACACGTTAGAGAAATGATAAATAAAATCAAATAAGTATATTTTTTTATAATTAATTATTTGAAATAAATTTATAATATACATATGTGAACATAAAAATAAAATTATTTATTTAAAGAAATATAGAAAGATGAAAATCAAAATAATTTTTCTATTTTTTAAAAATTAATTAACTGGAAACATTAAAGACATATTTCCTTAAGTGTCTTTCAAGTATCGATATCCGAAACGTTTTGAACACGGACACGAAAAACAAAATAAGGTGTCCGTGTTTTCTAGTTTTGAAATCTCTAGCTCAAGTATAATATTATAATAAAAAAAATATGGTCATTAGTCATTTATGACCAGAACCGGCCCTGGTAGCAGTGTGGGGGCTGTTTTAGTGGAGGTGGTATATCATGTGCTGGATATATATGTCATCTCTCTCACAGCAGGCGGGCCCCATACAGTTATGGGGCCCGCCTGCTGTGAGAGAGATGACATATACACCCGGCACATAATATAATTTTCGGTTTTCGTGACCCTGATGGCATATATTTGGGTGGTTTTGTTTCTCCATATATATATAAACTCATGATTGTGGTATGGATGACGTTGTACCATTAATTAATAAATATATGATAAAAATAATTATTATTTATTTAGTAGTTTTTTATTATTTTAATGTGTAATAATATATTATTGGGATTGTTGCACGAGTATATTATCATTAGATTGTAAAAATTTTCCTCTCTTGTGTTTATCTGTAATTACTAGAATAATTGTTTGTCTATCATGAATGAACGACTGTTAGATTTTCTCATGTCTGAGGTTGGTAAATAGGCCGGACTTTAAGAAGTTTATCCTTAAATTCAAGTATTATTTGTTAATATTTTTAAAGTATTGAAAAAAACTCAGTTTATTAAACTTTGAATTGATGCTCTTAATGTGTTTTTTTAGACTCGAACTTAAATAAAAAATAGTTAAAATATGATTGGGTTTTTCAGAGTCCGACCCATTCGCCAACCCTACGCATGTGTTATGTGTATCCCCAAGGCAACTGTGTCGCGGATGTGCTGGCAATTTAATAGTGGTTCAAAATTGTCAGATTCTTTCACTTTGTGGGATTTTGCTCCTCCTAGTGTTCAGAACAGAGATGGTCATAGTGAAAGTTGACACAAACAATTAGTTGAATTCCAAAATTTGACATAAACTAGAACCTTCAAATTTAGGAAAAATTTAATTTTCAATATATAATATGATTTATAATTTTTTTTTTTTTTTTATCATTTATCGATAAGAAATGAATTTTAATAATTCATTTAGGTTCCTATAAAATTCAAGACAATTTAAGACGATCGCTAATTGAGAGCTTCCTTATTTTTCATTCTGCTTGTTGGCTGTGTTTCAGATCTTGTTTCAGATTGGTATTGTTTATGACATTGTGCAAATTGGTTTGGTGATCCTTCTTGTTTGGTTAAGATCTCTCAATTATGGTTATAACCGCATGTTATTAAAATTGTTTGTTTTTTTTTTTTTTTTTTTTTTTTATGGAGTCGAGGAAAATATCATATATCGGATGAGAAATATTAACATATATATGGAGAGACCCTCATTCTGCTTTCTATATTTCTTTCTTTAGGTGAAATTCCATGTTATTACAGAATATTAGTTGTTGTTTGCTCAATATATAGAATATTTACAAGATAAGAGATGAACTATCTAAATATTGACTAAAATATATACACACACTCACCGCTAAATGATCAAAAAAAAATAAGAGCTAGCTATATTGTGCTAAGTTTTTCATAATCTTATATCATGCACGTTTTATAGCAATGCATGTTTAACCGATCATAATTTATAAAAACTCAATACAAAGTTTAGCTCAACACTAGGGATGTCAAAAACTCTCACAATGATGGAGGTAGGGGTGGCAAAACAAATCAACGAATCGAATTTGTATCGAATCCTAAACGAATCGAATCAAATCAAAATGTGATGGATTCGTATTCGATTCGTTTATTAAACGAATCCTAATATCAAGATTCGTATTCGATTCGTTTATTAAACGAATCGAATACGAATATTTGTTTATTCGTTTAGTCAATTATATTATTTAATAAATTAATTTACCACACTTGATTTAATTAATTCTTCATAAATATATATATATGAAATATGTAATTAATATATTTACTAAAAATACATCACCAAGTATCGAAAATATTACGTTTTCTATGATAATTAGTTATAATTTCTCGAATTTTAATTGAAAATTAACAAGAATTAGTAAATAAAAATAATAAAACGAATCCTAAACGAATAAACAAATTCATGAGCTTAAATTCGTATTCGATTCGTTTAATAAACGAATCGAATCGAATTGACCCATTTATTAAACGAATCCATTTTTTCAAACCCGTATTCGCTTTAAAGCGAATCGAATCGAACAAATAAACGAATCCTGACCCAAATTGCCACCCCTAGACGGAGGCCCGCAGATGCCCAGTATTTTTAAATAAACATTTTTAAAAATATAAACTCATTTTGTTCGCATTACTTTAAAAGCTCCTATTAATTTTTCTTTAGACAAATCCATATTGGCATTACATTAAACTTCATTTCATAATTCTTCATAGTATTTATAATTTATAATTAAACTACTTTGGTATTTGCTGGAGCATGTTCTCTCTTCTTATTCTTGTGATTAAATCTTTAATTTGCTTTACTCAATTATAAACTCATGGCACCTTTCTCTTTCGTCCTCAAATTCGCCGGAAGCTCAAAGTTGGAAGCTACATTGCAGGAAACTCGTGCCTGCTGGCGACTGGTGTACCGTTCAGGGCTCGCCTAAAGACAATCTTTCTGTCTGATGAACTCAATTATAAACTCATGGTACCTTTCTCTTTCGTCCTCAAATTCGCCGGATGCTCAAAGTTGGAAGCTTCATTGCTGGAAACTCGTGGCTGCTGACGACTGGTGTACCGTTCAGGGCTCGCCTAAAGACAATCTTTCTGTCTGATGATTATCATTTTTTTCTTTCATTGCTGCAAGATTCAATTATCTGCGAATAATATTATCCCGTGTTGTTAGCATGATTTCTTTGTAAATTTCAAATGTAATGTAACAGAAATAATTGATGTTAAAGATTTGAACACTAACCATTATCAAAAGAATCAATAGGGGGAGACCTAAATTGACATAGGCAGAAACCATCGAAACAGATCTAGATTTTACGGAGCTTAATGAAGCAATGATTTCAGATAGAATATAATGACTTCAAAAAATCCATGTAGTCGTAAAAAAAAAAAAAATTAATTGGTTTGTAGTTTAATCTAAACATACAAAGTCTCAACAAGTTAAAATAAAAATAATGCAATTCTTGTTTAAATATAGTCATCTAATAGAATTAAAACTCATATCATAAAAATTCAAGACTAACAACCCATTCCCAAAACTCTGTATAAATTTTAATTCTAATAGCAGAATTCTACTATCAAATATATATAAAAGAATCAAACTAACACATAAAAAAGGAGAAATAATAAAAGGTACCATCATTGCTGAAGTGGGCCAGGACAAAAAAAAAAATCCACGAGAACTTTGAGCTGTAATGAAGAATTTTTTCTCCGCAAATAGTTGCAGCAGCTTCTATCGCATGCCCTTATGTACGATTTATCACAGTGGAACCCAAAAATTAAATTTAGATCAAATACATGCAAAAAAATAATATAAAAGAACTAAAGCATATCAGATGGACAATACCTGAAAATCACTAGGAAATGAGTTCTGAAGATGTTAACAACAATCTTGGACATAATGTGATTTGCGAAGCATTCACTGCAGTAAGAAACATGAAACATTATTGTACAATCAGCTACAATCCAATAAATACAAGAAGCATCACTCTTGGATCTTAAAAACTATGGTTGATTCTGTACCTAACAGTTTAAGCTTTTGAATAAAGTGGTAACTAGGGGTGGGCAAAATGCCCGAAACCGAACTAAACCGAGTGATCCGAACCGAACCAAGCATAACGGTTTGGTTCGGTTCGGTTCGTCAATTGCATTTTGTGCCGAACCGAACGGTTCGGTTCGGTTCGATTCCAGTGAAGCAAACAGTTCTTAACAAAACGCTATGCAGCTGCGTATTTTTTCATTTGTTGTGTGCAAAAGCAACAAAACAAATCAAAATTGAAAATTCCTAAGTCCTAACCAAACGAAATCCCTAAGCTCTCTCTTATCTCTGACTCTCTCTTCTCTTTCAACGGCAACGAAATCCCTAAATTCCTAACCAGACGAAATCAGTCACAGCTCAGTCGCAGGCCTAGCTCTTAGGCGTTTTGCCCGGCTCAGCTCTCAGCGACTCAGCTCTTGGCCGTCGCAGCGCAAGTACCTTCTCTCTCTTCGTGTCACTCTCTGTTGGCCAAACGAAATCAGTCACACAATTGAAAATGAAATATTGAAATGATGCTCGTTGATTTGTTTGCATAATACAAATCACTGTGTGTAGTTGCTGTGAAATACAGAACTATTCTCATTCATTAAATATTTGCTCGATCTGTTGGCCAAACAAAATCAGCCACTGCTCTCAGGCGTTTATGGTTTGTTTGCTCGATTGGGGATTGTTTTCTTCAATCTGATTCACGGTTGGGTTGTTTGCTCGATTGTTGTAATTCTTGTGCCTTTTATTTGTTTGTTTAGTTAGTTTCTGTGAGCATTTGTGATTTTCATTTCTGATGTTGTGATGCCTTATTGCTTGTTAACTAGATCTAGTTCCATTTAGAATTCATGGGAAGATTTTTATGAGTTATTATGGATTAGATTGAATTATCGTGGTTTGTTTGAACTATTATAGACTAGTTATATTGTAATATTTACAAATTGTTGTATTGTAATTTGTAATCGTTGGTTGCCCTGCTTCAGATTTTGGTCGGTTCAGTTTGCCGAACTGAATTGACCAAAATCTCAAACCGAACCGAACCAGTTCGGTTAGGTTCAGTTTGGTTCGGCCGAACGGTTCGAATTCGGTTCAGTCGAGTTCGAACCGTCCGGTTTTCGGTTCGGTTCGGTTCGCTCCCACCCCTAGTGGTAACTCAACATGATAGTGTATCCAAATTTTGATCGAACGACCTAATATTTGAATCACTCAATTAATTGTACTAATTAGATTCTAATAAGTTATTTTTGTGTCTGTTGCGAACTTTGTGGTTCTGGTTGAGTTTAGTTCATGTGTATTCTTTATGCCAATACGAGTACCAATGACTTCAGCTTTTGGGTGAAATGATAATTTAATAATTGTCACTTGCAACTCAATTTAAACAACCATAACTCCAACGGGTAATATCAAAACCAATAAATAGGATTTTTATCACTAACCAGCTAAGTGTCATATTCAACAATAGTGAGATCCGAGACAATATAATCCTATTTTTTGCCCAGGAAAGAAGCAGCATCGGCAGTGATTAGTGAACTTAGTTCCCCATCCACGGTAGCTTCCAGCCTTGATAAAAACAAGGCCCTGGTACAAAAATTGTCGAGAAAGAAATTAATTGGTTGGGAAAACAAGCATCTCTGTTCATAAAAAATTTAGTAGGGAAAAACAACAGAGCTTGCAATATCAGTAATTAACATCTCTATGCAACAGTGATTACGGAGAACTCAAAACTGGAGAAACGAAACTGCAGAAGGATCAGAAAAACAAAAAATCCATATTACTAAATCATATATGAAGAGAAACATAAAAACCTTACATGGATTAAAGAAGTAAATATGAAAAGGCAGTTTAGTTTATCTGCACTCTCCCTTGCACAAAGGCTCAAGGAGTGAAAAGAAATAAAGGCCATTAAAAATAAATTAGGCTCAGAGAGAGCAAGAACTTTTGGGACTCCCGTTATTCATGACTGACAAGCAAAGAAAACCAGATAAGCACATAGAGGGAAAAGGAAAATGAATCCAAAGATGTTTAACTCAAAAGGTTCATTTTGAAATTTGAATATTTCCGACTTGCAGAAAATATGTATACTTAAAACACACTGAACTAAGCTTCAAATCTAACAAGTGGGATTAGCTACATGGATCATCTTCCTCTTCCATGTTATCCAAGACCATATTTGAATTAAATTGAAGACACTGAAACCAGGAACCCCTAATCAAAGGAGACTACCATCCTCAAAAATATAAACTTGATCAAAGGCCCATGTCTTATCAACTAGTTTATCCTCTCTTAAAATGGCATCCTTCATGTCTTGCTATCATCCATGAAAACATAAAATTATTAGATAATTACTGTTTGCATTATGTGAATTTGGAAACCCTGGTTCAGTACATAAATTAGATTAATAGATTTTCTCTCTTTTCATAACAATAATCTACCTGAATGTTAGCAGAAACTGCAGGCCATATACTTTTTCTTAAGCCCCATCACAGTGATCTTTCTGTTCATTGTCTGAAGAGTTATGACTGCATTTGGAACAAGAAGAATATCTTTAATAACAGAAACAATAGAACAAGGAGAGAGAGTTTACCAAAGATGCACCAGGGAAATTCCTTACCAACTAGAAGAAATAAGGATATCTTCTCTCGTCTTAAAAAAGAATCTCTCTTAGCCTATAAATTGTTTCCTCCAAAAGCCTTTGTGGATTCGGTAAGGAAGCTTCCCTCCTTTATGCATCTCATCAAGCACCACAAGAGCTTCATGAAACTGTTTCTCTTTGCATAAGATGCCAAGCAACCAGTTACAATTATATGGTCGAGGTAGATAATCGCGTGCAATCATCTCTTCAAACATGTTGAAGGCAGGAATGCTCAAATGATTAGCACAAAGATATTCGAGTAAATTTTCATAAGTAGCCTTATTAGGGACAAATCCCCTCTTATACATTGAATATAAGACTGAAAATACATGTGGCAGTCTACCAGCCTGGCAAAGACCTTTTAGTAGAGTATTGTAAACAATTCTATCTGGAACACAACCATCTGCATTCATTTGATTGAACAAGCTGATGGCTTGATCAATTTCACCAGCTGTTATATACCCTTTAATGAGAACAGAAAAAGTCACGTGATTGGGACGAACACCTTCTCTTTGCATCATTTGGAAATGATCATATGCATCATACATCCTGCCTACTCCACAAAATACAAAAATTATACAATTATACAGGTACAAGTTTGGCATAAACTGACTTTCATTAACTTTCTGCACGAGCTTCAGTGCAGACCATTTTATTCCATTAGGAGAATTGGCAGAAACTCTTGAAATCTTTCTCCGTGGCACAAAAGTTCTATGTTGGAGCCTCTGGAACAGCATTTCCTTTTCACTTTCAGACAATTCATTTACAGCACACCATCTCTTCCTACCAGCTAAATGTCTACAAATACCACTGACCAAAACAATATATGTAATCAAATCACTTTCTATCTGGCTTCTATCCATCAAGTTCTCTAGTCTAGAGGCAAACTCAAACTCTCCTGCCTTTAAGAAATGATTGATAAGAGATGTGTACAGCACAATATTTGGAATAAAACCATCTGCTAACATCCTATCAAGGTACATGCATGCCATATCCACCATTCCTTTCTTCACTAACCCACTGATCAGGGCAGTATAAAGATAACAATCTGGCTGAACGAAAGTCTCTTTCATTTTCTCAAAAAGTTCACAAGCTTCGGCAGGTTTTCCATTTTGGAGATAGCCATTGATCATTGTTGTAAAGACAACATCATCAGGATCTACACCCGCCTCCAACATCCTCATGAACATATTTTTTGCTTCAAGTATTTTTTTCTTCTTGCACAAACAACCAATAATTGCATCATAAATCGCGACAGCAGGTTTTGGTCCTCTCGCCTCCATTTGGTCCAAAATGTCCACTGCTGAATCTAGGTTGCCCAATTTACAGTTTCCCTCTACCACTGCAATATAAGTTTCCATATCTGCAACCATACCAATACCTTGCATAAGTTCAATTAGAGCTTTAGCCTCCTTGCAAAGACCCATCTGGTAGAAACACTTTATCAAAGTGTTACAAGTAAACACCAAAGGTCTGCATCCAAAACTAACCAATTGAGACAAGCAAATGAAAGCTTCTTCATATTTTCCTACCTTGCACAAGGCACTGATATAAATTCCAAATGCCACGTTAGCAAGATTTGGGTCACTTTTCACAATTTCCCCAAGCAGAAGCTCAATCTCTTTATTCAAATCCCCAATCGGATTCAAAGTAGCCAACTTGAGAGAATCAGAGGATCAATACCACATCCATTCTTGGCAAATTCACGCAACAACATTAGAGCATGTTGAAGCTCCTTTCCCTTAGGGCATCTCTTCAAGAGGATAAAAGATAGTATATGGTCAGGAGCAACACCATTGGCCAGCATTTTTTTGTACAATTCATCTACGTCCACTAGCCTATTCTGTTTGTAAAGAGCATCAATCAAAACTGTGTAACAGTGAACATTAGGGGCTAAATTGCTACTTGTCATGCTATTCAAAAGCATCAAAGCAGCATCTACTTCCCCTACCCTGCAATAATTACTGATCATTATATGATTAGTCACTACATTTGGCTGCATTCCCCAGTCACTCATTTGTTTGTACAACACCCATCCTTTATCAAACAAAACCATCTTAAAAAACCCATGAATCAATGTGTTACAGGTATATGTATCTGGCTCACAACCTGTCTTGAGCATTCTAAAAAAAAGTCGCATTGCCATTTTCATCTTCTTATGCCTGCAATACCCACTAATCAAAGAGGTATACATCATCTTATCCACATAGAAACCCTGAGACTCCATTTCTCTAGCACACGACTCAGCCTCCACAATTCGTTCTCTCTTACAAAGACCATAAAACAAAGACTTGTACTGATGAAGAGTAGGCTCCAACCCTTTTCTCTTACGCATTATATCAAAAACTTCCATAACTTCATTTAAATACCCCTTATAACACAACCCATCAACCAAAACATCATGAGACCGACAATTCAAATCTACACCATCATTGCAAATTTTAATGAAATAATGAAAAGCCTCCAGAAACTTTTCTTCTGCACATAAAACTGGAGAATAGCAACACATGCAGGTTTAATAGGAACCAGATTCATTGTAATAAGCCTATCAAAATGTGTAATTGCATACTCTAAATTCCCTAGCTTACAAAAGCAAACTACGAGAGAATTCAAAATAGACAAGTCAGGATCAATACCTAAAGCAACAATATCATTCTGATAAAGCGAAAGAGCCGATTGGTATTGGCCGAATTTAATCAGTTTCCTCATAAGAACGCCATAGATACCCAAATCAAAGTTGACACCACGAACAGCAGCAAAATCAGCTACTGAAAGTGCATCATTAAGTGAGGCAGAATTAGCTATGAGGCGCTTAATTACTTGCTGGGCTGATGAAATTAAGCCGCTGTTAATAAGATGGTCAGCCAATGAGAAGCAAAGCAATTTGTGGTCACTTGAGGTCGATTGTGAGGCTGAGATTGCGTTTGCTGGCGGCTCTACTTCAAGTTTACAACCAGTTACTGCTCTTCTACTTGTATTAAACAAGAAGCAGCATGATAAAGGCTTTCTGGTTATCATGCTTTTGAAAATTGCAACACTACGAGGGCTTTCAATTAGCCAAACAAACAAAAAAATTCATTTTTGACACTGACCCGGATGAAAAGACTGATTTTTTTGTTTTAAAGAGGATGATTTGAGCGATTACTTTCGCCTATTTAGTGGTGTTCAATCGTTGGCGGGGGGCGGTAACAGAAACTAAACCCTTGGTTGGGTATTTGAGTTGTTTGGTTCAAAACCCCGGGGGAACCGGATTTTTGGGAGAGGGTTTTGCGGCTTGAACCGGGTTTATTTAGATCAAGATTCAAATAGTAACCTTTTTCGGTTCGGATCAGTCTCATGGTCTCACTGTGACTGAGGCCACTCATGTAGGGTTGGAATGAGACGACTCGAGGTTTATCAATTTTGATATCATTTCACTTATATATGCGAGATAAAAAAAAATTATTTTATGGATGCATTTAATTGAGATTTTAAAAATTTATTTATTAATAAATAAGTTTAATGGATTTTAAAAGATTATTTAATAATATAATGATTTATAAGATTTTATTAAAATATTTTTAATCATGACTTTTTACTTATTGGATTTTAAAATATTTATATCATAAGAATTTATAAAATTTGAAAGGATCACATATGGTTTTTTTTTTTTACTTTTATGATGCTAACCAACCAACTTTTTAAATTATGAGTAATGTCTATGTAGTTTAATGACACATTCTTTTTATGGGTCATTCTCGTCCAAGTCACCCTCCACTGAATTGCTAATACTATATTTTTCCATCATGGTTAAGTTGTGATCTCAATCTTTACAGTTATTTTTTCTGTTTAAGAGCATGAATCAAAGTGTAATTTTTTAGAATCGAGATTATATGGAATGAAACCATAAAAAAAAAAGTTAATGAAAGTTAATTGATTCAAGTTGTGGACACTTGCATAAGCAATAATAGAAACATAATCATATGAAATGAAACCATAAATAAAAACAAACATTCAAAATCATAAATTAATAAATCAAAACAAACATTCAAAATGATAACAAAAAATGATAATTTTAATAAAGAAAAACAAAAACCAGTATAATTTCCACCAATCTTTTAATAGCCAATTTGATGTAGCTCCGTGTCCATTTCTCCACATATCTAAAGCGATGTTAGCCCTTCATGTATTAGCATCTTCTCGTTGCTGCTCTTGGGTTTCCACAATAGGTTTATGTACTAATTTGCTACAAATTAAGCAAAAATATTTATGTACTGATTAATAATATTTTAGATGATTATGGATTAGTATAAAAAAAAATTTAACTATTGGATTTGATAATACATTGGCTAATATTACTTTAATTATTGAAATTAAAATGATCTGCCAATCAAATTTTGATGGTAAATTTTTTTTATGTTCTATATGTATGTCATATTTTGAATTTATGTGTATGAGATAGTTGTCAACCGTAACCGAACTGTGTGCATCTCTATTTGGGTATATTATTCTATTTCAAAATTTCCTACAAATCAAGTTGCTCCACCTAGAGTCATTTAAGAGCAACAAAAAAATGGAAGGAAGAAAATTGACAACAATTGGCACATTGTATAGGATAATTCAGCAGAAAATATCCAATATTCTCATTTCATCAGCTTGTATTTGATGAATAATATTACAAAACTCATACAATAAAATTAACATGCCATCAAATATTCAAATGTGGCAATACATACAGAAATGCAGAAACAAGATATTAATCAAAAGAATGAACAAACATTTTTTTTATTTCCATAATATACCATTCCCCAGGGTTTATTCTATTGAACAAAACTGCGGGGAGGATATGATTGCAAAAGCAAGGATAAATAAGTGAACCGGGAATTAACAATCAAGGCGAGAAGCTTGGAGCAGAAACATTAGGAGCATCAGTCTCTCCGATTCTAAAAATCTGATGGAGGTCTTCTATGTGCATTGTAGACGTTGGTTTTCACCCGAGGTCCACAATCGAGATTTCGTTGAGAGGGGCACTAGCGATCCTGCAAAACAAAGAGGTAGAGTGAGCGTGGAGATTCTACCCACTGGTGTGGTGGATGTCGTAGGCACTCCGACGCTCAAGTCAGTAGAAGGAATGAACTATTAACACCGAAGGAATAGGAACAATGGCATATATTACCTTGAATCCCGTGTGATGTCGTGAGGGCGGTAGGTCAGTGATTATGAGAGCTCTGGAGAGAATGCTATTAGGCTATGAGTAGGAGAGCTTGAATGTCGCTTCCTCGTGGTCATTCTTCTCTTATATACTCACTCTCAGGAGGTGTGTATATTTACTGCACTTGATTGCTCGTCCGTTGGGTGTCTGATAACGACCGATTTCATGAGGGGTAATTATTGTGTTTGCCCGTTGAAGGCTGGAAACGGCTGCGTTATGAGGGGTGTTTATGAGTCCGAGCGTTTCGTGGGCTGGCGTATGGTGGGCATTGGTCATGGCTCGGATATGGGTTATTTCATTGGGCATGAGTCCGTGGATCTCTGGGCCTATATATAATAAACTCATAGCTTCCTTTAGAGTGTGGGCTTGAGGTAGTAACTTGGGCCTGGACCTTGTATCGGGTACTGTTAGGGGAGTCTGTGGTGTATTTAGTGCTGGGCTTGAAGTAAAAAGTCGAAATTGACATTGGCCCAAATTTGGTCCGTACAGTTTGTCCCATACTCTATAAGCCAATGAGTCATTGGCTTGGAGAGTATTCGTTGGTCGTGTCGCCTGGACCGAACCAGAAAATTCTTCGTTACTTGAACTGAGCCATGATCAAGCACCTTCTGTGTTGCCTGGTCAGTGTAGCTACGATCTTGAATCTGACAGGCGAATGATTAGGGGGGATGTCCCCAGTTGACTGGACCGGATGAAGGTTTAAGGCATTCTCTTATGTCACCGATCACAGAATTTGTGGAGCCTTCAATGTCAAAGGATAATCTTGGTCTTCAACTTGACTCGAGAGTCTACGGGGCATGTCCCCAGTCGACCGAACCAGACGGAGGTTCGTAAGATATTTATTCATTTGGTACCGAGTATTGACCAAACCGAGCCCGCATGTCATCTGGATCATAAGAAGGTCAATAAATTTAAACTTAACTCCATCATGAGCCAATTGGGGAATGTTCCCGTCGACTGGACTTGATGAAGCTCAGGAATACATCCACTCGTTTGGTACCGAAGATGGACCAAACCAAGTATACATATCGTCTGGACCAGAAGAAGGTCAATAACTAAACTTGGCTCCATCATGAGCCTATTGGAAGGTGTTCCCGTTGACTGGACCTGATGAAGTCCGGGAAGACAACCACACTCGTTTGGTACCGAAGAGGGTCCAAACCAAGTCTACATGTCGTCTGGACCAGAAGAAGATCAATAACTAAACTTGGCTCCATCACGAGCCTATTGAGAGGTGTTCCCATCGATTGGACCTGATGAAGTCCAGGAAGACAACCACTTGTTTGGTACTGAAGAGGGTCCAAACCGAGTCTACATGTCGTCTGAACTAGAAGAATGTCAATAACTAAACTTGGCTCCATCACGAGCCTATTGGGAGGTGTTCCCGTCGACTGGACCTGATGAAGTCCATGAAGACAACCGCTCGTTTGATACCGAAGAGGGTCCAAACCGAGTCTACATGTCTTCTAGACCAGAAGAAGGTCAATAACAAAACTTGGCTCCATCACGAGCCTATTGGGAGGTGTTCCCGTTGACTGGACCTGATGAAGTCCCGAAAGACAACCACTCGTTTGGTACCGAAGAGGGTCCAAACCGAGTCTACATGTCGTCTGGACCAGAAGAAGATCAATAACTAAACTTGGCTCCATCACGAGCCTATTGGGAGGTGTTCCCGTCGACTGGACCTGATGAAGTCCAGGAAGACAACCACTAATTTGGTATCGAAGAAGGTCCAAACCGAGTCTATATGTCGTCTGGACCAGAAGAAGGTCAATAACTAAACTTGGCTCCATCACGAGCCTATTGGAAGGTGTTCCCGTCGACTGGACTAGATGAAGTCTAGAAATACAACCACTCGTTTGGTACCGAAGAGGGTCCAAACCGAGTCTACATGTGATCTGGACTAGAAGAAGGTCAATAACTAAACTTGGCTCCATCACGCGCCTATTGAGAGGTGTTCCCATCGACTGGACCTGATGAAGTCCAGGAAGACAACCACTCGTTTGGTACCGAAGAGGGTCCAAACCGAGTATACATGTCGTCTGTACCAGAAGAATGTCAATAACTAAACTTGGCTCCATCACGAGCCTATTGTGAGGTGTTCCCGTCGATTGGACCTGATGAAGTCCAGGAAGACAACCACTTGTTTGGTACTGAAGACGGTTCAAACCGAGTCTACATGTCGTATGGATAACATCTCCCTTTTAGTGATCTTGAGGATGTACTCAGTTGTCATAACACGAACTCGATTTCGGCTAAATCTTGTGCTCCTCGATTTCATAAAACGCATTAAATGTGGCGTACATATCAAGGTATTCTTTTTGGCGGGAAATGAGGCGTCAAGAGTATAAAAAGCATTAAGGGGGGTTTACTCACTTCATTTGTAACAAACCTTCTCTCGAGTCATAAGGTTGGAGGGCTCTCTTCGAATTCGAGGTATTCTTCATTCCCTTCTTCGCGTTCTTCAATTCTTCAAGATGTTCATAGGATATATTCAACTTGTTCTTGGTTAGGGTTAGGACTTTGATCTGGAATTGATTTGGGGAATTTCTAGGATTGTGTTTGTGTGAGACCTATGTTTGATCTGTGTGAGACCTAGGTTTTATCTTTCGTTATATTGGTTTTAGGTTCATTCGTTGTTTGTAAAGTGAATTGAAATGTCATCTGAAAGTTGTTAAAGCTCCAGTGATTCATTGTTGGAGATGTACGTAGGCTCGCCTCTGCGAGTCGTCTCCCCTTTAAGTATTTATGGTAGTGGAATACTAAATGAGGGTGATAAAGATGTGCTGACTGTCGCGTCGATGGAAGCTCCGCTAGGTATTCCCAAAGATGTTCCTCTACTCCGAATAGTTCCAGTCAAATCGGGTGAACCCAACACGGTTCCCTGAGTCGGTTCAAGTGACATTACCCTCCTCGAGGGAATGAGTCGACTATAGGATCCCTATGTGGACTGGGTTCTATGAACATCCATTCACTGATGGGTTTATATTCCCAATCCCAAACCTAGTATGAGAGATACTGGATCACTATGGAATAGCCCCCTCACAACTAATGCCAAACACATTGAGGGTCTTGTTGTCGGTTGAAGTTTTGACATTCGAGTTGGGAATTAGGTTTGGGGTGAAGGACCTGCTCTACACATATTACATGAAGGAACATGTAGTGGAGAAAGTAAGATATCATCTGTTTCTACGACAAAAGAGGGAACATTTGATTTCTGGGCTGACTACGAATGATAGAGGAGGCTGGCAAAAGGCTTTTTTTTTAAATGAGAGGGTGTATTTGGGTCGTCTGGTCATGGTATAATACATGAGTGTTGGGAAATTACGAGTGAGTGTTGGTCTTATACTATTTTCTTACATGTAGACTCGATGAGACACTTATATTTTTCTTTTTGTCCCTTTTGCAGGCTCGAATCGTAATCGTAGCTTCGACTTGACGCCTGGGGTCGTAGCGAACGAAAATTACATTTTGAGCATCCCAGCCCCTGAGAGGAATTGAAGGGTGGTTTTGGTAGAAAAAAGATTAAGGTTGACTCCATTGTGGAAGAGGGTTTTCTATCCAGAAGGTACCCATTTGCCTCTGACAAAAAATATACTAACAATCATTCTCATTACTTGGGCATGTCAGCTCATATACGAAAGACTTTCTTTTTGTGGATTCTAATCCTAGAGGAAAATTTGTGCATAGTGGAAAGAATGAGTCAATTCAGACTCCCATCGGTAGAAGAGATGCTTGAACGGAGGAAGAAAAAGAAATCCAATGGGAAGGAAACTGAAGTAATCCCCGAGTCTCAGCCCGCAAAGAAGGATACTCCAACCATACTACCAGTTGAAATTGCTCGCAAGTCATCGACTGGGTCTGGACATTCATCGAAGAAGAGAAAGCAATTGTTGGATATTGAGGAAGACCCAGAGAATGTCGTAATCAAGATCCCAAGGAGCATGACGGTTATGTCGGACCCCTCCAGTCTGTCCAGCTTCACCGATGGATTACTTTTAGAGGAAGATGAGTGTCGAATGCTGACATTAGGACCACTGGAGGCTACAAAGAGAGTCGTTGCTCAAATTATGAGGTAAGAGTTTTTAATATTTCTCTAACTTTTTTTTTTAAAAAAACATCATTCATACTTCGTCCTTGTCGTGTCAAACTTTGGAATATGTCATATTTCAAAAAAAATATGTGGAAGCCAACCAGATGAAGGCGATAGATCTGGAGAAGTCGAATGCAGCTCTGCGAAAGGAGTTGGCCGAAACTAAAGCTACTTCTGAAGATTCCAAGAAGAAAGCGAGAGAGGCTGAGAACGAGGACAATGACATGAAAGCTCAAATTGAGTTGGCGTCTACCGAATTAGAAGCACTGAAGGGGAATGTCGAAGAGTTGGAGACCCAGAAGACTGAGTTGCTGGATAGACTGTAGGGTATGACCATGGAAGCCATTATAAAGGATAAGAGCCTCCTCATGAAGCAATATCCGTCGGGGGAGTACAACACTTGGAATCCTAAAAATGGATTACATTGGGGGAGAGGTTGGAGGCTGGTCTCTCTTTGTCGATTGAAGAAACTGAAGCCGAAAGAGGGCAGAAAGTCAGTTCTATGGAGGCTGTTGTCAAGGAAATCGAGGGAGCTGTGGTCGAGGGAATCGAAGAGGCCCTGATCGCTGGAAAGCCTGTTAAAAATGCTGCTGAGGCCGTCACTGAGGAGTTCGGGCCAAGGCTGCCTATAGAGACCGACTCTCTACCTCAGCCAGTAGTTGTTGATGAGCCTGTCGAAAGTTTAGAAGACTGATGTAAATATCAATATAAGCTTTACTTATATATCAGCTTAGGCCATTTTGTAAAGACAAATTCTTCCTTTTTAATACAAATTCCAATTTTCGTTTATTTTATGTCGTCTGAATTGGATTGTTAACAACTTATTCAAATGGAATTGTAATTACACGAAAGAAAATTACACGAAAGTAACAATTGGAATAGAAAACAGACAAGTAGGTCGCCTCAATATAGATGGACTGCAGTTTGTCGAATAACTTCATCACTCGATTATCTGTAGAATTCTTGAGGTGAATGGCGTTCCAACTGTTATGGATGTGTCTACCATCCACCGTTTTTAGTTTGTAGGCTCTGTGGCCTACAATTTTCATGATGATGTATGGGTCTTCCCAAGTTGGCCCAAGTTTTCCATCCTTCACTTCCCTGGTATTTTGAAAGATTCTCTATAGGACCCAATCTCCTTCTTTGAAAGATCTACTTCTCACATTCTTATCGAAGTGCTTGGACATCTTTTACCGGTAGGCTGCAAGACGTACGCACGTATTCTCCCTGAGCTCATCAACAGTGTCGAGTGCATTGGACATGAGTTGAATGTTTGTATCCTCATTAATCCATTGGTATCGTGGAGACGACACACCATAGTCAGTTGGAATGACAACTTTGGTGCCAAAGGTCAAGGAGAATGGTGTTTCGTCTGTGGATGATCTCAAAATCGTCCGGTACGACCGTAGGATCCCTGGGAGTTTGTCAGCCCATGCCCCTTTTGCCTTCTCCAGCCTCTTCTTCATAGTATTCATGATGGTCTTATTGGAAGATTCTGCTTGTCCGTTGGCTTGTGGATAGCGTGAGGTCGAGAAGCTAAGTCTGATTCCCCAATTCTTACAGAAATTTTGAAAATGGTGACTGATGAATTGAGACCCATTAACAGTAATAATCTCCCTAGGTAGACCGAAGCGACAAATGATGTTCTTCCAAGTGAAGCTTTGCGCCTCCTTATCCCTTACCCTTGCGAAGGCCTCTACTTCGATCCACTTTGAGTAATAATCTGTCAATGCCAGCATGTAGACTCGCTGTCCCGAGGCGATGGGCAGTTTCCCAACTATGTCCATTCCTCATTTTATGAATGATCAAAGGAAAAAAGAAGGACTGAGTTTTTCAGGTGGAAGATGAGAGACATGGGCGAACCTTTGGCACTTTTCGCATCTCTTAGTGTACTCAGCTGCTTCGGCTCTCATCGTTGGCCAATAGTACCCAGCTGTGTGGGCTCGACATGCTAGACTCCTCCCTCCAGAATGGTTTCCACATTCTCTTTCGTGTAGCTCGGCTAACACATACCGCACTTCTTCGGGAGTTAGGTAGTTGAGGTAGGGTCCGGAAAGTGATCTCCTCAGCAGTTGGTTGTCATACAAAGTGAACTGCATAGCTTGTCGTTGGATCTTCTGGACAGCTACCTTGTCTGCCGGCAATTCTCCTCCCTCCAGGTATTTGACCAAATGGGACATCCATGAGTCGATTTGTTTGATGTTGGAGACGGCTCCGTCTTCTGTTTTAAGAATGGCTGGCCATTGTAGATATGCCACAGGTATGGCTCGAATATTATCCTCTTGTAGAGTGGATCCGAGAGTAGCCAGGGCAACCGCGTGAGTGTTCTCAGTCCTGGGAATCTGCGAGATTGTAAATGATTCAAAAGAAGATTGGACTTCCTTTACCTTTGATAAGTAGGCCACCATTTGAGCTCTTCGAGCTTGGTAAGATCCTCGGAGTTGATTGACTAATAATTAATAATCAGATATCGCCTCCACTCTCTTCGCCCTAAATTCTTTAAGTAATGTTAACCCGACTATCAGCGCTTCGTACTCAGCCTCATTGTTGATAGTCTGGAAGCCGCACTTAAATGCTTGTTGTACAACGTCACTTGTCGGAGAGGTGATTACAACTACTAACCCGGAGCCTCGTCTGCTGGAAGAACCGTCTACCGCCGGTTTCCATACCTCAGTCGCTTGGACACACAATACTTCTTTCTCCACCTCAGTTTGTAGATTGGGGCTGAAGTCTACCACAAAATCCGCGAGAGCTTGGGACTTGATAGCGGTTCGCGGTTGGTAAGTGATGGTGTACTCCCCAAGTTCAATTGCCCATTTGATTAGTCTGCCAGAGAGCTCGGGCTTGTGAAGAATGCCCCTGAAAGGGTAGGTGGAATAAATGGTAATCGGATGACCTTGAAAGTAGGGTCGGAGCTTGCAAGCTACTGTCACCAATGCAAGAACCAATATCTCCATTTGAGTGTACCGAGTCTCCGGGTCTAGAAGAGCCTTACTCACGTAGTAGACCAGAAGTTGTTGTCCTACTTCTTTCCTTATTAAAACTGCGATGACCGCCTGATCCGAGATCCCAATGTAGAGGAACAACCTTTTCACCGTCGGCTGACTTGGACAAGAGGGGAGGTATGGTCAAGTACTACTTCAGTCTGTTCAAGGCTTCTTTACAGGCCGGAGTCCACTCGAACTTCTTCGCTTTCCCAAGCATGGAGAAAAACAAGAAGCTTTTGTCGGTGGATTTGGAGATGAATCTATTGAGAGCGGCTATTCTTCCCGCAAGTCGCATGACTTCTTTGGGGTTTGTTGGGGAAGGGATGTTGAGGATGAAATTTATCTGCTACGGGCCGGCTTCTATTCCACGTCGAGTGACAAGGTAACCAAGAAATTTCCCGAGGCTACTCCAAAAGCACACTTGGTGGGGTTCAATTTCATCCCATACTTTCTCATCACGTCGAATGCTTCCTCCAAGTGTTCCAGGTGTTGCTTGGCTTGTAAAGATTTTACCAACATATCATAAATATAGACCTCCATGGTTTTCCCAATATGATGTGAGAACATCTTGTTGACAATCCGTTGGTAGGTAGCACCAGCATTCTTTAGCCCAAATGGAATTACTTTATAACAATAGATTCATCTGTTAGTGACGAAGACCATATTCTCCTGATCGTCCGGATGCATGAGGATTTGGTTGTAGCTTGAATATGCATCCATGAAACTAAGTAGTTCATGCCCCGCAGTAGCGTCGGCTATTGAGTCAATATGAGGGAGTGGGAAGGAATCCTTCGGGCATGCTTTGTTCAAGTCTGTGAAATCAATGCAGATTCGCCACTTGCCATTCTTCTTTCGTACAACCATAATGTTAGCGAGCCACTCCAGGTACTGTACTTCCATAACGGCTCAATTCTCTAACAACTTTTGGACTTCTTCGTCGATGACTCGGTTCCTTTCAGAGGCAAACTTCCTCATCTTCTATTTGACGGACAGGTAAGCTGGATCCACACGTAGCTCATGTGACATCAACTCTGGGTCTATTCATATCATGTCTCCATGCGACCATGCGAAACAGTCGTGATGCTTTTTAAGGAATTCCACCAGTTCGATGCGTAGCACGGGATCGAGGTCGGCTCCAACTTGGGTCTTATAGTCTGGGTAGTAAGGGTGAATTTGGACTTCGTCGAGTTCTTCCACTTTTGGAGTATCTGCGTAGGCTTGACAAGACCCCTTCTATAATTGCTATGCTGTCTGTGGTTTGGGCTTGAGGGTCGTTTGGTAGCAAGACCTGGAAGTAAGTTGATCCCCTTTGATTTCCTGGACTCCCCACTTTATAGGAAACTTCAGCACCTGGTGATAGGTGGATGAGATGGCCCTCATATCGTGAATCCACGGTCGACCCATTATCAAGTTGTAGGCCGAAGGGAAATTTAGGACGAGGAACATAGTCATTTTGTTGATTCCTCTCGCGTATACTGGGAGAGAGATTTCCCCCATAGTGAATTTTTGTTCTCCGCTGAAGCCTATCAAAGCCGTAGATCGACAATTTACTTTCTCCAAACCTCCTCTCATGTCGTTAAGGGCAGCTAGGAAGACGATGTTAGCTGATGACCCCGTGTCGACTAGCACTCTCCTAATCATGAAGTTTGTCACCTGAAAGGATATCACTAATGTGTCATGGTGAGGGTTCTTAAGATTGGATACCTTGTCGTCCAAGAATTTGATTGCTAATCCAGTACAGTCTCCAACTACCATCTCTGTGTATCCCGAGGCGACAGTCGCTACCATTCTGATGTGTCGTTTCGCTGCTGAATAGGAGATCCCACTAACTTCTGATCCTCATGATATAAGATTGATTGTATTGTTGATTAGAGGAGGCGGTGTTGGGGCTTCTCCCTGGTCAGTCTTTTCTTCCATCTGGCCCAATGTGGCTTTCCATTTTTCTGTGAGCAGGTCTTTCAGGTGCCCCTTGTTTAATAGCTCCAGTACCTCCAATCTTAATACTATGCAATCAACCGTCGTGTGCCCGTAGTCTCGGTGGAATTCACATCATCTACTTTTATCTTTCCTTCCGGAGCTCTCCTTAAGCGTGGAGGCCTCTTCACTTCGTTCCCCATTTTCCTGATAACTGACACGAGTTCACCTGGTGATATGGTGAAATTGTAGTCTGGGAGCCTGTGGGCACCATTAGGGGTCTTCTTTCTTCTGTCGTATGGGATTGGTCTGCAGTTGGGAACCCTGTCGTATGGGTGGTTATCCCTGGCATGATAAGTTCTTTGATCGGTCGTCTGTTGGCCCCTTCTACCAAATTCTTTCGGTCGTCTGGATGGATATGTCCCATTCTCTTGTAGTCTGGATGAGCACATCTGATTTCCGTTCTGATTTCCTTTTATCTTCTTCTCATCTGATTTCCGTTCGGGCACTGGCCATTGCCTGGTCCATAGTGTAACACCGATTCTTTGTTAACTTTTTGTAGAGGCCACTATCGGCCAACAATCCATTCTGAAACGCTTCCACTGCTGTCGGTTGGGGGAGATCTGAGATATCAATTCTTTCCTTATTGAAACGTGAGACGTAGCTTCGCAGAGATTCTCCCATCCATTGTTGTATTGCATTGAGGTCGTCTGTGGTCCTCTCGAATTTGCAAGAACTAGCGAAGTGTTCCACGAACTTGTCTACTAATTCTTTGTAAGACCCAATTGAACGGTATGACAAATTTATAAACCATGTGAGGGCTAGACCATCCAACGTCTCGCCAAACTCTCTACACATTCATGCTTCCTTTGATGTGAAGATAGGCCTGTGGACATCATCTTGTATTTGTAGTGGAATATGTGGTCGTCAGAGTTGGTTGATCCATTGTACAACTTCATCTCAGGTGGGATAAACTTTCGAGGGAGTTCCACTGAATTGATCCCCTCGAAGAAATGAGTGTCTGTAATGGTTCATGCTCTACTCCTCTTCAAATGTAACTTACATTGTAAGTTTTTTGTTGTTGATTTTTATTTCTTGCTTTGTGAGTTACTGGATTGGTTTGTATTTTTTTATTTGAAAGTTTATGTTTCAATAATAATAATTGCATTCGTTGATTGTTCTTCAACAATCTATAGCATAAATTCAATGGAACAATCTGCGAATGCTGTGAAGCCTCATGTTGAGAAACCAGACAAGTTCAAAGGACTGGATTTCAAACGATGGCAACAGAAAATGTTGTTTTATCTAACAACATTGAACCTTGCACTTGTCGTCAAGGAAGAATGCCATGTGGCAGAGGGAGATAATATTCATGTATAAAAAATCAATGCAATTGCATGCATGGAAACACAATGAGTTTTTATGTAGGAATTATATTTTGAATAGCCTTGATGATTCTTTGTATGATGTGTATAGATCTTATAAGACTTCCAAGGAACTATGGGAATCCCTGGAAAATAAATATAAGATCGAAGATGATGGTTCAAAGAAATTCATTGTTGGGAAATTTCTAAAGTACCAAATGGTAGATTCAAAGACTGTTGTCAACCAAGTCGAAGAATTGCATATTCTTATCCATGAACTTGTGGTAGAAGACATGATACTACCGATACAGTTTGTTTTCGGATATGTGATAGAAAAATTGCCTCAATCTTAGAATGATTTCAAGATACATTTGAAGCATAAAAAGACTGATATGTCAATGAAGGATATGATTTTCTCAAACTGAGGGTGCAAGAAAATCAGCTAGACAAGAAGATCAAAGTTTTGCGATCTGATAGATGCGGAGAATATGAATCTAATGCCTTCGCAGAATTTTGTACTTCTAATGGAATAATTCATCAAACAACAGCACCCTACACTCCACAACAGAATGGGGTGGCTGAACGGAAAAATAGAACTTTAAATAATATGATGAATTCCATGCTTAACAGTTCTGGTTTACCACATAATATGTGGGGTGAAGCCTTACTTACGGCTAACACCATATTGAACAGAATTTCACCAAAGAAAAATGATCAATCTCTATATGAAAATGGAAGAAAAGGCTGCCGGCATACAAAATCCTAAAAGTGTGGGGTTGCCTAGCAAAGGTGCAAGTTCTATTGCCTAAAAGGGTAAAAACTTGGACCTAAAACTATTGATTGTGTGTTTATTGGATATGCTAAAAATAGTGCAGCATACTGATTTCTAGTAATTAAATCTGGAATTTCGGATATCCAAGTAAATATAATTATTGAGTCTAATAATGCTGAATGATTTGAGCATATATTTCCTTATAAGGCTAGACTTAATAAAAATAAACGTAAAGAGCTTGAATTTAGTCAAGAGAACGAGGTTGATGTTGCCTCTTCATCTGGTGTTCAAGACAAAGTTTTGGAACCAAATAAATCAACATCCACTCTCCAAAATAAAGAGTTAGAACCTAGAAGAGGAAAAAGAATCAAGGTAGCAAAAGATTATGGACCTGATTTTTTAACATTTCTCACTGAAGCTGAACCTCAAACATATCAAGATGCCATAGCTTCGACTCAATCTATTTATTGGAAAGAAACAATAAATAGCGAAGTAGAATCCATTCTACAAAACCATACATGGGATTTAGTAGACTTACCATCTGGTTGCAAACCGATTGGTTACAAATGGATTTTCAAGAAGAAATTGAAGTCTGATGGTACAATTGATCAATACAAAGCTCGTTTGGTAGCTAAAGGATACCGTAAAAAACAAAGACTCGATTTCTTTGACACATACTCACCAGTATCCGGAATAACATCTATAAGGATGTTAATTATGATTGCAGCAATTTATAATTTGGAAATACGTCAAATGGATGTAAAAAACCGCATTCTTAAATGGTGAGTTAGATGAAGAAATTTATATGGAACAACCTGAAAGGTTTGTAGCAAAAGAACAAGAGAAAAAAATTATGTAATCTTATGAAGTCGCTTTATGGACTTAAACAAGCGCCCAAACAATGACATGATAAATTCGATCATACACTGTTATCACATGGATTTCGGATCAATGAATGTGGTAAATGTGTTTACATCAAGAAAATGAATAATGATTCATATGTCATTGTATGTTTGTATGTTGATGATATGCTCATAATGTGATCAAATTTAAGTGTCATAAATTCCACAAAGAGAATATTGAAATTCGACCTTTGATATGAAAGACATGGGAAGAGCTGATGTTATCTTAGGAATTCGAATTCAACGAAGTAATGGTGGTTATATTCTTAGCCAATCACACTACGTGGAAACGATTCTTCTGAAATTTGGACACTTTGATAGTAGTCCATCTAAAACTCCTTTTAATCTTAAGAGTACATTAAAGAAAAATATTGGGGATAATGTATCACAACTAGAATATTCTCGTATAATTGAGACATTACAATACATCACGAATTGTACTAGACCAGACATATCATACTCTGTGAATAGATTGGCAAGATATATGAGTAATCCTTCAAAGGATCATTGTGATGCTTTAGTTAGAGTATTAAGATATCTTAAATACTCAATGAAGTATTGCTTACATTACACAAAATATGCACTAGTTTTGGAATGATATAGTGATACCAATTGGATTTCAAAGATACGGAAAAAACAACAAATGGATATGTGTTTACACTTGGAGGTGCTGCAGTATCTTGGAAATCACAAAAACAAACGTGTATAGCACGTTCAACCATGGAATCAGAATTCATAGCCTTGGATAAAGCTGCTGAAGAAGCAGAATGGCTAAAGAATTTTTTGGAAGATATTCCAATGTGGCCTCAACCTGTGACGGCCATATGTGTGCATTGTGACTGCATGACTGCTTTTGGGAGAGCAAAGAGCCATATGTATAATGGGAAGTCAAGGAACATAAGACGTAGACATAACACAATAAAATACATGCTCTCAACTGTCATTATTTCCATTGATTTTGTAAAATCAAAGGAGAATATTGCAGATCAATTAACAAAGGGTATACCAAGGAGCAAGTGTTATATTTATCGAGGGGGATGAGCTTAAAGCCAATACAATGAGAAGTAACTTAACGGAAACCCAACCTAGCTAATTGGTAAATCAATTTTTGGTTCAATATGGCAAACTAGTTGGGTGAAACTCAAGTAGTAGAGCATAACAAATTGTTCATTCCTATGATAAGAAAAATTATGTTATTTATGACGATGAGGATGAATGATTAATCATTCTTAATGACACTAATAGAAGAAAGGAAATTAGTATTGCATGATACTTATAATCGTCGTGTCACCTATATAGGAGTAATGTGGGGTCGCATTTATGAGAATGAAATGGCTAAATTCTCTAAAGCTCATATGAATCCAGGATTGTTCAGGACCAAAATTAACACAACCGTATGAATTGAAAGGTGTCAAAATTCGATATATGTGATACTTATTGTCTTGATTTATGAAATGTGATGAACAGTTCAATGTCTCATATACATACTGGCTCATCGATAAATCCAATAAGTACTTACTACGAAAGGTTTAAGTCCAAAAGACATCTCTTCTGATGCATATCGATTTTAAGTTATCTCTGGATAATGCTACGTATGATACTGATACAGTCATTAGGGATGAAGTCCACCAGTTCGAGTCAGAGATAGAGCGAGAGTCCAGTCAAAGTCAAGTATGAGTCTTGTATTAGTTATTGATTGTGTGTAGTCAGTGTAAAAACAATTGTTACTAAGTACAATAATTTATATTGAGTTTGTTTTCTGTGTTTTGAGTTGGGCTACGATCCCATACAAAATATAGTCAAATAAGAGAAAATTGTATTAGTATCTGGTTAGACAGTCAGAGGCTTATGAGGTTAGTACGGCTATCCCCTGCCGGTGACATCTCCCGAATTGGAGATGTTACAAAGATGGTATCGCGATGCGCAAGAAGAAAATGATGGCACGCTTCTGGACGCTTCGCGTCGCGATGCACACTGATTTGCATCGCGACGCGTGGCACATAATTTCCCATAATCAGTTTTAAACCACCCCAGTTCCAACCTAGCGTGCTAGAGACCACCCTTAGGGTCTCGTATCAGTTCGTATACATATCCTACATCAATATATGATCATGATAAGCCTCGTATATAAAACATATTGTTGTATCATTAAGCTTAGTTAAGTGGAGGAATATTCAGTGCTCTAGTTTAATTGGAGGAAGCATCTCATAAAGTGATGGAGTAAAAAAAAAGGTCTGATATCCGAGTTATTAAGTCTGTAAGGGTGTTTTAACACCTAGAGCCATAAAACCAACTGGTTTGAGAGTCATTGGCCCAAAGCTCGCTACATGGATCAAAGATGCTACAAAAATATATATATATATGAATTCTGAGTAATTAAGTCTGTAGGGGTGTCTTAACACTTGATGCCCTAAAGCCAACTGGTTTGGGAGCCACCGACCCAACACTCGCTACATAGACATAAGATATTGTATATAAATAAAAAAATAGAAAAATTAAAAAATCAGAAAAGAAAAATCAGAAAAATTATTCCATTGCTACAAAAATGTGTGAATTCTGATATAACTTTAGGACAAAAATATTACTCTCTTATCAACTGCACTTGTGACTGTTGTAGGCAAAAATGAGTTGTTTAATATTTGTTGGCTGTGTATATGGAGAATGGTAAATATAATAGGAGAATTTACTTATTCGGTAATTTAGAAAGAAAGAAAACAACTAGTAACTTGGAGTAGAAGTTTCACCTGATTAGTCACTAACTTCTTTATTCTCTTTTCTCTTGTCTTTTTGCTTTTGTGTGCATTAGTTTTATTATCCTTTTACTTTTGTAAAACGTTTGTGGGTATCGTTGCTGTAAGCCCTCACGAGACTATAACTCGTCCACTATGGACACCTATGGGTTTAAAGGCTTGTTGCATATGCTAAATGCAACTGTGATCCCTACGAAAGTGGCTTAATTTAATTTTAATTGTTTCTTGTATTTTATTTTGTTGTTTTGCTCGAGGACTAGAAAAATGTTAGGTTTGGGGGTGTGATGAGCGGAAAATATATCAATATTTACCGCCCCTTTTACTTAATATTTTGTTTAGTTTCTCGGGTTTGATGAACGTTTTGATATGTTTTAGTTTATTTTGCAGATAAAATAATATTGGGACACAATGAAATCATTTAGGATGAAATGTGGGTCAAATAAGGGCAAAAATTAGACTTGACATATTAATTTTAGAGATTGGAAACTTGAAAGGCGTTTTTAACGAAGTGCAGTTTTGGA
Source organism: Zanthoxylum bungeanum (assembly GCA_019454045.1). Taxonomy (NCBI): domain Eukaryota; kingdom Viridiplantae; phylum Streptophyta; class Magnoliopsida; order Sapindales; family Rutaceae; genus Zanthoxylum; species Zanthoxylum bungeanum. The sequence continues at coordinate 306,853 of SKCR01042828.1, forward strand.
AATTCCAATTTTGCGCATCTGTCGTATATTGGGCATAAAGTTTTACTCCGATATCGGATTGAGCTGATTCAAGTTCCAGAGTAAAGAAGACCCAAAGATCCACAACTTTGAAAGACAACATAATTTCGAATTCTGAATATTTCATACCCGAAATTGATGAACCATTCAGAAGTGTGTTGTGTGTAATTATTAAAGTCATTTTCAATCACTTTCAAAGCAAAAAAATAAATTATAAAAATTATCAAATCACCACCCAACATGATAAGCAATTAGTGGAGAAATTAATAGTGGAGTTGGCGGAGCAATTAATAATTGATTTGATGGATGATTTGATGGAGGCAAAATTTTTCCTATAAATACCAAGCCATTTCATTTGTAAAATTCATACTTTCTTATAAGGAATTCCTTAAGAATACTAAGAAGATTGTATTTTGTTTGTTTATTTATAGCTTTCAGTAATTAATTTCCGCTTTCGCACTTTCTTTTCTTTACTTTTCAGTTTTTACTTTCCGCAATTTACTTTTACGCACAATACTTTTCTTTGTTTAATTTTCAGTTTTTATTTTTTCAGTAATGAGGAGGTAACTCCCTTTTGCTAGGGTGAAAGGTAATTCTTTTACTGTTACTATTTAGATAATATCACTTAAAAATAATATATTCACTATTTAAAATATTGACTTAAAAGGATACCGCCATATTGGTCGGTTGGTAAATCATTTTAATCTTGTTTAAACCTGACTAATCAAGGATACCGCCAGATTGGTCGGTTGGTAATTAAATTTTCTTACCGCCTATATGGCAGGTTTATTTTGGTACCGCATATATGGCTGGTTGGCAAAATAATCATAAGTTAATATATTATATTAAATGAGATATCTAAATAGTAAATAGTAAAAGTTGATCCTTTTATCTTAGCATTTTATTTTATTTTACTTTACAACTTTACTTTATGTCTTTTACTTTTCAACATTTTTACTTTATGTCTTTTACTTTTAAGTTTTTACTAGTCCTAGTTATGTGTTAGTTATCTGGGGTTGTGATGAATTCTAATATCACCATTTTATAGGGATTATTTTATAGTTTGGGTAATTTAAATGTTTATTTATTGAGTATTAAGCTTAATGCTTCTTGTTGTCTGATCACCGATAAGATTGATGTGGTAAATCTAAAATGAACTAGACATAGGATTTTAGGTTTCAGCCTTAGACTTAATAGCCCACGATCTTCATTGAGGATAGATAACCCTTTAATAGATTTCCTTATAGGATAGACATATACATGTCGGGCGGGGGTAGCCATAATTGGAACTTAAACTTAATGAATCGAGATAATTTGGTTGACATAGACAAATGGTTCAATTGGGTTAAACTAGGTATTTGCGTCTGACCATCGACAAAGGCTTTTGCATAATTTCGTGTTCCAGGTTAGTAAACCGATTTATTACACAAACATAAAATAATCACTTCATCTTTTAAAAGATATTAGAATGATTCACAACCCTAGATAACTAACACGTAACTAGGACTAGTAAAAACTTAAAAGTAAAAGACATAAAGTAAAAATGTTGAAAAGTAAAAGACATAAAGTAAAAGTTGTGAAGTAAAATAAAATAAAATGCTAAGATAAAATGATCAACTTTTACTATTTACTATTTAGATATCTCCCTTAATATAATATATTAACTTGTGATTATTTTGCCAACCAGTCATATAGGCGGTAACCTGATTAAGTCAAATTAAGTCCAACCAGCCATAAAGGCGGTACCAAAATAAACCTGCCATATAGGCGGTAAGAAAATTTAATTACCAACCGACCAATCTGGCGGTATCCTTGATTAGTCAGGTTTAAACAAGATTAAAATGATTTACCAACCGACCAATATGTCGGTATCCTTTTTAAGTCATATTTTAAATAGTGAATATATTATTTTTAAGGGATATTAATCTAAATAGTAACAGTAAAAGAATTACCTTTCACCATAGCAAAGGGGAGTTACCTCCTCATTACTGAAAAAATAAAACTGAAAATTAAACAAAAAAAAGTATTGTGCGTAAAAGTAAATTGCGGAAAGTAAAAACAGAAAAGTAAAGAAAAGAAAGTACGAAAGCGGAAATTAATTACTGAAAGCTATAAATAAACAAACAAGATACAATCTTCTTAGTATTCTTAAGGAATTCCTTAAAAGAAAATATGAATTTTACAAATGAAATGACTTGGTATTTATAGGAAAAATTTTACCTCCATCAAATCATCCATCAAATCAATTAATAATTGCTCCACCAACTCTTATTAATTGCTCCACTAATTACTTATCATGTTGGGTGGTGATTTGATATTTTTTATAATTTATTTTTTTGCTTTGAAAGTGATTGAAAATGACTTTAATAATTACACACAACACACTTCTGGATGGTTCATCAATTTCGGGTATGAAATCTTCAGAATTCGAAATTATTTTGTCTTTCAAAGTTGTGGATCTTTGCGTCTTCTTTAATCTGGAACTTGAATCGGCTCAATCCGATATCGGGTAAGTTATGCCCAATATACGACAGCTGCGCAAAATGGAATTTCCAAAAACTGCACTTCGTTAAAACGTCATTTCAAGTTTCCAATCTCCAAAATTAATATGTCAAGTCCAATTTTTGCCCTTATTTGACCCACATTTCGTCCTAAATGATTCATTGTGTCTCAATATTATTTTATCTGCAAAATAAACTAAACACATCAAAACGTTCATCAAACCCGAGAAACTAAACAAAATATTAAGTAAAAGGGGCGGTAAATATTGATATATTTTCCGCTCATCACCTTGCTACTTGGAAAACATTTTTTTTAAGATAAAAATTTTGATTTTGATTCAGAAGGTTGTGTCTAATCAACACACCTTTCTGAAATAACTGAAAAAACGTTTACACTTCAACATCTTTACATCTTTTGTATATATAAATACAAAACAATTTGTAGATGAGAACATACATAGAATCCGAAATTTATAAAATTCTCTACATACAAACTTGTTGATCATTCAAAGCAAACACCAAGTAAATTCGCAAGGGATCGGATTTTCAGTGTATAATCTTCGATTATCAAATTGTTTAATCTTGGTGGCAGACGTCCGAAGAACTACAAGCATAAGAATATGGGCGAATTTCTGCTATAGGACATAGCCTTCTGTGCTAGCCTCAATCTACAAAGTTAGTTTTTTATTTTTTGTTCTTTTCGATTACTTACATTGTAAGTTTTCTGTTGTTGATTTTTATTTCTTGCTTTATAAATTACCGGATTGGTTTGTATTTTTTTTATTTGAAAATTTACGTTTCAATAATAATAATTACATTCGTTGATTGTTCTTCAACATGGATTTCATTTTCATCAGCTCATTTCGTATGAAAAATGAAAACCCATTACAAGAAAAACAAAAAGCCACCCACCTTATGCACGAACGAGCTCGAACGAATAACAAAACGAAACACGAAACACGAGACAGCCAGCAGCCAAAGTTACGAATTTTATTCTCTGCAAATAATAGAACAAATCAAAGAATGAGAAAGCAAGCAAGCAACAACATTTTACATAACTCAAACCACATGATCACAAAACAAAAAAAAAAAAAAGAATGGAACCTTAAAAGCGAAGAACGAGAATCAAGCGAGATATCGTTTATACAGAACCCGATATACCGAGAGAATATTAGATTTCGGGTATAATAGAGTCTCGGTTCTAGAATCGGGAAACAACACCTAATTAAAATTTTATTTTATTTACCTACTCTCCTTGAATGCGCGTACACAATACTCTCCAAAGAACCGTTTAAGTGTCGATTCTTTGATGTAATGAATATAAATAACACCAACTAATAAATAGAAGATAGGTGTAATTCAGCTATTATTTATTAATAATTTTTAATATACTATCGTGCATGGTTATGTATTATTTGATTGTTAATAAATGACGTGATATTTCTGTTGTATTTTAGAAATTTTCCTTTCATTATCGAGTTAGAAATTAAGAATAAAAAAAAATTGATTACAGAATTATAATTAAGATGATTTGGATTTATCTAACTTAAAATTTTAAATGATTCGATGTGAAAAAGTCAAAAAGATAATAAATAGTGCTAGTAAGAGTCGAGAGTTGATTAAACAACAACAACTAAAAAAAAAAAATCTAAATTTCATTAAATTTATGAAATAATGATTTTTGACTGAACTATGTAATCAACTTTTGGGAAATGTTATGTTTGATCAATTGATTTTTTGGTTATAAGGGCGTGGTAGGTGGTATATCAATGTGACAGGTGTATATGTCATTTCTCTCACAGCAGGTGGATCTCACATATTATGAGGCCCGCCTACTGTAAGAGAGATGACATATACATCCGGCACACAATAAATTTTTCGGGAAAGTGAGGCTTGTGATATTTTAATTTGTCAATTAAAGAGGGAACCGTAAATAAAAATAAGCTTTTTGATTTGCTGGGAGTGGGAAGTTTCATTTTTAATTTGTTTAATCTTTTTTTTTTTTACCTGTCATTGACTCAGAGCTGACGTGGCGAGGTTTGAATGGGGCCTACCATGTAAGGAGCTTGACTTGTTGCGATTGAGATTTGAGTCGTCACTTTCGGCCATAGCTGGCTGGGGGGGTCATCGGTTGGTGACGGTCCTTGTGTTAACATTTATAGCAGCCAAACATATGGCTTCACGTGATCTCCATGTATTAGAAAATCGGACTGTGTTCCCCTAGTGAATCGTGCACATAAAGCGCTTGTGTCGTACAAATAATATAAGGATATTGATCTCAAATCTATTTATTAACAAATATCTAATTAAATGTGAGAATGGAAAGATTGCAGATTGGTTGGTTGAATGTGTATGTTCTAAATAAATAAATAAACAAACAAATAAAAACACAAAAGAAAATACTAAGGAAAATAACAAAAGAAAAGACAAAACAGACAAAACATCTAGGTTATGAATCCACACAATATTAATCAAAAGACGAATTGATTTTCAATTATAAGTGTAATATATTCTAACATGAAACACGAAGGTATTCATAAGCATATTTCAATGGTCAGATGAAAATATCCAAAGTTACTGATTAATGATATCTCTATGTTAAAACAACTTCAAATTCATTAAGATTAAGTTCCAATTATGACTACCTACGCCCGATAGGTATATTCATATCCTATAAGGAAATCACTTATTCAGATACCCCAAATGTGAGATCGTGAGCTATTGAATCTAAGGCTGAAACTTAAAACCCCATTTTTCAAGTTCGAATTAATTTACCAAATCAATATTATTGGTGATCAGACAGTAAGAAGCATTAAGCATGAGATTCAATAAACAAACCAAATATATTATTCATTATAACAGAAAATCAATATAAAAACATATAAATATTGTGCTTCATCATTTCTTAGATACAAATAAAATGCTAGGATTAGGGGATCCACATTTAATATTAAATCTAGGAATCTCACTTATTATAATATATAAATTATTTTATGTTCTGATTTCTCAGGAATCAATAATGTCAAACATATAAAACCAACCATTAAGCCATATAGGCGATAGTTCGTTTTAGTCCAATTAGAACCGACCATATAGGCGGTAGAGTCTGTCACACAAAACTGACCATATAAGCGGTAGTCCAATTTAATATTTAAACCGGCCATAAAGGCGGTATTACAGTCTGACATTAATTAATCTGGTTATTAGACCAACCATATCGGCGATAAAGTTTGTCACAAAAAACCGGCCATATAGGCGGTATCAATTTATATATTATTATATAAGAGAGATTATCTAAATTATCATATTAAATGATTCACCCTTTACCCCAGCGAAAATAAATTAACTAAACATAAAAGAAAATAAAAAGACAGAAATTGAATATTATTGGAAATAAAAATACATAAGTAAAATTACAGAAATTAAACACACAAGATACAATCTTTAGGTTCCTAATTAGAATCTTTTAGGAATGTATGAGATTTACAAATGAAATGACTTGGTATTTATAGGCAAAGAAAAGGCTTCCACCAATTTCTCACCCAAACACTCCACCAAATGAAAGTTTGACAATTTTCATTTTTTATTTTATTTTATTTTATTTTGTTTTTGAAAACGACTATAGTAATTACACAAATGCTGGATTACTCATCAATTTCGGTCTTAAAAACTTCATAATTCGAAAATAGTTAAAACTTTTAAGTTGTAGAACTTTGAGTCTTCTTTAATCTGGAACTTGAATCACCTCAATCCGAAATCGCAGTAAAAAGTTATGGCCAAAATACGAAATTTGCGTAAAACTAAAATTTAGGCCTGCGCCCGCGACTAATCGTGTACAGTAAATTTCCGTTTTTCTGCCCTTTTTTCTCTGAATTTCATCGTTTTAGCCCCGAGTTGATTCCATTGAGTCCCGATATTTTATTTATCTGCAAAATAATATAAAACACATCAAAATATTCACAAAACTCGAGAAACTATACAAAATATTAAGTCAAATGGGCAGTAAATATTGATATATTTTCCGCTCATCATTAATCTAGGCGACACACAATAATATTGGTCGAGTGATGTATTTTTGTCCCGTATAATAATTACATTTTACCAAGAACTTAATTGAGACTTATTCGTAAAAAAAACGTTGACTCTCATAATCACCTCTTTGGATTAACGATATTTATTTGACATAATGTCTCGGAACATACACATGAAATATTGATGTATTAGAGAATAAATAATTTTTATTAATAAATAATAAATTATATTATAACATATTATGCCTTAAATCATGACATTTATAACTGATTTTAGGATATACAATCCAACAGACCTCTCTTATTTTTTATTTTTTATTTTTTATTTTTAACTTTCACGTTGAAAGCTTTTAAGAAGCTTACTTTCAAAAGCTTCATCAGCTTCCTTTTAAAGCTTCTCAGAGAAGCTTGAAATGAAAACCCACACACAGCGACGTGACTTGGCTTTAATTATAAAGCCTACTCCAATTTTTTTAATAAAAATCAAAAACAAAAAACAAACGAACAAGAGTTAGCCACGTGATGGCTTTCAAAAAACAAAAGGCCACTTGACTTTTATTTAGCATTATTATTACAAAAAATGATAAATTTACTCATACTCTTACTCATATTTATCCCAACTCTCTCACTGTAACTACAGTGAATTCAGTAGCTCACTGTAGTTACAGTAAGAGAGTTGAGATAAATATAAATAAGAGTGTGAGTAAATATATCATTACTATTATTATTAAGCACGTGAAAGCTTCTCAAGAGTAGCAACAAGAAGCCAACAATTCAAAGGGTCCCACACATAGTATCATGGTTGCTTTCTCAACACTCATATGGACTCCGTACGGCAGGATTTGAGACGTATCACCCACAGGAGGAGGCATCCTTAGCAACAAATATGTGCGAGACACGTGGAGGTCCAAAGTGGACAATTAAGCCCTAATATGAGCTATCTGAAATATGAAGAATTTCATTATCGACTTTCTTTACTTTTTCAGTTTTGTAATTAATTTTTAATTACTTTCTGTAATAATTATTTACTTTCTTTACTTTTTTCAGTTTTTACTATTCAACATGAGGAGGTAACTTCCCCATGCTATGGTGAAAGATAAAACTTTTATTACTGCTATTTAGATTAATCTCCCTTAATTATAATATATTCACTATTTAAAATTTGACTTAACAAGGATACCGCTATTTTGGTCGGTTGGTAATCAATTATAATCTGGTTTTAATTTGACTAAGCATGTATACCGCTTGGTTGGTCGGTTGGTAATTTACCGCCTATATGGCTAGTTTATGGACAAATATTGATACCGCCTTTATGGCAGGTCAGACTTAATTTGACTTAATCAGGTTACCGCTTATATGGCTGGTTGGTAATGTTATCACAAGTTAATATATTATACTAAGGGAGATATCTAAAATAGTAGTGGTAAAAGTAGATCCTTTAACCCTAGCATTTTATTTTATTTTTACTTTTAGTATTATTTACTTTACCTTTCCTTTTCAGCATTTTACTTTATGTCTTTTATTTTTAAGTTTTTACTAGCCCTAGTTATGTGTTGGAACTAAGTTAGTTATCTGGGGTTGTGATGAATTTTAATATCACCGATTTATAAGGAGTTATTTTATAGTTTGGGTAATTTAAAGTTTACTTATTAAGTCTTAAGCTTAATGTGTCTTGTTAACTGGCCACTATAAGATTGATCTGGTAAATCTAAAATAAAATTGACAAAGGAATTTAGGTTTCAGCCTTAAACTTAATAGCTCACGATCTTCCTTGAGGATAAATAACCCTTTAAAATTTAATTTTAATATATATTTTGAGGTATACAGGAGATGTTGATAAGATTTCGGATAAGCAAAAAATCTTGTCAATACGTACATATCCCACACTATATAAAGAGAGAGACTAGCTACTACTCTTCCCACCCCACTCTCTAGCTAGTCTCTGTTCAAGAAGTAGAATGAAGATGGAAACCAAAGTTACGAGAGCCTCCTTTATTGTTCTTCTCATACTCGGTACGATTTTGGCACAGACCCACGTAGAGGCTAAGAGCTGCTGCAAGAACACTGCCTCAAGAAATTGCTATAATGTCTGCCGTTTTGCTGGCAGCAGCCGCTCAATATGTGCCAAATTATGTGCTTGTAAAATTATTTCTGGTACTACATGTCCATCTGATTATCCAAAATTCTACTGCATGTTGGGCTGTTCATCCTCCCAGTGTTCTACCATAAGCACTCTCAACAACTCTGGTAAAAAAAAAAAATTTATTATTATTATTATTTCCTTTAAGTATATGAATTATATAAAATTGTTACAATAGATTAATTAAATAATAATTCTAATGCAAGTTTTGTTTTGGTTTGTTTGGGGTTGGACAATATATAGAAGGTGATGAAGAAGCAGTACGTTGTAAGAATGCATGCACTGAGCTTTGCAACGAGGGTTCTTCCCATGAAGTGTATGATGCTTAAGGAGACATATGCATGTATGTATGCATGCATGCACGAGCACTGACGACGTCTATCTTCAATAATTTGTCATTTCATCATGTAATGATGTGATAAAAGACAGCTATAAATTAATAAAGTCAGTGTTTATTATCTCCATTAATTTGTCATTTTATATTTAAAATTTATTATTTTAAACACACAACAGTACAAAAGACGAAAGGAAAAACGCACATGAAGCTCACCACACGATTCTGCACCTGACTCTGGTGGGTGCAACGGATTTGAAAGTCCTCTCTTAAATTTAGTTATTTGACAGAAAAGCAAAATCCAAGAGGGAAAAAAAAGAAACCGCACAAAAGAATAAATAATTTAAAAATGGAAATAGAGACGGAAAGGGCACGAGAAGTCCGTGAATGATGCTTTCAAGCCTCCGCTCTACACGTGCCTGTCATAAAAATATCTGGTTGAGATCGTCTTTTCCATAATTATGTCGCTATATGTAGCGACGAAATAGCGACGGAATTTGAATTCCATCGCTAAAAATTACGACGAAATTTGAATTCTGTCGCTATAAATTGCGACAGAATGTGAATTATGTCGCTATATAGAGACGGAATTTTAATTCTGTTTCAATAGATAGAGATAGATTCATAAATTCGTCGCTATTTCGTCGTTATTTTTCCCACTATTTCAAACACGCCATTATTTGTTATGGAATTTTGTCCCGTCGCTAAATTCCGTAGCTAATGTTGTAATCCATTTCAATTCCGTCGCTATTCTGTTTCTAAATATTGAAACGAATTTTTACATCGCTAATTCTGTATTTTCTTGTAGTACGAGTGGTATCTTTATTTAGATAGAGATAAAATTCTCGTGTGAAGAAGACCTACACGGGCCTGCGGAGGCACGATACATTAGGGACGAGTAATTAATAATTTTCATATCTATGATTAAACGAGACGAATATAAATATGAATATCCTTAATTATATTATATCCGACCTATGATCATCCCTAAATTTTGTTTGTTGTTAATAAAGATTGCGACATATCATACATTCAAAAAAATTTAGGAAACCAAAATCAACATTTAATGTCTAATCTAACAATAGCCGAAAAAATACATAATGAGTAATCGTCGAAAAACAAAGAGAAAGTAGTGTGAGAACCTTTGTGGCTTGAACTTCACAAATTAGCAAGGCAATGTCACCACCAACCTCACTTGGGGGAATGAACTTATTATTGTTAATACTTTGACTTAATAAAATAAACACAAATTATAGTCTTACTTTGACCAAGATCTTATTAGTTCTTTATGTTTGCACATTAACGCAGGCTTGAGAGTGATATTTAACTAACGTTTTTTAATCTATTATCAAGAAATTTTAAATAATTTTAATTTTAAAAAAATATTTTTAATGTGATTTTGGATCATCCCAAACAAATTCCTAATCTTCTCAAACTAAAATAAACAAAGACAAAAGAAATATATTTACAACAAAAATGATATTTTTCCAAACGCACACACTTGATTTTATTGTTGGATAGACAAAAATTATGCTACGACGTAAAATTTTATTTATTCGGCAATGAAATCAGTTGTGTGCGTCAGAAAGAGTAGCATTACTCTATTTTTTAAAAGAAAATTTTAAGAGATTGTGAGATTCGTACATAGTTTTTGAATATGGACAGCCCACTCCTGAAGCCGTCCATGACGTTGACTTACCCAACTTAGATCTTGTTACACCATTCCCAAAGAAAGCAAACACATTTTTCTAAGGAATACTTACTAATCTAAATAAGGAATTATGTGGCTTCTGGGTTTAAATCTCTGCAAGCTGTGAAAATTTCTCCCATCCAATTCATTAAAATTGTTTTCTTTCACAGGCACGAAGGGTTTTCCAGATACAGTTTTATGTATGCTCTGCCATTTTCCCTGAGTCTCAAAAAATTCATTTTTAAGAACTGGTAATTTATGTTCTAAATAGTGCGAATTTAGTATTGATAAACCTGTTGTAAAAACCATACATGTTGTCATCTCTACTTGTTTTTGGGATGGTAAAATACAGATCGGGATCTAGATCGGTGAAAAATATGCGGGTAT